>OY796894.1:29323434-29829798 GCA_963680785.1 Diplosoma virens
GAAGGATTAAATTTATGTTTAGACAACACATGTATACAGTTTCGTGAAAATTACTACAAACAAATTTTTGGTGTACCTATGGGTTCTCCTATTTCGGTCACTATTGCCAATCTTGTTATGGAAAATGTAGAAAACAGAGCTCTCCAAACTTTTCCAAATCCTCCCACCTTATGAAAAAGATACGTTGACGACACGTTTGTCATAATTAAAAAGAATGTCTTAAATGCTTTTCATGAACATATAAACAACATAGAACAAAGTATAAAGTTTACCGTAGAATTGGAATCAGATAATTCGTTGCCCTTTCGTTGATGTCTTAATAGTCAAAGAACGCAATGGAAAATTGACCACGACTTTATATCAAAAACCTACACACACGAATAGATTTTTAAATTACAATTCACAACATTCCGTAAGTCAAAAACGCGGCCTCATTTGCACACTCTTGAACAGAATAAATTCGAAACTAATAACTAAAAAGAAAGACAAAACAATTGAAATGAAGAAACTAATGGAAGCTCTTAGACATAATAATTACCCGGACTGGTTTCTTAAGCAGACGATAAACCGCATGAATATTTCAAGAACGAAAAGCAGAGTTACTTCAAATCATCAAAAAAAGAAAGGTACAGTCATTTTACCGTATATATCAGGACTCAGTAAAAAAATTACAAGAATTCTAAAAAGTTTTGATGTCCAAGTCTGTACTAAACCTTTAAAAACTATAAAAGACATTTTACCTTCAACTAAAGACAGAATTGAACCTACGCGACGAAAGGAGCTATTTATCAAATTCCATGCCAAGATTGCTCTGCATTGTATATAGGAGAAACAGGTCGTAATTTTAAAACACGCTGTGCGGAACACAAACGTGACCTTTACCCACGCAATCTGGCGAAAATTGATGATAACAACATAAATAAAAAAACTGCTCTTGTCAAACATGCTGTAAAATTCGACCATAAAATCAACTGACTTGGCTCATCAATTCTTACTTATGAACCTGACTTTTATAAACGCCGTTTTTTAGAATCATATTTCATACAAAAAACTAATTTATCGATAAATGACAAAGAAGGTGTCTATTACAATGAAATATATAATGAGTTAATATAAAATCTGTTTTTTGTATTTTATTTACTTTCTTTTTTATAAATAAAAAAATTTAATTGCTGTTTTAAATTGTTTTCTCACGCTTGTTCGATTCCGTGTTGCGCATTTCAATGTTTTTTACACGAAACTTGTTGTTTTTTGAAGTACTAATTTACTACTACGCTTGAGTAATTTCCCGCTATGTTTGGCAACTGTTTTTTGAAAACAATTTTAGTTAGAGTTCTTAACTTTACAGTGATTTTAGCTTTGGTCCTGACGAAGCGTGCTTGTAACCGCACCCGAAACGTAGACTGTTTGTTTTAATTTTTAGTTTTTAATAAACTGAAAAGGTTTTTAACAAAAAGTTTTCTGTTTTTACCAGAAAAGCAGCAGAATATAATGAAATAAAGTTTTAATAAAAATCTTTGTTCATGTTCTTTTGATAAAATTAGAGTCTAAACTATTTTTTTATCTTTATTCAAAGATAAAAACAATAATTAAAACTCGACGTTTCGGCATACTATAAAATCAGTAAACCTTCTTCAGGATATAAAATAAAACATAAATGTCATTGAGAATGAAATCATAGCGGAGTGAAAAAAAGAAAAAAAAAACTTTTTATAATCTATAACGACATCTAACGGATTTCAATTATTTTAAAATTATGATAAGCAGTTGGATAAAAAGAATTACTTTTGTCATTAAAAACATGAGTATTTGAATAAATATAAATGGACTGTAAAAATTTTCTTTTCGTGTAATCAATTTTTTTCGCCAAAATTTTTGAATTATTCCAATCCATATGATAATTTTGCGAATACACATGTTTCACCAGAGCAGATTTGTTGTTCATGTCATTTCTTTCTAATCGTGCTAAATTTTTTGAATTCATATTACGCATGTGTTCTTTACATATTGTACAAAATGCCCTACCAGTTTCATGTATGTAAATGGATCCACAATTTTTTACAATCTTGCAAAGCATGTTACATGTGAGCAACTAACAAAAGATGCTACACTCAGCGAACGTACTGCAATGACAATTAATGATATTGAAATTGCTTTGAGCTTTTGTTTAAACAATACGTATTCTACATTTCAAGAAAAATTTTATCAACAATGGTTTGATGTTCCAATGGGCTCCCCTATTTCTGTAACAATTGTAAATTTACTTATGGAGCACATTGAGATCAAAGCGACGAATTCTTTTTTCTCCCCTCCAAAATTATAGACAAGATTTGTAGATGATACATTTGTCATCATAGAATCAGATATGATACAAAATTTTTTAATTCACGTAAATATCAATGAAGCAAGCATAAAATTTATTATCGATTATAAAAAAAAAAAAACGACGAACTACCAGTCCTAAATATGCTGGGCACGAAAAAAAAAGATGGAATATTGACAACTAAATATACAGAAAAGAAACCCAGACCAACTGTTATTTAAATTACGAATATTGCCATTCACAGTAACAAAAACAAGGTGTTATTATGAGTTTATAAACGAAAGCATCTAAACTAATTACGGAATCAAAACATTTGAAAGAAGAAACAGAAATCCTGCGACATGCGTAAAAGATAACTACCCAAATTGGTTTATAAAAAAACATTTAATCGACTTAAATTCAGCACAATTGAGAAACAAGAAAAGAGCAAAAACTACAAAGGAATAGTAAACCTACCGTATTTACCAGATATAAGTGAAATTTTAAACCGTATAATTAGAAAACCAAATATTAGAGTATGTACAAAACCTCTTCAAACAATTAAGCTAATTTTACCGAACCTAAAAGATCCAATTGAACCAAAGCAACTGCCAGGGGTAATTTATAAAGTTCTGTGTTTACATTGTGATGGCATTTACATAGATGAAACTGGTAGGGCATTTTGTACAATATGTAAAGAACACATGCGTAATATGAATTCAAAAAATTTAGCACGATTAGAAAGAAATGACATGAACAGCAAATTTGCTCTGGTGAAACATGTGTATTCGCAAAATTATCATATGGATTGGAATAATTCAAAAATTTCGGCGAAAGAAACAGACTATACAAAAAGAAGATTTTTAGAGTCCATTTATATTTATTCAAATACTCATGTTTTTAATGACAAAACCAATTGTTTTTATCCAACTGCTTATCATAATTTTAAAATAATTGAAATCCGTTAGATGTCGTTATAGATTATAAAAAGTTTTTTTTTTCTTTTTTTCACTCTGCTATGATTTCATTCTCAATGACATTTATGTTTTATTTTATATCCTGAAGAAGGTCTACTGATTTTATAGTATGCCGAAACATCGATTTTTAATTATTGTTTTTATCTTTGAATAAAGATGTAAAAACAGTTTAGACTCTAATTTTACCAAAACAACATGAACAAAAATTTTAATAATATACCTGGTATCAACAACAGCAAAATTTAAAGTCTTCATAGTTCTGATTAAAAAAAGCAATGATTAGCGACATAAAAAGTGATAGATGTCAAAATTTTAAGATTGTTGTTCAAAAGTACGTTTTCTCAATTTTATCCAGAGTGATTACGACAAAGTATTTAACATAGTTAAAACTAATATTTGTACACCATTGAAATCCCTAAGTTTAAACTTACTAAACAATATTAAGTTACCAGCTTTAAACTCAAAACAACCAATTTCATGCTGCTGTGATCTTAAACGAAGAAAACGGAAACGTGATCAGGAATGAATCCGTTCAAATTCAAGTTTTTGCATTAAGAAGCCAGCACAAAACCAAGTGCGTCAAAACTTATTATTTCGGCTGCATCAGAGAACTTCATTCAAAAAACACTACTGCAGGATATAAGAATTCAAAGCGTACAGTGAATGAACTAAATAACTCACTTTGGTCTTTACAATGGTCGGTCGAGGTTGGGAATTCCCGCTCAGTTTTCGAAGAGATGGGAGAACAAACAAATTGCAAGTAACAATGGCTGACACAGGATTGCCTAATCATGAAATAAGGCAAACAGTTCTTTAAGCCTTCCAGTATACTGTATTTATCGTAAATATTCAACAAGTATTACGGACGATCCGGAAGATGATATGTTCGCATGGCTGTTACACGGAATCCAATTACGATTTGTTGTTGTTGACAGATTATACAAATGAAAACGCAGATGGGGGTTAAATAATTAAATATACCAACAGTTTTTTTTGTCGACAGCTTCGATAGCTCTGTGGCTTTCTCGTAGAAACAGTTATTGGAGCAATTCGGCATAAATCAAGTCGTAGCCCCAGCAATCTAACACTTTTTAACGAAAACCGTATTCCTTGGGACGATTATTTTTAAGGCGAATTTTTTGGCCACAGTTCAAATCACAAAGACGGCCAAGAGGCAAACCTAGAAGAGGTCGAATCGAAATTTTTAAAGCACGCTTGATAAGTATTTTCACGCGGGGAAACTATATATTGCTTCAAGCGAACCGGCCGCATTAAGAAAGTTGAACAAAAGAGTCAATAACACCTTGAATTTGTCCATAAACAAAACTCACCCGGAAGTGCAAAGAAGCACTTTCTCCCATGAGTTGTGTCAATTGTGGCGAACGTGGTTGGTTTCCTGAACAAATTTTCATTATTATTAATAACAAAACCAAAACTTAGCACGGGGGAAAAGATATTCCTCTCCTCTTTTTCAACCTTTTCTCGTGTTAAAATTATGAAAGTTTGTTCTACACTATCTTTATACTTTTACAAACAAATAAAAAGCAGATTAAGGTCTTTGATATACTGTAACGTTAAACCTTTAACGATCCCAAGAAAGCATTAAAGTTTCTTCAGTGACTCTTTGGCTAAAAAGTTTGTCCTGTTATTCAACAGATATCAACGCACTTAGCCGTTTACAGGGCTACGCAATCTAACCCAGAAAGTCAAAATTATACAAATGACGAACAGTTAAAATGGAAACATCCGCTCGAAATCATTACGTATTTGAATAAAATGATTGGCTGACCATCAACTAACCGTAAAAACTTAAACAAAGATAACGAGTCGCAATCAAATGTTGTCAGAAAAAAGAGATTTTCGTATTTTCACCTTTCAAATCCAGACATTTTTTTTGGTTTTTGGGTTATCCAATTTCAATAAAAAAGCTGTTTATAGGTAGTCAAAAAACAAAGTTAACTGAGTCATAGGAGCTAAGGAGCGGGGTAAGCAGTTATCACTAACATTTGCTGACGGTTGGATTCGCGCATAAATTAACTAATAATTAAGCTTATTGGGCTTCTTTTTTCTTGTAAATGCATAAACCTTTTTATTGGTATTTCTAGTGAAGACATCTACTAAGGTTATATTTTGTTAACAGTGCGCCGGTCTTGGTTGTTTTAGTCATAAGAAACAACCCTTTCGTTCATATGATTACCGGTTTATGCATCTGACTGCATTTTTTTGGAAGTACGAACAATAATCGATCGCCGCTTGTAGAGGGGGGAATTATTCTTGTAAAGCGCGAAACACTTTTTTTCTTGTGCTTTGATTTGTCGATTAAGACTCAAGTTAATATATTAACCCTTTGAACCCTAAAGGCCGGATTTCCGGCCAAACATGGTCGGTTTTTATTCCCGAAAGGCCTGAAAAACGGCCTTTAACACAAAACAATCGTATTGGTGTTAAATTGTTTAGCGTATATACCCTAAAGGCCCAAAACTTGAATAAAATCGTTTGAATTCCTTCTACTTGAAATAATTTTGCAAAAGTGGTTCCTGTATCTGTTGCTAGAGTTGCAAGTTGGCTTTCCATCCAGGCATGTCGTTTTTTGTCTGCTATACTTTTATTGCACACTTGCTATCTCCGCTTTACACGGAGTGTCTATAGCATTTATATATTTTGGATTGGCAACATCACCAACGAGACTGGAAAGTTTGTAGTTAGTTACTAGTTAGGCTTTTATAACTGTTTAGGTTAGATTAGTTTGCGGCTAGGTGTTAGGCAATTGGTGTTAGCTAGGAATGTGTTTGTATTCATATTAGTTCAGTGAGGCTACTTTACACTTGTGCTGTTTTTAGTCTGCAGTCAGACTAATGTGTCCAGTTACTCTGAGGTAGCAAGATAGGCTACTTCTGATTTTGCCTGTGGTTTTCTTTTTGGTAAGTTTCGTTAGTTAGATTTGTGACGGTCTTTTACTTTGTTGTTCCAGCATACCACTATCAGTATCATAAAAATATAATAATAGCTGTTCAGTAGGCTGCAGTGTTGCATAATATGTCCCAAATGCGCAGGACGGCTCAAGAAGCCCTGTCTACAATACTCAGTGACAGTGAAGATCTTGATATCAATGACTATGACCATGACAGCGATTTTGAAATAGAAACTGATCACAACTCAGGGGGGAGTGACCTTAGTGATGATGATGCACCAGTTGTAGCAAATGGGTTGCCTGCATCTTCTTTGCAACCCAGAAGGGGCCGAGGAAGAGGTGCTGGGATTTTGCGAGCTCAGAGCATGGATATTCCTCCAGGATGGAGTATAAATGCAAGTAGTTTTGTTGCTCAGCCATTCACCCCACAGGTGAATGGCTGCCCTGCTGTAGGTCCAAAAGAAATTCCTTCCAGCATAAATGCTGGAAGTTCACCTCTGGCCTTTCTTTCATTGTTCTGGGATGATGCTCTGTGGGAAGTCTTGGTCAATGAAACGAATAGGCAGGCTTTCTATGTAGCAACCGACAAGCCAAATTGCTATAACGCTAAATCATGGACAGACACTACTGTACAAGAGATGAAGCTTTTTTTGGATGTCGGACGGCGATTGAGATGCCAATCCACAAAGATCGTTATGAACAATATTGGAGATGCAAAGACAATCTTTTGACTAACACTCCTGGATTCCAAAAAGTCTTTACACGAGACAGATTTTTGGCAATATGGTCAATGCTTCATTGCGTGGATGAAAAAAATCCTACTGTGGATAAGAGTGATAAGATATACAAAACCAGGCCTGTCTTCAACTACATCCTTGAAAGGTTTCAGAAGCATTACGTGCCGGATCAACATTTATCATTGGATGAGGGAATGATACCAACAAAAAATTCTCTGTCGATAAAGCAATACATCAAAGACAAGCCTATACGCTGGGGTTTGAAAACATTTCTGTTGACAGATAGCGAACATGGATATATTGTAAATGCTGAGGTATACACTGGTAGAAGAGACGATAGCAATGATATCAATGACCTTGGTGTTACTGGTAACCTAGTAGTGCGATTGACGAAAGACTTTCAGGGTAAGAACTATATAGTGTATACTGACCGGTTTTATACAAGTGTGCATCTCTGTGAATATTTGTTGACTAAAGGCATTGGTGCATGTGGAACAGCAATGACAAACAGGCGGTCATTTCCAAAGTGTCTACAAAGGAAACCCAGGCAAATGAGTAAAGGGGACTCTGAAATGTTGTTCAAAGGGAAAGTGGGAGCAATTGTGTGGATGGATAAAAAACCAATCCACTTCGTAACATCAGTCTTTGTAGATCAGCCATGTACCTCAGTTTCTCGGTATGACGGTGCTGTACATCGGAAGGTACCAGTCAGCTGTCCTGAAGCAGTAAAAAAGTACAATCAGTTTATGGGTGGTACCGACAAAAATGACCAGATGACTCGCCTTCAGAGGTGCAGACGTCATTATAAATGGCCACGAAGGTTGATGATGAAGTTTTTTATGTGGACGACATACAATGCCTATGTAATTCAGGGATACTACATACCACATGCTCAAGCTGGCAAAAGGGTTACCACATACCACTCGTTTCTGGAACAACTGTGCAATGAGCTAGTTGGAGATGTAAGAACCACTACTCAACAAGGGCGACCACGTTCAGATGCAGATCCTGATGTTCGCCTCTCCAATGTCGGAAGACACGAGGTGGAACGTGCTGAGCATGCTACAACCAATAATCGTTGCACGGTTTGCAGTGAAAACTACAGAAGAGCAAAGCTGGCCAATCCTAGCCTCAGAGAAAAGGACTTGCCAAAAAGGTCGAAGACTGTCTATTGGTGCAACTACTGTTGCGATTTTTTATGCATTGGCGTACCAAGATCAAATTGTTGGCATGATTGGCACACCAAGGTGCAATATTGGAGGTAATTTGAAGAAAGAACTTGACTGATTTAGATAAACTCAAAAAATGACTATTGATTTATTTGCATGTACGAGCCGCTGAAGAAAGACAATTATTGTCAAAGTCAAGTCAAAGAAGACAATTATTATCATAAGCTGAAGTGAAACAATCATTGCATCACTGATTCCGATTTGCATAAACTGATTTGTGTCTTGGTATATAATAAAAATTTGTTAAATTCTTTACTACTGTTGTAGGTCTTCTTCTTCTTCGTTTGAGCTAGATTGAATAGACTGGGTAGGCTTCGAACTCGAGGCGTAGAAATGCCGAGTACGAAGCGCTAACCACTGCACCAAACCGCGGTGCTGTTGTAGGTGAAAATGTACAATAAGGATTATATCTGCACCTGCAAAGGCTATTTCAATGTTATTACACTGATTTTGAAGTTGGTTTGAGAGCTGCAGGCGATTCATAATCCCAAAACGAAAAAAAAAGAAAATGATTTTTTTTGAAAATTTTTGGCTGGGAATCTCGGGTCGGAGAGCTTTTAAATGTGGGAATGTCGGGTTCAAAGGGTTAAACAAAATAAAAATACAAAGACCGGTTGGTTCGAGAAAATAATTACATTTTCGCTAATTTCGGTAGGTTTGCATTTTTAATAAAGGCAATTCACACTTTCATTTATCCAGTAACTTTTTACACTTTTGCTAAATCGGCAGCTTCTTACACTTTTGCTGAGTCAGCAACTTTTTACGCTTGATAAATCAGCAATTTCTGGCACTTTACATAAATCAAATAAATGTACAATTCTTTACACACCCAGGCTTCATGAAGACCCGACCGAAGTGAATAGTGGCACCGATTGTTATGAGGAGGGCTTTCATGTAATCTTTCTCTCCCATCGATACACCTCCGGTCGTCACTATGACGTCAGCTAAAATATAACGTGTCGATTTATTCGAACATAACATGAAAGTTTTATGAGCAAAAACATGGAAGCGATAACAAAGATTTAAAAAGCGAATAATCAACATAATCATCAAATACTGACAAACCGTGTGACGAGGCAAAAACAAATTCGAACAAATTGAAACCAGTCTCTATTACGTCATAATGGAAAATTAACGAGCTTGGATTTAATAAACAAAGGTACAGTAAAGTAACGCATATTTTGAACAGCGTTTCATAAACACGAAGAGACCAAATTACTCGCTAAAACACAGAAACCGTTATTTTGGTATTGTTAAGAAATAGATCTGGTTCACTGCGTCACAGACTTGAAATTACTTTGCTGAAAAGTAGCAGAGATCTATAAGGATCCTTAGTACGTATTAGAGAAGTAGCGAAAAGCGAAAAGGCCGACTCTCGCCTCACCTTCGTCGCAGGCGCGCAGTAGCGTTTCCTTTAGCCGAACAGGGTCGTCGGGAACAATCCCCAGATCGATTGTTTTGAAATCTTGTTGCTGCAGCGAGAGCAGGAGAGTGATCCGGTTCGAATCCCGGATTTCACCCGGGCCCAGGTGGGGAGTTTCGGGGTCCGCAAGCTGGAAAAAAGAACGTTATTTTGCTTCATGCATTAAAGCAGTACACCAAAATTCTTCTTGGGCGTAAAACCAGCAAAAGCAAAATGAATTACTTGCAAACGCACAAAAGACGGGCAGATACTTCAAGTTTTGTTTTAGGAAATTCACAAATTACCTCATTTCCAGTCGAGAAAACTGCGACGACAGGTTTTCGGTAAACTTGAACTTTAGTCACGCCAACGGACGCCAAAACACCCGACTCGGACGGACCAAGTTTGGTGCCGGCTTTAATTACAACTTCACCGGTCTTAATGTCGCTTCCCAACGGCCGTATGTCCTGTCCAGTTGTTACGGATTTTAAAACGCGAACTTCCAGTTCCGTTTCGCCCTAAAAAAGGTTTTGAATTTAATGAATAAACCTGACGTCATCGGGTCACTTACGTCATCTGCTTCTCGTAGGAGTAAGGTGTCTTCGACCGGAACAACCGCGTCAGCGCCTTGTGGAAGAGCAGCGCCGGTAGTGATGCGCATTGCCTGACCGGGGCCGATGTAGGATGTGCTGTTGGAGTTGTTATATTTGTCGCAGATAGAAGACCCAATCACTTCAAGATCCCCAGGAGTGTCCGAGGCTGAAAAACAAATGCTCTGGAAAAACTCCATTCAAAAACGCTATCCAAACATACGTATAGCAGAAGCCAAAACAAAGCAAATAGCTTTGCACTACAAAAACTTGGATGAATTTTAAGCAGTCAACTTCCGATCGATTACAACTACATGATAGTCGAAATAAACAGAACCAACCAATCACGGCGTAGCCATCCATGGTAGAGGCAGGGAAGGGAGGAAGGGGACCTTTTGCTCTGACATCAACAGCCAAGATGTGTCCAAAAGCATCTAAACAAAGTTTTTTCAACTGTTTAATTACAGATTAGATTTAAATCGCTTACATCTTTAATTGTTTTACAATAAAAATGTGATTAGTAGCAAAAAAATTCTTCAAGGATCGTTTTTAAAACATGTTTTAGGTAATTCAGAATACACTTTAAATGAATTGTGAACAATAGCGAAGTCATTTCATGAAAATGTCGGAAAAACACTTGAGACTTTTTGCCAATTTTTATAGCGCTGATGAGCAAAATAGCTCACTTTTGAGTAATTATATTTTAATGTCGGCTTTAAAAAAAATTTTTTTACGAATCGCCAAGGCAGCTGCTACATAATTTTTTTTTTATAGAAACAAAAAAAACTTGGGCAATCAAATCGACTTAGGATATTTTAACGCCGCATCTTGATTCGAATTCAAACATCTAACCTGTTGTATCTAAGATAGACTGCTAAACTTTGATTTTGTAAATCAAGGTAAAAACGTAAGGTTTTCCGGGGCTTTAAATAAACGCTGGTTTATTGGATAATTTTTTGGGTGCTTTCTTGATGGTGTTAAAAAGTTTTGGTAAGCCGCATCCACATCAAGTGAATCAGGCGGCAACAAAGTCTTTGCGGATTCGTTTGTCAAAGCAATGAAGTGACTCCATTTGGCCTTCCGGAAGTTTCATTGCTTAACGGGCATGCTTGGCACTAACAAAACAAACCTTGGTGGTGTGATAAACAAAGAATGATGTTGCGAACTGGGGAACGTATAAAGAATATATCCGATTAGCGACTGTTAGGACCTACGCTATCGAAAGCTAGATCTGAATTGATGCCAATGTTTCAGCGGCCGGAGTAAAAACTGGTGTGGTCCTTGGCATTGTATAGATGGGCAAGACTATTAAAACTTGCCCAATCAGACAAGCACTCACCGTCCGGGCTGTTATCATCGTAACGCGGCAACAGTTGATATCGCTGGCATAAAGACAGGGGTGAGGAAACGCTGGGAGTACTAGGGATCGCAGTCGTATGGTGAAGGTTTGTAAACGTTGAATATTTTATAACCACCATGTTGCCGATTACTGGAACCTTGCTGAACATCGGGATGAGTAGATTAGATTTTGGCAGGTTTGATTTCGGCTGTTATATTTGGTTTGGTTTGGTTTTGGTCTGTTGCTGTACTAGTGTTGCCAGACACTAATTGCGTTTTTAAACCGCAAATAATTCAAACTTGATAAACATTTATATCATTTTATTTGGAGCGAAATAACCGAAAGTGCAAGCTTCATACAAAAAGTGGTAAACGACAGAACAGCACGTTATTTAACCTTGACATAAAAAAACAAATCGATTACGTTTGAAAAATGCTACTTGAGACAAAAAAGTAATCATTTCTCATTTAACAAAATCAAGATTCTTGACTCACTGCACTTAAAAACTCATTACTTTTGTAATCCATCTTTACGACAGGCATTGTGGGTGAATTGTTCAAAACCAATGAAAATGCTTTATCCATTGATGTCATGGGATACGGAGAGGTCCGTAATCTTCTTGCAACTTTATTGAAATCAACGGAACCGAGCCCTAACAATTCGAATAACAAAACACGCGAAAAAGGCTGAAACTATGAAGATTAATTTATTTGTTTATACAATTTGGACGACGAACACGTCGCGGTTGTAATAATTAATTGCGGTCTCTCGTAAACGAATAATTCAAGCTTTTTCCATTAAGATCGCTCACCTGACACAGCGCTATCTGACAATTGCGCCCTGCTGACCGGTCTGCTTCCCACGATATTCATCTGAAAAGTTTTAATTAAACGATCACGATTACGATCAGTTGACAAGTTACTCTCAACTCTCGCCAAGTTCCTTTGTAAAAAGACATTTACATAACTCCATTTCGTATTTTACGTAATATAAAATTTTACGCATACGTAAATTTTACGTAACAAAAAATAAGGTGCAATCCGCAAGAAATGCTAAAAAAGTTACAAAACGGTCAAATTCAAACAAAAATCAAAGCTTGACTTGATAGAGCCAGAGAAAATACAAGATTGTTGACGTCATCTTAAAATTTAGTCACAATCATATTCAATTTCGTTGATGGGTGATCGAATGTTTTATTGAACGCGCTTGGATGGGATGGCCATCTGAGTGATATTGCGAAAACATAGATTTATAAAATCTCAAAACTACTTTAGTACAATAAATTGCTGAAAGTTTTTTTTGAATGAATTATGATTTACCGAGGCAGTCGTTACGGACACGGGAAGCGAATGACGTAATTGATTTATCGACTCCTCATTGTCACAGCTAAGAGGGTTGAAATTACGGAACATGGATTGCTCGTGCGAATAATTGGCCACTTCATTACGATGGTGATGATGATGATGGCAGTGATTGGACGCGCTCGTCATGTGACTTCCCCCACCCACTGAAGCAACTGAATGCGGTCGATCGAGCTGAAATGCAAAAACAACTAACTCACTAACTTAAGAAGGATTGGAAGGAATTGAAATTGGGAAAGCTGTGTCAACTATTAAAATCAATCAGAAAAGAATAAAAAAATTAAGCACTGAAGTAGATTGAGTTTCTATTAATTGCAAAAGCTTTCGTGAACTACTGCTCACTTTGTCAGGAATAAAAAGTATCAGCAATCATTTTTATTCCGCTGCACCTGACGAAGTGAGCAGTAGTTGACGAAGGGTTGTGCAATTAATAAAAACTCAGTCAACTTCAGTGCACAATCTTCTGTTCTTTCTCTCTAACTTAAGATTCTGAAAAAATATCGAAAGAACCACGGGAAAAAACAAATGAAGAGTCGAACATTCTGCGTTTAATTGTTAGCTAAGCCACAAATCGGTTTTTAAAATAACTATGTCTCCCATTAATCCCAGGATTAACAAAAAAAGCTTTTCAACCATCAATAAAACGTAAGCCAACAGCAACATTAGCACCGATTTCAAAATATGGTATGATCTGTAGCATGTTGTGTAAAACCTAATGTAAAAATTACACGGACAGTTTACATATAAGAAATGACTGGTCATTATACCATGCATAAAAAACATTAATATGCGGAGCAGTACGAATATTATTATGAGCAATTATCGGGGCTCATACAACATTACCCAATCATTTTTATACCACTCTTGGCAAAAAATAAATAAACTGTAATGAAATAACCGTTAGTCCAACCGTAAGATCAGCATGCCTTATTAAACTGACCGTTACTCCAACAGTGAGGTCAGCATTCCTCATTAAACCGGAAGCAGGGCTGGTGATTTGCCTCGATGTAGAAAACGGTGTGCCTTCGTTCCGCAAGCAACAGGGGGTACTTCCAGCGGTGCAAGCGTGATTGTGTATATTCTGCATCAAATTGTGTGTTCTCCCAACTTCCTCTCGTCTGTTCAATAGCAAAGCCAAGCCGTGAGGGAGAGCGGGAAGAATGACCCCGAGGCACTCCTACAATCAAATGTTCATAAGCGGTTTTGGGTCAGAAAGAGAAACAAACTTAATTGACAACTAGCAACTGTACTTTCAAATGGTACAACAATAAACCAGTTTGCAGTAACTTTTAAAATTAACTGACAAAGCAATATGGTGATACTTCTATCTTAATTTAGAACAGGGGCGTCCAACTCGTGGCCCGCGTAAGGGTTTTGAGTGGCCCGCGCGATATTTTTCGAAGAGCTCTGTCCCGCTCATTTTGGCAAAAATCCAGCCAGAAATCGAAAACCTCCTTTTATCTTGTTTTTTTTCCGAGATCGCTAGTTTTCAAAGAAAATCATGAAATCTGAGATTGATTTGTAGTGAAGATCTTTTTTTTTTAGAAAATAAGGGATGAAATTCAGAAAATCGGGAAATAATTCGAATTGAAGACCTTTTTTTTTAGAGATCACTACGATTTTGGGACGAAAATTGGGATGTTTTATTTGTTTGGCCCGCCAATATTTTTGATGAGTCAAAATGGACCTCGGATCAAAAAAGGTTGGACGCCTTTGATTTAGAAGTAATATTCGAAAAGGTAAAAAATAATAAAATTTGTTAAAATTGTGTGGTGTGCACCGATGAAAGTGTTTTTTATATATATTTTTTTTTTATAATTATGCGAATCGAAACAACAAAAACTTTGACCAGGGATTAAATTTTTGACAAGTTATCCTCAAACAAAGTAAAACAATGCAGTGCGTAAACAATTTCTGAAAAAATTTAACGCTACTTAAAAATAAGAGTATGAGAAACACGAAAAAATAATTAAGATTATAACCACTTAACACAGACGCATGAAGGCTTATTTTCAATCACAAAAACTAAATAATCCAAATTGCTACTACCACTTCTTTGCCAACTGCAAATAGTTTTTGTGCCAAGGTAACAGTGAAGCTTGTTTTTGGTAATTGACGTTTTGCACGTTTGGACAACGATTCTCGGTCTTTCAATTTTGTAGGGAGAACGTTCTAGGTTTTGAATTTAAAATATCTTTTTTTTTGATAATGGTTTGCTTTCGAGGACAAAACAATATACAGGGTGTCCACAAAGTCTGGGTACATAGGAATTTTACTATTTTATTTATTTATGTTATTTTTTATCCCCAGATCGAATGGCTCTGTCTAAAGAAACTCCGTCTAAATAAATTTCTTAACATCATAATTAAATAAAATTGTTTTATTTTAAAAGTATGTGTTTATCCCCTATGTACTCAGACTTTGCGACGCCCTGTATGCACGGTTATGTATAAAATCCTAACACAACCCCGAGTAGCGGTGTCCAGCCAACAATTAATGGAGGCGTAGTGGAAAAAAGGTTAAAAAACACAGCGCTAAATTTAATAGTAATTATATTACAATTATCTTTACAGGAGGTCTAACGAGCAACCACGGATGGGTGCTTTTCTTTAAATGTGCTGAATGGCGTTTTATCTCATTAATTGGACCTGTTTCAAGGACTTTTTTAAAAAGAAAGGTTATTAAAATGGTCACGCGTGAATAATCTTTAAATTGGTTGAATAAACGAAGAATTCAACTCCACAAAAAGGTAGACTGTTTTTAATGAAAGTCGAAACGGTTTTTTTCAAGCTCGTTTCAGGAGTTTCCACCGGAACAAAATCGATAGTTTTAATCGGTATCCGCAGATAAAATAGTAGCAATCAGATGATTGCATACAATTTCGAAGCGAGTTTTGTATCAAGAAATTTGCAATGTAATTCTCAAATTGTTGCAGTGAGAGGTTTTGAAATTTTCCGCTTTGTGAACAAACTTGCCTCGGCATTGATTGGATTTGATGATTGAGACTTGCAACACGGACAAATAAAAGTTTAATTTTCTATTGCCTAAAACAATTCACACGAGGCAACCCCGTAGTTGACAATACTGTAGTAACATTTAAAAAATGGAAAAAAATTGCGGTAAGCTAAAGCAATGTAAAACGTAAGCTAAAAACATTTTGGCTAAAACTACTGTGTTCAATTTAGTGCCAATGCATTATTTAGCTCAAATCAGTTTTTTAATAGTACTGTCCTGTAGCCAGGACTCGTGCAATTACGTCGATTATTGATTACGAAAAGCATAAAAAATAATGCTTTTTGTTGTCGCTTTGAAATAAATATTAGAAAAAGCATGACATCAAATCTTATCGTAATGTTTTTTAGACTCGAGGTATTCGCGGAAACGGCACGAGCCCGTCGCACGACCGAAACTTTCGCTGACAATGCGGTGCGATAAGAACTTTTTACAACATTTCGCACGCTTACGAGATTTTATCCATTTTTTGAACGCATCAGTTTGATAAGATTATCTTTCTCGGATTACTGTATTAATCCTCTAGCTGTAATGTCACTTTACCAGTACTAAGCGACCGCCAAAAAAGTTTTGGTAATTCTTTATGGCAGAATCATATTGAAACTTGAATTTGGAATTACAATGCAACTATAATGCAACTTTAAATTACTTTTAATATGCAACAAATACGATTGTAGTTTAAACGAAAGCGTCAAACTTCTCTAAACTTCCTTAATCTTTTGTTTCAATTACAATGGCAATTGTTGGATATTAAAACTAAAATGTCGGTTAGTGACAAAATTTACTTTTGTTTAAAATCACTTGCACGTATGGTCGAAATTTAATAATAAATTTCCTTGAACAAAATTGGTAGTGAATACTGTGTGTATGAAAAATATATCGCCTGTTGTTTATAAGTATGGCGTTGAGTCGTCCTTTTTAAGGACTTCTCTAATTTTCAAGACCTTTGATTAATTTCGCAGCAGACGCAAAATCAATTTTTTCTTGTCTCAACAAAATCAATTGTCGCAGCTGAGCTTTTGTAAGGGTCGCTATATCACCACCGAATATATACAAAAAAGATTAGCCTCGCGTCGTATTGAAAAAATTTAGTTTTCTCCACGGCACTATGTCATTAACGAGCCGATACGATCGTAGCAAAAGGATACCAAACAATTATTTGTCACTAGTACATTGTAATACAGCAATGATATTTCTGCGCAGCTCCTGATGAAAGCTATATAAAACTATTCATTTTAATTTTTAAAAAATAATCTTTTTTAAAACACTTTTTGATTGCCAAAAAACTGTCATGCTGTTATTTTAAGAAGTTTTCTAAAAAACGAATGAAACACAAAAAGTCATCGTTAATGTCAAACCTGTGATGAACTTTTAAGACAAAAATACTTGACACTGCAAGCCAACTAAATGTTTTAACCTATGAAGGCCAGATAAAAACAAAATCATGGCAACGAATGGCCTGAGAAGGATTTTGCTAAATTAACACTATAACCCAAAATAAAGTATTTTATTTAAAAAATAAGCAAGAAATGGAAAATGGACATAAACCTGTTATTTAGCAAATTTAACAATTACCAGCAAAGCGTTTCCAAACTGGAAAAACTTTACAACTTTTTCAATTTAACCACAAATTGAACAGTTTTTTAACCCATAGCGGTGTCATTAATTGCGTAACAGCTGCGAGAGCGACTTACCGAGCAAGCCTTTACACTTCCAGGAAGATTGACGATTAAGACGTTATTTCGAATTCCGCAAACAGCCCTAAGGTAAGGATGTCATTATAATTTGAAAGGACAACTTCGACCAAAATGATATACTGTACATGCAAATACTGAGTGTAGCGACCCACAATAAAGAACAAAAACAAGAATTGTATTTTTCCAAATTAACCGAAATAATAGAGTGGCATTAAATTCTTGTTAGACTTCAAATACGTAATAAAATTTTTTGAAAGCCATTTCGATTTTTGATGAAGCTACAACTTTTCCAATTTGTTGCTTATAAGGGCTCGTTTCCACTACGAGCGTTGGCGGATGTGTTTTTTCTTTTAATGAGTTTTTTTTGCTTCTCTTAGCGCTTAAGCACGGAAAGAAGTAAAAAATCAATAAAACAAACAAAGAATATTCCCGCCAACGCGGAAACGAGCCCTTACTCACTCGAAAAGTGAAAGTCAAACGTAAAAGATCGAGTGTAAACAAACCATCACGCAGTCTAAAAACATAAATTACTTGAAGGAGCATCTCCGCACCTGGACAACATGGCGTGGTGGGTTATTTTCAGCGCCGCCACAGCGATCGCAATCATCATCCCCGTCGCTTCTTTCTCAATCACGGCGCGGGTGGCTTCCGGGGTCACATCTCTGCTGGCGAACCCCGTCCCCCCAGTGGTTAGAATCAAGTTTAAGTTCAGGTTGTCAGCCCAATCACACAGCGTGTTCTACACAGGTCAACATGATCATAGGGGAAGGTATGGTTCCGGAAAGAAACTGATTAATGAGCAATCACTATTGCCAAAAATGGGATATACTTACGAATTTAAATAAGGTGGGCTTTTTTTCGAAATAAGGCCAATGAAGAAAAAATGCAAAGCCAAGTGGGGGCCGCACAAAGATTTTAAATCCCGGAAAAAAATCTCTTCAAAAAATTTTTTTTCTTAACACATGAAAACACAATTTTTTCAAAAAATTGCTGGAAGGAAGAAGATTGAAAAGTGACTAAGGGATGCATGCAGTCCGCAAGTTGCACGAACCCAAATCAAACAGTCTTAATCAAACAGAAGAAACCCGTTAATAGCTAAAAAAAGAGGAATAAAAGGTTTTTACTGGAATAAAACATTCATAAAAAATGAATCTCACAAGTCATAAAATTTCAACATTACAGGGTCAATTTGCAAACTACAAATTAGAACGTCAAAAAATTTGAGATTTAATTTACGAAAAAAAAAAACTAAGATAATCACGTGATCGTTGTTAACAACTCGGCGGTCATTGCGGTTTATTAAACAAACAATTTGTCAAAAACACGACATACTTATTTCTAAAGCTAGCTTCTATTTGTTCAAATACATTGTTTGCATCATACTACTACAAACAGGGTCAGTAAATACTTAAAGAGAAAAAATTGAAAAAAATTATAAAATCTTTAAAAATTAGACTGTTTTTAACTTACTCGTATTTCACTTTCTTCATCCGGGACAATCTTGTTGACTTTAACAACAGCTTGATACCTTGAAAACAATGGCTAAGTTATAGATAGGAAAATTCACAAGTAACATGTTGGGTAGGCACCCCATGTACAATGCATTCTATCTAATAAATGACTACAAAACTAAGCAATTGTAACAACACAAATTTGTAACAAAATTTCAGCTTTATGGCTCCTGACAATACACTTCTGCACCAAAAAGCGCGGCATTGTGCAATACGCACGTTTGTGATCCGAGAAGGTTTCAAGATAACAGTTTGTTGGGAATCGAAAAAACTTAAATTCAGCGAGTTCGCAATTTTTCCTATTAAATTGACTAAAAAAGTTTTTAGTAAAATTTTCTCTCAATCCTCTATCGTCCACTTTTAGATTTTGAATGAAAAAATTGGTGTGTTTTAGCAGTTGAAATCGCATTACAAATGCAACTGAAACAAAACTTTCCAAAAAATTTTTAAACCGGCTCCCAATTTTTTTAAACGTTACAAATTTGTAATGGTGGTCAATTAAGCAACTAAATTGATTAAAATGTTTAATTTTTTTGAAGAGTTTAATACTTTCTAAAGAGTCATACTTTAATGCCAATTACTAAAAAAAAAATTATTAGATTTCTTATTATTTTTCAACTCTGATCAAACACGAAACAAAATTTCTTTTCTGCGACGTAAAAAAATAAGAAAAAGGCAAAAGGCAACTTGGCTAAAAAATCACGCTGATTAAAGTTTTTCTGGGTTTCCAATTAAAATGATAAAATATGAGTTGTATCAAATCTGTTGAGTTGGGCGATAGAGGGTTAATTTGCTATCTTTTAATTCTCCCCAGGCACTTTTAAAAATTTTAGAACATCATTATCATCATCATCATCAATCTAGTTTTAATTTGGTTTAATCCCCAGTGACTGCAGATGGCCGGCTACTTTTTTATGATTGCTAGTTTGGTTGATTTTTTGCAAGTGAGCGTTGTTGAAGGTAAAAATTCAATCGAATAGAAAAACAAACCACTGGATTATAATCTAGCCTTAGTTTTGCATCGATGCTAGTGTTAATATTTATGTTGACGTCAAGATTTTCGAGCAGTGTTAGGTTATTTGTGTGATTGTTGTCAAGTGCGGTTTTAGGTCACACAGAGTTGCAGTTTATACAACCTCCGTTATTAACTACGCCTTCTAGATGATTCAGTGTGAGACACGAAGAACAGGAGTGGTGTCTGGGTTTCCTACCTACACTGATTTGTCCTCACTCCTCAAAAGTTTTTAAGGTTTAGCCGCATAATTGTCCAGTTTTTTTTTCATCTTTCCACAGTATAAATAAAATAAATGCAACGTTCAATAAAAATAGATTGCCCTACTCCCTGAAATAATCTGTTACATTTTCAAATGTGTCCGTGAGAAATGTGTGTTTGATAAATTCTGCACTTCCTCTTGTTATGTTATAACGGTTAAATTGCTCATGCAAACTCATGCACATTTAATCAAATCAACCAACCCAGTTGCTGGTAGCCAAAAAAAATTTTTATGTTCTTTACGTATGTTAAATGTAGCAGATTTTACTATAATTACATACAAAAACTGTGTGTAGCATCTTTTGATTGCACCTGTAAAACGTAAATATCTTTACATTTTTCTACGGAATCATAGATGGCAAAAGCGTATCATTGATCCTCTTATGTAACTGAAGCTCTTCTTATTTTAAGAGTAGCAGCGCTTACACAAAAATATGCACTAAAAATTGTGACGTCAGCAAAACTACTTACACATAAGTCAATGCAAAACAAACGTTAAACTAATAATCCAGTGGTTTGCATAAGTGGTGCAACCGATTTGCTGCTTTCAACAACTTTAATTTGTTAGAACCAGCAAACAAACAAAACGAAAAATTACCGTTTTTTAAAGCTTTATGTAACGAAAAACTTTAAGTGCCTGGAAGGTTTAAGCAAAAACAAATTTTGAAAAACCTTTTTTTAAAACTATCTTTTATTGGTCAACGCAATGGAAAAAATTGCGTAATTTGTTGAAATTGAAATGTGTTCAACAATTGAATCAACCGTATTTAGCGTAAATGAAAAAGCAAGACCGCGCAAAAAATAACTGCGGCATTGTGCTTGCTTCGAAAATTTTTATTTTTTTATTTATTTATTTTATCTCTATATTTATCCTCCTGACTCGCAGGAAAGCGACGGAGGCGCTAATACATAGGGTATGCAATTACCCCGACCTGCTTCCGGAGATGCCAAGATATTGCTGTCCGCTTGTAATTAAGTAGAGACATGACAAGAAAGATAAGGGAAAGCGAGAGCGATAAAAATGCTGATGATAGTAATCTTTAGTGTTGCATTCTTTTCTTTATACAAAATAAATTTAATTTTATGATTCGTACTTTTAATTTTTTTGTGATTGTGCATTATTTTTATAACTTACAAACTTCAGTTGAACGATCTAATTTCCTCTAATTCAACCTAAATTAAATATTAAAAGCTAATTTATTTGAAAAAATAATGGATATTTTATTTTCTATTTTATCTGTATATGTATCCTCCTGGCTCACATGAAAGCGACGTAGGCGCTAAATACATAGCGCATGCAATTACCCGGACCTGCTTCCGAAGATGAAGATATTGCTGTCGGCTGGAAATTTTTTATTTTAGTTGAAGAGGTATGAGTGAAATTTAAAAATTGCTTGCCAAGACCACCAAGCAGGGGAAAGTACCGTAAAGAATCTTTCCCAAGGACACAACAGAATGGCTCGAGTAGGTTTGGAACTCGGACCACGTCGATCAAAATTTATAAAAAGGAAATTTATGAAACACGAATTGCCACAAGATCAAGGTTTAAAAGAAGATGGTTAGTTACAAGTGCACAAAAAAAAAATATATTTAAATAATGCATCGATATTACTTGTCAATTTTTGTGACCAGCTCTTGAAGCTTCGCCCCACTCAAATCGACCGCTTCTCCTCTCGAGCAACGGTCACTGACTGTAAAAAAATCATCTTGTTTTTTATTTGCGGTGACATTGCAACAAAATTAACTTTTCTATCTTTGCCCGTCAATGTGACGGTAAAAAAAATTTAATGGCATTCAAAACAAGATTTGGTTACCTGTCAAAATACCAACGTAAATAATGGGCTCTGTCTCCATCTCACGCGCAGGCGACCGCCCAACCGATCCACCATTTAACTTTGCTGTTTTCAACCAATAACCTAAATTCGCCATAATTACAAAACTACTTCACTCCATTTGTTCTAGCCTTAAAAAGTGTTCAACTTATGCGTATTGATTCTAAACTTCAAAATAAATTCAAGACTGAAAAGCATCATTAAAAGCGTATTGGTTGTAGCCTTCGGCAATACAAAATGTCTAGAAAAACGAGAGATAAATTAAAAAGCATTTGGCACCTTACTCCGTCACGCAATGAATCATGATTTCTTCATCAAGTAACAACTTACGTAAGGCACATTTTTATAAAACTACGTAAATAACATATGATTAATCTGAAAAAAGAATAAATTAAGGCCAAAACTAAACGATTATTAACCAGAATTTTATAATCAGTTGGAACAATGTTAGCTAACAGCGGATGGTTATCACTTCTATAGAAAATATGACCCTTTTGTTGACTATAGAAAATATCATACAAAAATTGTTTTTGTATAAAACATTAAAATTTGTCGGGTGAAAGATTACATTCAGGTTTCAAGCAGCAATTTAATTTCAAGCCAATAAAGAATTTTTTACAATTAAAATAGTTAATCAACCAATTAAAATGAATAAGTCATAACTGTAAATTGACGCTAAAGAACACATTTTATTTCAGATAATATCGCCAATATTAGGCGCTAATTGCTGCATAGTGCTCAGTACTATTTTTGGTATTAAAAATCATTTATCACACTAAAAAACAAATCTGTTCGTGCAAGCTATAGAATTTTTTTTCTTCACAGAGCGGTCAAACAAATGCTGTTCAAATTGAAACACTTTCACGATTAGTAAGTGGAAACCCAAAAAGCGAATGTTTGATTTGTATTGGCAAAACATCAACAACTATCAATTTTGTCCTAGAAAATCTGCTTCTTAGCCATACAAAAACTCTTGTAATTTACATTCAAATTAATTATGCACAGAAAAAAACAACTAAACTTAAAAAAAGTTCATGCAAAGTTTATTTTGAGCAAACGGGAGCAAAATCACAGCAAAACGCAAGTAATGCGAACTAAAGCAAAAGCGATTCAAAGCACTAAGGTTATAAATACATACATCGTTTTACGTTTGTACATAACGTGTTTTCAAAAATAAGAGAAGGTGCAACAACTGTGAGTATTAAGTTTCATTAATAAGCAAATAATTTAAATTAATGCATGTAAATTTGTGAGGGTAAAACAAAAAAAATACTGATATCAACTATCTTCATGTTTTCTCTACATAATTATAAAAATTTAAGATATATCTTCAACAATTAAAAGTGCTTTATTAACGTAAAAACCATAATTCTTCTAGATTTCCGAGCGTAAGCATGCAAAAAATTTCTATTCGACAAATATGATATTAACGCAACATGAACTTTTTTTTTCCATTTAGTTTCTATATTTATCTTTCTGACTCGCAGAAGAGCGACGGAGTTGCTAATACACAGCGTAAGCATTACCTGTACCTGCTTTCGGAGATGCCAAGATATTATATTGCTGTCTGGTTGAAAATTTCTATTTTGGTTTCTTAGTTTTACAGAGCTGTGACTGAAATTCAGAACTGCTTGCCAAGGCCACCAAGCAGGGGAAAGTGCCGTAAAGCTTTTTCCCAAGACAAAAGAGAATAGTGCGATTAGGTTTTGAACCGAGACCATGCCAATCACGGCGCTCCAAACACTCGAACGCGCTGCAGACGAATAATTTTATAATCTACAAATTACGAGTTAAATTTCATAATTTTTAACAGTCAAATTGCTCTATCTAAGGCTTTCCATTGCATAAAGGGCATCTTCGATACACCAAACTTTAAAATGAAACAAACAAAAAAAAGTTCAAAAATACAGAACATAAAGTTAAATTTATTTGTAAACGATATCACAATAAAAACAAACCAAGATAATTAAATATAGAAAAACAGGTAAGAGTAAAGCATAACTGCCATTGAACAAACCAGTTGAAAAAACATATTTTAAAATTAAAAAAGCCGTTAATATAGGCTTAGGAATTTAAGTACAAGACTTTAGAAGTGAAATTGGTTATAAAAGTCGGGGACCAGTAAATTCAACCCCAATCTGGTAAATTGCACCATAAGTTTAGGGCAGGGGTGTGGTTGTGGAGTAGCAATAAAATCTATGGCTCCGGCTCCAGCTCCGCTCAAGCACTTTTAAAGAAATTAATCCTTAAAAATGATATTATTTTTTGGACAACCTAAGATGTTAGAAGGGAATAAAACTTACCTTAAACAATTAATTTGTGTACTATGATCGAATATAATACCGAATTTTTTTGCAAGTGTTTCTTTAAAAAATGATCATAAGTTTTAAATGAAGCATTTGCACAGTAAAGAAATATTAAATTTGGTTAAAGCATATTTAAATAAAATGTTAAGGTATCTTCAGTTTCCATTTCCAAGAGACATCAAATATCTAAACTTGACCAAATTAAGTAACATCATTCTTTGCCTTCCTGGAAGGCAGAACCTTAACCAACTCAAGCAAACTATAATAGCATATTATATATTTCTTATTAACAAAGTATACTAGTGACAGAAGCTCTTAAGATAATATTTAATTTGAATAAAATAAATTTTGCTGTGTTCTTTTAATACAATACAAAGTAACAAAGTGGGAACTTTAGCAAGTGCAATTTTACTGGGTCCAGTTCTTCAAAACATCGGGCTCCAGCTCAGACCTTTTTAAAATACTTGGCTCCAATTACAGAACCTAAAACTTTATCCAGTTCCAGGCTCTAGCTCCAGCTTCGACTCCACACCCCTGGTCAAAGGTTAGATTTAGAGTTAGTTTGTTAATAAGAGGAACCTCACAGTTTCTGATTGAATTTGGAATGTACATGACCAGGGTAAAATTTATTTAGGACCTCATATTGAATTATAGTTTAAAAAACATTTCTAATAATGTTATATCTTTCTTGATGTTGATCCTGACTAGATAAAGAACTTAATAATTTTATTTCTGCACAATTCTTGCAAATGCAACATCTAATTGATTGTTTACATTAAGGTGATCCTAGCTCAACACTCCTGCAGTCAGTTTTCAAAATTGTGTATAACTTGCAAGTCATAGTTGGCTGGAAACTATCTCAGGAAAAAACCATTCTTAAGACTTTTTTTTCATCTTAATTTCAATTCATTTTTTACAGATGCCACAAGTCTGGCAACACAGGTTGGTGAAGACAAAAAAGTTGGTATGGTTATGGCAATTGTCTATTAAATTAATTAAACATATGCTTACAGTGATAATCTAAAGATATACCCTTGTTTAATTTTTTGGAAAAAATTGAGTTGTCATAAAAACAACTTTAGTTTTAAAGTGACAGATGGATCATTTGATTTCTTGTGCCGTCCCTGATGTATACTAATTAAAATTGTTTTTCAGCTACAGATAATGCTGCTGTGGGACATTGGTGATTTAGACCACCCTGGTTTAGATAATGCAAGCACTTTTCTTTTTGCTGTTTATCTAAATAAGCTCATTGGGATTGTTTTTCTATGAAATCTAATTTTAAAAGTAATCTTGTAATCAATAAAATATCACATTAACAAATATTAAAATATGTATCATTGTAAAAGCAATTTTTTTGAAACTGAACATAAATGTAAACTACAATTTCACAAAAAGTATGATAGATAAATGAAAATATCTGTATTAGTAACAACATTATACAATAAAAAATTTATCAAAGTTCATATTTAAGATGCATATAAAACAATGTAAAAGTCTGTTAAATTAATAAGTTTGTAAAAATGAAATAGCTTTCAATTTAGAATTTCAATTAAGGATATTAATAAAAAATAATAAGTTATTACAAACAAGCATAATTCATACTTAAAGTTTAAGTTTGAGCAGGAACTTCAAATAAAAAAATTTCTAATTCATTATAACTTTTTTATATTTAAAAAGCAAACATAAGCATTTGTACAAAAGAACAAGATTATTTAATTTCATTAAAATCAGTTTAGCTTTGCAAAAGGAGCAACAAAATTATGACGAAAAAGCTAACACTTTCATTTGTTCTTAAACAAAAAATTTATTTTATTTAAATTAGTTATAATCAGTCTTTAATAATTATTTAAAACATTTTTTTCTACCAGGTCAAGTTTATTGTTTTAGCTAGTAGAATCATGTACTATTTCACTAAATAAGCAAAACTTTTTACACAGATTTAAACAATAAAGTACCAGAAAATTCCGAAGAGTTTCGCACAAATGTCATTAACATGACATGACAGCAAAGATGTTGATGTAACAATAGCTTTTTTGCTGAAAATGTCATTTAAACCATTTACGAAAACTCAAGCAAATAATGTTTTTAATCTTTTTGAAAGTTGAGCATCTGCTTCAGCAATTTTTATTTTCAACTCAGCTTTAAGGAAAGAAAATGCTTTGTTTTGTTTGTTTAATTGCATACCAAAAGAAATATCTTTTTCTGCATTTTCCAAATCATTTAATGCAAGAAAACTAGATGCTCTTCTATACAGTGCTTTTAAATCATCAGGTTTAAGTTGCAATGCATCATTGCAACTAGCAATAACTTCAGGATAAAATCTATACTTTAATAGGCATGCAGCCAAATTAACATAGCAAACAACTAAAACATTGATTATTCTACTTTTTATTTCTTCAGGTAAATCAGTTGAACTTTTAGCAATAACCAAATACTTAATTGCTTTAGAATAAAAACTTGCTGCAACATAAATTTGAGATTGCTTGAATAAAACTGTTCCAGTTTCTTTATATTCCAATGCATACTCTAAACAACTATCAGGTTTTAACAAGTACATAGGTTTTGAAAGTTTGGACCAAGATATTAAATGCACAGAGAAGTTGACAGTCTCATTAGGCAATAAGATAGAGGTTTTATGAAAAGTGATTGTGCAAAGTGAAGTTGATTGTGGTTTCATTTTTTGGCATATTCTATCAATTATGTGAGAAATGTCACCTTGTCCAGAGCCCAATTTGATATCTATTTCTTCATTTACTTTAAAACCAGTTAATCTTTCAAGTTTCTCAGTAGAAGTGCCATTAGAAGTGTTACTTATAAAAATTCTACAAACAGTTCTTAAAAAAGGGCATTGACATCCTTCTCCACATTCAACTAATGTTTGCTTTAAAGTGTACGTTTTTGGAAATGGCATTTTACAAGTACAATTTACACAACTGCATACCCAAGAAACACAAAAAATTCAGCAATCAAATCTTTGTAAAAGTAAAACCAAATTTTAATACTTTATAATGTGTTTCAGTTTGTAAAATTCTAGAATACTATAGGTAAATGCAGCACAGGAGCAATAAAATAAATAAAGGGGGTACGGTTTTTATTACAGGTTAATCATATTAATTGATTTTACTTTTACCGAAATGGAGATGAACGCTTGGTCTGTTGAACACAGTGTCAATTCCAGAATGTATTAAATTTATTAAGTCAATGTGTTTCTTTGTAACAATCTTAAATTACAGTAAAGGTTTTCTATTTCAGCTCTGTAGTATAAGAAACAAAGTGATAACACATATTTTCAGTAAAAGACATTTATATTATTTATTTATTTTTTATCTCTATATTTATCCTGCTGACTCGCAGGAAAGCGACGGAGGCGTTAATATATAGGGTAAGCAATTACCCCGACCTGCTTCCGGAGATGCCAAGGTATTGCAGTCTGCTTGTAATTTAAAAGAGATATGACTGTAAATTAGAACTGCTTGCCACGACCAACAAGCTGGGGAAAGTGCCGTAAAGTGTTTTTCCCAAGAACACAACAGAATGGCGCGGTGGGTTTTGAACCAACACCACGATCATCATAAGCACAGCGCTTTAACCACTCAACCACGGCGCCAACTTATAGAAAAATAAACAAAAACGGTATTTCACATGAAAAAGTAAAGCAAATATCTGAGAAAAACAGTATTAGTGACAATTAAACTAATGTACAAACTCATAGAAAACTGCATTTCGGTTGTTAAACCTTTGTAGAATTGGGTTATGTAACAAATATGCCATAAACCTCGTGTGTGTTCGATAAATTGGATAACCAAAAATTTTTTACTAATAGAGATAACTTCGGATATAAGGGATCCGGATATAAAGGATTTTCGCTTACAAGAAAATATTTCAAATGGTCCCAATAATTTTCAATGTAAAATAATACTAAAATACTTACAAGGGATCCGGATATAAGAAATTTTCGCTTATAAGGGATTAAATTTCTAAGTCCCAATCATAATTTTCTAGTAATTTCAGTCGGTTATAAGGGATCGATTTTTTGTTGTGATGATGCGTCAAAATAACCAAAAGCGCGTTTCGACTTCAATTTCTCCGGAATTTCTGAGAGTGCGCTTTCTTTGCGGGCTTTTTGGAGGGGAAAATGTGTGAAAAACTTCAAAAAGGGTGTTGTGAGCATTTAAAATTTGCGTTCTCAAGGTATCGAATCGAACTTTGCGTCAGTCGATAAAAGGGATATTCGGATATAAGGATTAATTAAGCGGGTCCCGGCGGATCTCTTATATCCGAAGTTGAACATATATAAAAATAAAGAATAACAAAAACTACAAGGAAGCGGAACCAGACAAAAAACTCATACTTCTTGTGTAGTGTTGCTAAAAAAAATTGTGACTAATGTGATTCAAAAATTCAAAAAAGATTATTGAATAAAGGAAAAAGACAGTTAATTTCTTGATCTAGTTGTATTTTATATTAACTTTTTTTATGAAGAGCAGTGCTGCAAAGAGACCATTACGACCATCATTTGAAGGACTCGAGCCAGTTCGAATCCAAAAACTTTCGAATCCGAGTCAATTCCGAGTCTTCGGAAGCCGTCACTCGAGTGGAGTCCAAGCTAATTTTTTGTTAAGATGCTTGCATTTTGAGTCCTTGTCTGAGCCCACAAAACCTTAAATCCCTTTGTATCCAAGCCAATTGATTGTTGAGTCTTAGTTTATGACCAATTCAAGGGTATCCATGAGTTTTATATCAATGAAAGTTTATTCATGTAGACTTAAAAATGAAAACCCACTCGCGCCATTCTGTTGTGTCCTTGAGAAAGACACTTTACGGCACTTTCCCCTGCTTGGTAGTCTTGGCAAGCAGTTCTAAATTTCAGTCATATCTCTATTAAATTACAAGCGAACAGCAATATCTTGGCATCTCCGGAAATAGATCGGGGTGATTGCTTACCCTATGTACTAGCGCCTCCGTCGCTTTCCTGCGAGTCAGGAGGATAAATATATAGAGATAAAATAAAAATAAAACCTTTGTTGATGCAGTATCGATTTAAGTCAAGAGTAGATTTTTTAATTAAAGTTGGTTTTTCCCCCAATGTTTCGTAAATCAGAAGTTGCTTTAATTTCGTTGCCTTACGTAATTGTTTTTGTTAATCATATCATCTAAAGTTATCTTTTGCCGCCAATATTTCGTAGATCAAAAGCTGTTTTATTTTTATTGCCTTACGTAATTGTTTCCTTAATCACGTCATCCAAAGTTGTCTTTTCCCTTCAATATCTCATAGATCAGAAGTTGTTTTATTTTTAATTCCTTACGAAATTGTTTTCAATAATGACTTCATTTAAAGTTGTTTTCCGCTTCGCCTTTCTTTATGTGATATCTGAATAAAAATAGTCGCACCCTCGTAGGCCATTTTCAAATCAAAAGATTTTTTTTTGATCTTTATTTAAATTCGAACTTTTTTTTTTTCATTTAACGTAAAGTAAGTTCACCAAAAGCGGTTTTACTATCTTAGATTCTGCATGATTGTTCTTTTTGGTAAAGATAATCTGAAAATAATTTAAATTTCTTTTGACTTGAGTCTTCACATCTTAACTTGTTAGTTGATTTCATTTGAAGATTCGATTCATGTCCGATGATTCCTTTAGTGGTTCTCGAGTTGAGTCCGAATCCAAATTCTTCAAAGGCATTTTCCCGTGGACTCCAGTTGGAGTCCCGAGTCATTCAAAAACTGGACTCGCTAGATATTACAACTCCGATGAAAAGTAAGCTATTGATAGTCTTGAATTAAGTACCTAAGGTGTAATTATAGCCACCAGCCGAAAACATGTTGAAGGGGCAATTCAGATTTTGCCCAAATTTATGACGTTTGCCTAAATCAATTGATCTTTTAGTTCCTACTTTCGGATATGAAAAGAAATGTTGTCTCTAATATTGGGTAAAGACCAAAAAAAGGCCTACTTTTTGAACCTGTCTTTTATTTCTCGATTTTCATCCCCAACGGATTTCTCGATTTTTTTTAGTGTTCTTTAAAAAGAAAAAGTCTTCACCTCAAAATCTCTTTTCCAAGTAAAAATAAACTGACTTTGAAAGTACACATATTACTTGGAAACCACATATTCAAAATGCACCAAACTTTCTAAACAGTGGCGTACCGAGGAATTTTGAAAGGGGGAGGCATATAACCAGAATCAAATATGCATTGTGGAAAATTTTTTCAAGTGGTTGTTGCGGTCGCCGTTTAAAGAGTATCCACTTCGGGTCGGACACAAACAGAACTGGGGCCGAGGGTTTATCCTTTTACTACCCCAGACTGCTGCACTGCCTGGATCAGATGCTGGCAGTGATGTCATTAAGCCAGCATCGACTTTCGTCATTCAAAAACGTCAGACCTCGTGCTTCATGTGGTGCCCGATGTATAGAGCACGCTATTAGAACATGGTCTACAGTTTGTTCAGAGGCGCCACACTCGCAATTCGGTGAAGAAGCGAGACCCCATTTTGTGCCTGGACGAATGGAATCGCCCAACACCAGTCCATAGGCGGTTGAGCTTAATCCAAGCTGCTCGGGGTAAGCCCATCCCAACAGGCCTGGCACCGATCCCGGGCACAAAAGCACGGAGCCTGGAAGCATTTTCACAGTACTCCGTTTTTTATTTGTAATTTGTCCATTCAGAAGCGCGGGTGCCAAGTCTGGCAAGGTTGTCCAAAAGATTCCGCGCACCTGGCACAAACGGGCGTCTGGATCTTAGTTTCACTTGGCCAGTATCTGAGGACCCACTTAAAAGACCATACAAAATAAGATCGGGGTCAAGAGATCCACGATAAGCCAAGGAGAGTGTCGCTCCAAGTCGGCGAAGCTCAGCTGGCTGGATGCCTGAGAGTGCAGGTAGGTGAGACGCAGGCATCCAGTAACTATGCGCAAGGCGTCGTTTAAGACATTGTCGATGAGGCGAGTATGAGCACTGCGACACCAGACTGGCGCGCAGTACTCAGCTGTTGAGTGGACTAAAGATAAGGTGGCTATGCGCTAAAAAAAAAAGGTCTTCAATCAGAATCGTGCTCTGAAGAAACATCTGCAACGTATTCAAAACTGTATGTGCTGTTTTTGAGGGGGGACTGCCTCATTCACCTCACTTAATATCCACCACTGCTCACACGGCTTTCATTCCGCGCACACTAAGGAAGCTCTTAGAGAGAACGTTGCTGCTAGCAACTTTTACACTGCAATTATTGTGAGAAAAGCAGTAAGTACAACAACTTTCGCATGCTTTCGCGGCGCTCCTGACAAAGTCTCGCGGCGCACAGTTTGGGAACCACTGCCTTAGGGTAAAACAGTGAATCAGCACTTCTACCAGCAGGTTCTTGTTCGCCTCCATAACCGAGTTTGACGCAGCAGGCGGGAACTGTGAAGTAAAAATCATGGCTTCTACACTATGACAATGCACCCGCACACAAGGCAATTAGTGTGAGGCAACTCTTGGTGAAAAAAAAAATAACAGCTCTTGACGAACCTTCCTATTTCCCAGATTTAGAGCCTTGTGACTTTTGACTTTTGGCTTTTTTGCAGGCTGAAGGCTGTGATGAAAGGAACTCCTTTCTCGTCCCTAGAAGAAATCAAGACCTCAGTGACGGGGGAGCTGAAGAGACTCAAAGAAGAGGATTTTACCACGTGCTTCTGTGAGTGGCAGATTGAATGCAAAAGTGTATTGACTGGGAGGGGGAGTACTTTGAAGGAGACAATTCATGAATTATCAATACGAGTATATGTTGTATTAAAATTTTTATAACAACAATTCTATTTCTTTTTTGTCACAACTCTTACATTGAAGCTTCAAAAGTGATTCCACATTTGCAAAAACAAACTAATAAAAATAACACCTATATTAGCAAAAACAAACTTTTAAACTTTTTTGTACCTTTAAACCTGCGATAAAAATAGCAAAAGCAAACTGATAAAAATTACACCCTTTGATTAGATTAAGTTTCGGGACTCGATCCAGTACCAAATCTGAACTGCTGAAAAGCTAGAAGGGGCCCGGTTTGCCCTGCGCTTTGGTGCTTTCACGACGCATGTTTTGCTTTGGAAGTATTTGTATCGTCACATGACTACAGTTTACGATTGTTTGCTAAGATCGCCAAGGAGAGAAAAGTGCCAAAAGATATAGTCCAAGGAAAAACAAAGATGAGAAAATAAAAAAAGTTGAATTGCGAAAACGTCGATTGTGACAGCCATTAGAACAACGTTCTTTAAACCTACTTTGCCACGTTACTAACAAAACTTTCTGACAAAGAAGTCTTTTTAGCTATGGCCGAGGAAACAGCGTTATTAAAATTAATCATTTAAATAATGAAAATTCAATTTTAATAAAGTTAATTCAAAATTAAAATTCAAGTATAAAATTATTTCAATAAAATATACACGATATAGCCTACTGTATAAAAATACAAAAGTGAAATCAATCTAAATTTTCTAGAGAAATTAAAAAATTCTGATTTCAAAGACAAAGAAAATTTCTTTAAAGACGTAAATACCGGGCAGTTTGGTGCCGTTCGATATTAAAAGGCATCACTTGTACATTTGCAGTCAAGCAATGAAGAACTCATAGATGAAGACTCTGTCTAATCTTTCTGGAAAACAAATTGTTGTATCTCTGCTATTGAGTTTTGTTTTTCTTACGTTGTTTTATTCAAATAAGTGTTACGTCATAAAGGACATAAACTTGCTTCAGCTTACGTTTTTTCTTTGCCATTCATTCTAAAAATTAAGTCGCGTTGTAATTTGGTCTATTATTTCATAATTTCCTTGGTCTATTACGAGTATTTCATAATATTATTTCATAATTTGTAATTTGGTCTATCATTCTAAAAATTAAGTCGCGTTGTAATTTGGTCTATTATTTCATAATCTCTATTATTATTTCCTTGGACTATATCTATTAACCCAGCCATCGGAGGCACTTTTTGTGTCTCTTGATGCCGGTCCCAAGCCCGGATAAATGGGGAGGGTTGCGGCAGGAAGGGCATCCGGCATAAAAAAAAATTTTTGCCAAAACAGACAAATGCGAAATCATCATCAATCCATACCGGATCGGTCGAGGCCCGGGTTACCAACGACCGCCTCAGGTGTCGCACAGCAGGGCACCTGTGGAAATTATGCTACTGCTAAACATTGTGAAAATAAAAGCAAAAAAAGAGGAGGAAAGCGAGTGAAGAAGCAGCGAGAAGCATGGAAAGGAAGATGCTCACTCATTAGGGTGGGTACTTTAAATATTGGAACGATGACTGGAAGGGGAAGAGAGCTGGCAGATATGATGGAGCGAAGAAATGTAGACATATTGTGTCTACAGGAAACAAGGTGGAAAGGGAGTAAAGCAAGAAACATTGGAGGTGGATGCAAAATATTCTACAATGGAGCTGATGGAAGAAAAAATGGGATAGGGATAGTGCTGAGGGAGGAGCTGGCTGAAAGTGTCCTGGAGGTGAAGAGGGTGTCAGACAGACTGATGGCCATAAAGCTGGAGGTAAATGGGTCCATCCTAAATATAGTAAGCGCATATGCTCCACAAGTTAACAACAGCATGGAGGAGAAAAATGATTTTTGGGAAGACCTGGATGGATTGATTGAAAGTATATCAAAAGAAGAGAGGATAGTTCTTGGTGCAGATCTTAATGGACATGTGGGCAAAGGAAACATCGGGGATGAGGAAATAATGGGGAGGTACGGTGCTGGAACAAGAAATAAGGAAGGATCAATGGTTGTGGATTTTGGGAAAAGGATGGATTTGGCGATTGTCAATACTTATTTCAAGAAGAAAGATGAACACAGAGTGACATATAAGAGTGGAGGAAAAAGTACCCAAGTAGATTATGTGATGTGCAGAAGGAGAAACTTGAAGGAAATGTGTGATTGTAAGGTAATATTGAATGAGTGTGTCGCAAAGCAGCACCGTATGGTGGTATGCAAAATGGCTCTTATGGTGAAAAAGAAAAAAGCAGAGAAAGTAAAGCCAAAGATACGATGGTGGAAACTAAAAGAGACAAGCTGTCAAGAAGCGTTTAGACAAGAGGTGACCAGGATTTTGGGAGGCAAGGATGGGTTACCTGATGAGTGGGACAAAACGGCAGAAATGCTAAGAAAAACAGCTGAAACTGTACTGGGAGTGACATTCGGAAAACGAAAAGGAGACAGGGAGACTTGGTGGTGGAATGAGGAAGTTCAAAAAAGCATAAAAGAAAAGAAAGAGGCAAAGAAAGCATGGGACAAAATAAGAAATGAAAATACTAAAAAGGTATACAAAGAAAAGAAGAGTAAGGCAAAGAAGGCAGTTGCAATGGCAAAGGGACGTGCATATGACAATTTGTATGCTAGATTGGAAACAAAAGAAGGTGAAAAAGAGTTGTACAAATTGGCTAGGCAGAGAAACAGAGCAGGGAAAAATGTACAGCATGTGAGGGTTATAAAGGATGAAAATGGTAATGTTATGGTAAATTCGGAAGCAGTGTTAAAGAGATGGAAGGAGTACTTTGAGAAACTGATGAATGAGGAAAATAACAGAGACCCTAGGACAGAGGAAGCAGAAGTGGTTAACGAAGAGGTAAATTGTGTCAGTAGAGAAGAAGTAAAAAATGCACTAAGAAGGATGAAAAAAGGTAAAGCAGTTGGGCCAGATGAGTTGCCAGTAGAAGTTTGGAAGTGCATGGGAGAGATGGGGATAAAGTTTTTGACCAGACTGTTCAACAGACTATTAATGGGTGAACGGATGCCAGAAGAATGGAGAAGGAGTGTGCTTATCCCAATCTATAAAAACAAAGGGGACGCACAGTGCTGTGGAAACTACAGAGGAATAAAGCTAATGAGCCACACAATGAAGGTATGGGAAAGGATTATTGAAGCAAGGTTAAGAGATAGAGTGGAGATCAGCAAACAGCAATATGGATTTATGCCAGGAAAGGGAACCACCGATGCCATGTTTGCTCTAAGAATGTTGATGGAAAAGTACAGGGAAGGTCAAAGAGAGCTACATTGTGTATTCGTGGACCTAGAGAAAGCTTACAACAGGGTTCCACGGGAAGAGCTGTGGTACTGTATGAGAAAATCTGGAATAGTGGAAAAGTATGTACATCTAGTACAGGATATGTATGAGGGAAGCGAAACAGTGGTGAGGTGTGCAGTAGGAACTACAGAAAGTTTCAAGGTTAAGGTTGGACTACACCAGGGATCAGCATTAAGTCCATTCCTGTTTTCAGTGATAATGGACAGGCTAACGGATGAAGTAAGGAGAGAACCACCATGGACGATGCTGTTTGCTGATGATATTGTGATTTGTGAAGAGACCAGGGAAGAAGTGGAGCAGAGATTAGAATCCTGGAAGTATGCATTGGAAAGAAGAGGGATGAAAGTCAGTAGGTCAAAGACCGAATATCTTTGCATAAATGGAGGAAATGATGACGAAACAGTAAAGATGGAGGATGCAAAAGTGCCAAGAGTAAAAGAATTTAAGTATTTGGGATCAACAGTGCAAGAAAGTGGTGGTTGTGAGAGGGAGGTAAAGAAGAGAGTACAGGCAGGATGGAACGGATGGAGAAGAGTATCAGGAGTAATCTGCGACAGGAGGTTACCAGCTAGAGTAAAAGGAAAAGTGTACAGTTCAATGGTAAGACCAGCAATGTTGTATGGACTTGAGACAGTGGCAATCACAAAAAAACAAGTAGAAGAAATGGAAGTTGCAGAGATGAAAATGCTGAGGTTTGCTATGGGAGTGACGAGAAAAGACAAGATTAGAAACGAGAACATCAGGAGTACTGTTAAGGTTGAACAGTTAGGAATGAAGATGAGGGAGGGCAGGCTGAGGTGGTATGGACATGTCATGAGGAGAGACCAAGAGTATGTAGGAAGAAAAATGATGGAAATGGAGTTACCGGGAAAGAGGAGAAGAGGGAGACCAAAGAGAAGATTTTTAGATGCAGTAAAGGAAGATATGCAGGAAGTTGGTGTGAAGGAAACGGATGTTGAAGACAGAAAGATGTGGAGAATGATGATACGCTGTGGCCACCCCTGACTGAAGGGAAAGGCTGAAAGGAGAAGAAGAAGAAGAAGTAATTTGGTCTATTTGAATAAGATTGGAAATTTAGTTAAAACCGTCTGTTATGAATCAATCTAAAAATTAAGTCGCGTTGTAATTTGGTTTATTTGAATAAGATTGGAAATTTAGTTAAAACCGTCTGTTATGAATCAATCTATAATTAATTTTCAATAATAAAATTTTCAACAAATATAATCATACGAAGACGAGTTTTTAGTCGAGTGTGGCAACCAGCGCCAAATCCAATAAATGTGCTGCTACATTCAAGTTTTGACTAATCCAGATGCCGGTGAGTGTGTTCTAATTTGTGCATTCTTCTAATCAATGGATACAAAAGAAGAGATAAAGCAGTTCTACGAACTTGATGCTGAGCTTAGACGTAAATATATGCTTGTCGAATGTCTAATGCTAAAAGACAATAATGCTGCCAGTGTTCGGCAGTCATGTACTAATATTAATGTGTTGTTTAATAAGTTAAGTAGTTTTGCTCGTTGTATTTTTACGCTTAGTGATGTAAATAGCGAAGGGCATCCTATTTTATCGTGTTTAGATACGTCTAAATTTGAATTTGATAAACGTGTAGAAGATTGGTTTAAATCTATTAATTTTAACTCTCAAAACGATGATGCTTGCAACGCTAAGAAGCCCAGTGTTGCCGAGTCAGCCTGTAGTTCGCAATCAAGTGTTTTGCGTCGTGAAGCATGTGTTGAGGCCAAGTTAGCAAGTCTAGAGCTTGATCATGCTAAGGAGCCTGAGGTGTTTAAGCCCCCCAGTATTGCCGGGTCAGCCAGTAGTTCGCGTTCAAGTGTTTTGCGTCGTGAAGCATATGCTGAGGCTAAGCTGGCACGTTTAGAGCTTGATCACGCTAAGGAGCGTCAAAGGGAAAAGATAGCTTTAGACCAAATGAGCCGTGAGTTGTCCCTTCGTGAAGTTGAGCGTAAGGTTGCATTAACTCAGTTAAAGCTAGCTGCGTGGGACGAGCAATTAAGTGACAGTGCTGTGGCTAGAAAAGATTCTGGTGTAGATTCTAAGGTTGGCCCTGCTGTTTCTCACGATTACAGACCTTTTTCCACCTTGAACCCTGTAGCTGACAGGCAAGTTTGTAGTACCGGTACGCAAGTTGTTGCTGCCCTAGATAAAGGTTGTAATCTGTCACCGTGTTTACCACAGGTAGATGTAGTGAGTACTAACGTTGTAGGTCTACCACGTGTAGTGCATAGGAGTCGAAGTATCTCAGAAGAGAAAGCTCACGCAGATGATGCTAGATTCACTAGAAATGCTGAGCAGATGGTTCAAAATGAAGCTGAGTGTGGTCCCTCCCAAAATCGATTTCCTTATTCCGGAAACGACTTCTGGTTGCCCAGGTGTGAGAACGAAGAGATCACTCGTATACCAAAACCCGAGCTGACAAAGTTTAGTGGCGACCCCTTGGACTATTTCGAATTTGTACGCAATTTCGATCTGCATATTGGGAATCTTCCTATTCCTGATGCAAAGAAGTTGACATTCCTTTTGCAGTATTGTGACGCCGAAGTTCGTCGTCAACTTTCGCATTTTAGTAAAGATTTACATCGTGGCTACACTTTTGCTCGAGATCAATTATGGCAGTTTTATGGACAGCCTCACGTAATCTCTCGTGCCTGCAGCTCTCTGCTTTCCAAAACGCCGACAGTGAAGGATGAAGATCCAGCTGGTTTGCTACGGCTGAGTATCTTACTTCAAAAGTGTCGCAGTGCCTTATCAGACATTGGTGAATACGCTGGCATCAATTCTTTGCATTGTCTTTTGCCAATTTTAAGGAAATTGCCAAAATCTTTACAGGACAAGTGGATTGAGTGGTCGGTAGATGTCGCTGACAAGACCAATCGAGAAGCTGGCTTTGTCGATTTAGCAAACTTTGTTGCGCATCACTCAAGACAATGGAATTCTCTTTTCGGTCAAAGTCTTTATTGCGACGGTCAAAGTCGACAAGCCGTGGAAAGAAGAAAAAGGGCCTCGCTGTATAATGTAGCTGCTGAAGAAAGCACGTTAAAGAGATCTTCAACTAAATGCTTACGTGGAAAGTGCTCGTTTTGCAATGAAAATCACAATCTTGATTCTTGTTGCAAGTTCGTCGAGAAAAGTGTTTTACGACGCCGAGATTTCGTGATGAAGAACGCTCTATGTTTTCGGTGTTTGCTGGCGGGACACGTAGTTTCAGAGTGCAGGACGGAGTCGCGTTGTGGTGAGTGTGAAAGCAAGTTTCATCATACACTGCTACACAAGTTAAAGAAGGTTTGGATGAAACGAAACAAGAAGAAACTACCTGTTCATCAGCTCTTTCATCTTCGCATGCCATCAGCGGAAAATTCGACAAGGTTTTTATGTGCGTGGTGCCAGTAAAGGTAAAATATCAAAACAAAGAAGTGACAACGTACGCCTTTCTTGATTCAGGCTCATCAGCGACATTTTGCAGCAGGAAGCTTGTAGACAGACTTGGTATTGAAGGAGAGAAGAAAGAAGTTTCTCTAAAAACTCTCGGAAGCCAGTCATGCTGCACGGGAACCGTGGCAGATTTGAAAGTTTCGTCACTAGATGGAGATTGTGAAATTGAAGTGAGAAACGTTTTTTCTATTGATAAAATACCCGTTGCGCCTAACCCGGGTTTAAGCAGAAAAGAGTTGGAAGACTTTTCTCATCTCCGTGATCTCAGCTTTCCGGAAGTAAAAGGAGCAAGTGTAACTCTGTTAATCGGTGTCGACGTCCCGGAGGCTCTGTGGGTAGAAGAAGTTCGCAAAGGAAGTCCTGATGAACCTTGTGCATGGAAGTCCCCCTTTGGATGGTAACTGATGGGAAAGTTTTCTTCTGCTGAGTTTCCATCAATAGTCAATGCTAATTTCGTTCGAATCAATGAGGAGGGCGTAGAAAAACAATTGCAGCGCATGTACGAAGCGGATTTTGGAGACGCAACCGAAATCTATGCATCTCGTATATCTCGTGAAAATCGGGTCGCGCATGAGAAAATGAAGGATTCTGTGGTCTTAGAAAGCGGGCGGTTTCAGTTGCCTCTCCCCAAGCGGGCAAGCCTGTTGCCTTTACCTGAAAACCGCTTGATGGCAGAAAAGCGCTTAAATGGACTGAAGAAGCGCTTAATCAAAGATGAGGATCTGTATAGGAAGTATGTGAGTGCATGCAGACTTACATAGACAAGGGATATGCCGAGGAAGTTGTGGATTCTGGGACAGAGAATGCACGAGAATAATGGTTCATTCCTCACCATCCTGTAGTGCACCCACGAAAGCCAGGAAAAGTGCGTATAGTCTTTGATTGTGCAGCGAAGCACAAAAGGGTGTCACTAAATGATGTTCTGCTGCAGGGCCCTGACTTCTTGAACAGCTTGTTTGGTGTGCTAACCCGCTTTCGTAAGGAACGAGTCGCTCTTGTAGCTGATATTGAAGGAATGTACCATCAAATAAAGGTGCACCCGAATGACAGAAACATGTTAAGCTTTTTATGGTGGAAATCCGGCTGCTTCAGCGACGCACCCTCAACTTACCGCATGACGTCGCACCTGTTTGGAGCCAAATCGTCGCCAAGTGTTGCTTTGTTTTGCTTAAAAGAAACAGAACAAAGATTTGGTAAAGCTTATAGCAGCGACGTGTGTGAAGCAGTAAGAAGAAACTTTTATGTGGACGACTGCTTGGTTTCGGTAGCAACTGTTGAACAGGCACAGACCTTCGCTAAGGATTTAAAAAATTTACTCTTGCAAGGAGGTTTTAGCTTAAAGAATTGGGCATCGAATTACCATGAAGCGCTTGTTAAGTTACCTGAAGATGATCTAGCTCCAAGCGTACAAAACCTAAATCTTGGTTCCGCGGATGAACATGAGCAACGTGTTTTAGGTGTCGTGTGGAAACCACGAGATGACGTTTTTTCTTTCAAAGTCGAAGTTGCCAAAAGAACTGAAACTAAGCGAGGAATCTTGTCAGTTATAAGCTCAGTTTTCGACCCTCTCGGCTTTGCTGCTCCTGTATTGATTACAGGGCGCCTCTTGTGGCAGGAAATGTGTCGCAAAGGATATGACTGGGATGACTTGCCATCTAAAGAAGAATCCTCCAGATGGAGACAATGGGCAGACCGCTTAAATGATCTTCAAGCAATTAATGTGCCTAGGTGTATCAAGCCATCTGATTTTGGCGAAGTAAAACAAACAGAGCTGCACATTTTTGCCGACGCTTCAACCTCGGCTTATGCCGCTGTTGCTTATCTTCGAATTGTTAATGAACAGGGTGCGGTTCATTGTTCCTTTGTAATGGGCAAAGCAAGAGTTTCTCCTTTGTCTACAATGTCTGTACCAAGATTAGAACTGACGGCCTCGGTACTTGCTGCAAAACTCGATGTCCTGATACGAAAAGAGTTAGATTTGACAAATTGCACGTCAACGATATGGTCAGACTCTACAGCTGTTTTGCAGACGCTTTACAATTCTTAAAAGCGCTTTCCCACATTTGTTGCAAATCGGGTTGCAGAAATTGAACGTTATGTTAACGTTAATTGCTTTAGATTTGTTCCGACCGAAACTAATCCCGCGGATGATGCAACCAGAGGTTTGAGTGCAGACGACTTGTCCAAGCAATCCAAATGGCTTCATGGGCCTCAGTTTCTTTGGGAGACTAAAGATTTATGGCCTGAAGGTCCAATTGTGCTTTCTCCTGTTCCAGACGAGTTTTTGCCTGCAAAACAGAAATGCGCTAAGATAAACGTCGTTCTATGCAAAAGGCTAGACCCTACCGATAGGTTAATTTCAAAGTACTCCTCTTGGCATCGCTTAAAGAAAGCAGTGGCCTGGATTCTTCGTTACAAAACGTATTTGCGCTGCAAGGCTAAGCAATCGGAGTAGACAAAACCAGCCAAAGGTTTGCTTACCGAGGAAATAAGAAAGGCAGAAGCAGCCATTCTTCAATATGAACAGGAAAAGCATTTTAAACGCTTAATTGCTGATCTGCGTAAGGACAAGGTTTTAGATAAAGATTCGTGTTCTGTAGCAATAGCAAAGTTAAATCCAATTCTGGACAATGGTTTAATTCGCGTTGGTGGTCGCATTGATTTGGCTCCAGTTTCTTATGATCAAAAACACCCCATCATTCTGCCATACAAATCTCATGCCACCGATCTAATCATCGCATGTCACCACGAGAAGATGGGCCATAGTGGCGTGGGACACACTATATCTTCTTTATGGCAACGTTTTTGGATAGTCAAAATTGGCGTGGCAGTGCGGAGTGTATTAGGAAGCTGTCTATTTTGCAAACGTAGAGCAGCGACACCCTGCAGTCAACTGATGGCAGATTTACCTCTCGCAAGATTGCAAGTTAATCAGCCAGCTTTTAGTCATGTTGGAGTTGATTACTTTGGGCCATTTCTAATTAAGCAAGGAAGAAGCGAAGTAAAGAGATACGGCTGTTTGTTCACTTGTCTATCGACAAGAGCTGTACATTTGGAAGTTGCGAACGACTTGTCTACAGACTGCTACATTAACTGTTTGCGCAGGTTTATTGGGCGGCGAGGGCAACCAGTGCACATATACAGCGACAATGGCACTAACTTCGCCGGAGCAGAAAAGGTGTTGCGAATGTCGCTTGAAAAGTGGAACAAGCAGATGATTGAAGAATATTTGCGGCAAAGGGAAATCGCTTGGTCGTTTAACCCACCTGCAGCGAGTGCTAGAGGAGGGGCTTGGGAACGCCTGATTCGCTCTGTCCGGCGTATTCTCTCCACTTTATGGTCACCGAAAATTCCATTAACCGACGAAATGCTGCGCACATTTTTGGTGGAAGTTGAGTCGATTATCAATTCAAGGCCCCTGGTTCCGCTTAGTATTGATGCTCGGAACAACGAACCACTAACTCCGAATCACTTACTTCTACTCCGCAGTTCACCAAACCAATGTCCAGGCGTGTTTGAAGAAAATTCAAGCTATGCACGTAAGAAATGGATGTACGTGCAACATCTAGCAAATGTATTCTGGTAAAGATGGATCGATGAATTTCTTCCTATGCTGAACAAGCGCCAAAAGTGGCTCACCAAAGAAGAAAATCTCAAAAGGGACAGCTTTGTGTTGCTAGTCGACGAAAGAGTTCCTCGAGCTAAGTGGTTGCTGGGTAGAGTGGTAGACATTTATCCAAACAAAAATAATTTAATTCGCACAGTTTTAGTTAAAACCAAGTCAGGTCTTGCAAAGCGCCCCGTCAATAAGTTGTGCTTAATTCTCGATTCAGACACTGATATTTAGTGAATTATTGAGCTGTAGTCGAGATATTGGGGACTTAATTTACTTCAGCATAAACATTTACATGCAACCTCGTGCGGATTTTGATCATAAGCGTTGTTTATAATCATTAACATGTTACATATGTAATAGCCGAGCTCTTGACCATTTGTATGTTAAATATACGGGTCTCATATTTGTGGGGGGGTGTTGTATCTCTGCTATTGAGTTTTGTTTTTCTTACGTTGTTTTATTCAAATAAGTGTTACGTCATAAAGGACATAAACTTGCTTCAGCTTACGTTTTTTCTTTGCCATTCATTCTAAAAATTAAGTCGCGTTGTAATTTGGTCTATTTGAATAAGATTGGAAATTTAGTTAAAACCGTCTGTTATGAATCAATCTAAAAATTAAGTCGCGTTGTAATTTGGTTTATTTGAATAAGATTGGAAATTTAGTTAAAACCGTCTGTTATGAATCAATCTATAATTAATTTTCAATAATAAAATTTTCAACAAATATAATCATACGAAGACGAGTTTTTAGTCGAGTGTGGCAACCAGCGCCAAATCCAATAAATGTGCTGCTACACAAATAGTTGCTAAAGATTCATAAAAACTTTTCGGTCATGTAACAAAATTTTCCCGTTTCTAAATCTACACAAGTGAGAAAAAGCAAAACGTTTGTCTCTAGCAGAAGACAGGTTTGCCTTTAGACAAAAAAAAATCAATTCAAGATGCTGAGGGTAAGTTGTCTTCTGATTGATTTTCTTTTTATCTCCAGCTGAGATCTTTGAATTGCTTTTAGATGACTTTGCGATAAATCTTTTAATTGCTCAAATAATAAAACCGCGAGCCACATGTGATTCTGGATGTGATTTTCTGCGGCCCGCTGAACAATTTTAAGGATTTAAAATCCTGTCGATTAGAAATAGGGCTAGCGGTAGCTTTCTGTAACAGCCCAAGCAAATGATATGTAAGATTACGCAAGTGATTTTATTGAAAGTTAGTTTTGTCTTCAAAAGTAAATTGCGATATTGAAAAAAGGTCCTCACGCGCTTTTCACAACTTTTTTGTCTTGACTTTACGTTCAATCAGGGGCCACTTCCTCCTCAAAAGTGCTAAATGAAGAGCCGCGGTTGTCTAAAAAACGGCATTATCTGGGTTGAAAAGCCACTCTCTTAACAAAAGTCAACTTTACTGTAAAACTAGGAAAATACGATTAATACGATACAATAGAAAAATTGTCAAAATAAATTGCAAAAAGTGTTGTTTTTGACACTGAGCGTAGGCTCGGCGTAGTCTCAACCAAAATTTGGTAGGTGCTTTCACGCAGCCTGGGCCTCGAGTAAGTCTGTTCATTGATTTTAAAATGACAGACCGAAACCGAACCTACCAAAACGGAAGGGTATTCACCCATTCCGATGTTCAGTGTGGGTCTGCTAATCGGCAAACGTCCTTTTCAGGACGGGGCAATGCTAGGATAAAACTGCCCTTTTCAGGGAACATTGCCAACAAGTTCCGAAGACCCACTATTCTTCAGCTGAACATCGAAGGCCTCACTGCAAGCAAGATGAACGTTCTTCATCATCTCGCTATGCAGTCTGAGGCACTCGTCATCCTATTGCAGGAGACCCACTGCACTGATGCAGAGAAGTTGGTACTACCAAACTACCAACTAGCTGGGTCTTCTTTAAGCAGGAAGCATGGCCTTGCCACGTTTGTCCACGAGCGACTGAGATACACGCTTTTGGACCAATTTCCACCGACATCGGAGATCGAGTGGCTGTGTGTGGACGTTGATGGTTATAAAATAGTCAACGCCAACGCGATTGCGAACCCTGGATCTTCCAATGTTTCCTCACCCCTGTCTGTACGCTGGCGATTTTAACTGTCGTCATGCTGACTGGGGTTATGATGACAACAGTCCGGACGGTGAGTGCTTGGCTGGCTGGGCAAGTATTAATTGTCTTGCCCTCCTATATAATGCCAAGGACGCCACCAGTTTTTATTCCGGCCGCTGGAACACTGGCACCAATCCGGATCTAGCTTTCGCCAGCGTAGGTCCAAACAGTCGCTTACCGGATAGACGTGTCCTTGACAAGTTCCCCAGGTCACAACATCGACCTTCGCTTATTACACCACCAAGGTTTGCTATGGTAGTGCCAAGCATGCCTGTTAAGCGATGGAACTTCCTCAAGGCCAAATGGAGTCACTACATTGCTTTGACGAATAAATTCGCAAAGACTTTGTTGCCGCCTGATACACTTGATGTGGATGCGGCTTACCAGGACTTCTGTAACACCATTAAGAAAGCAGCCAAAAAGACTATCCCACGCGGGTATCGAAATACCTACATTCCGTGTTGGGATGCAGAGTGTGAATCCCTCTATAAAACTAAAAGAACGTGACTCATTTTCGAAGTGATATAAAATTTAATAACAAAACGAAAATGACGAAATCGTTCGTCTGCAAATAAAAGAAATAAATAAATAACACGACTCAAAGCTAAACACTACTAAGCTTACTAAGTCTGAACACAACTGTACAGGCAAATGACAAGGCAAAACACAACTGTACAACAAACCCCATTGTTACGTAATAGTACGAACTATCAAGCATTTGTACATCCCCCCCAAGTTCGTACTATTCCGGCCAGGTATAGTTATGTAGTTGATCCCTTGATCACCCATTGACCGGAGGTCGGATCCAATTCGACAGCAGGTCGTCGTAGGCGAGAGGACCGTCTAGGGATCATTGATTTGTTGTTTCGTGGGTGTCAGGGTCAGTCTCCTGCGAATTAGTGTCCGTCACAAATGTGGAGTGTGTGGTTGTAGGTACGACATCATGGACTTCTTGTGGTTGCCCATGATCTATGGCCTCAGATGAAGTTGCATCAGCAACGTGGGTGGACGTGGAGGGTGGGTATTGAACGTGCGTTTCATGTTGGGGGGGCACTGTTGGTGGTGAAGAAGTTTGCTGGGACTCGGCAACATCAGGTATTATACGAAGGAATCGTCGATTGCGCCTGGTTATACGACCGGATCCTCCCACTTTAACATTATATTGGTCGAAGTCCAATGCTTCGACCACGGTGCCGACTTTGTCCCATTTACGTGGGTGTGTGCCTCCTTGATTTTGGATGAACACGCGATCACCACACCGCAGCGGGCGCAATGAGCGTGTACGCGCGCTCAATGCTTCATTGGTCCGTTTGGCTCGAACTCGAGGGGCATCTTCTTTAGCTCGCCATGCTTCGCGCCAAGTACGACGAATAAAGCGATTAGAAAAAGTAGCAAGCCGATTAACGAACGAAAAAGCGTCTCGCAAAGGGTGACCAAAGACGATTTCAGCTGGGGATAAATCGCAGTCAGGATCCGGGGTATTACGCAGTTGCAACAGGGCGCGCAGAAACGAATCATTGTTCAAATCCCCATTAGGGCTAATATTGGACATGAGAAGTCTTTTAGCGGCTTTGACTGCAACCTCCGCGCGGCCGTTAGATTGGGGGAAGTAGGCGGAAGAAACACGGTGTTTAATGTCCCACTTGCGCATAAAATCCTGTGTGACAAAGGCAGTAAACTCTGGGCCACCATCTGAGGAAATTTCTTCAGGCACTCCAAAAGTGGCAAAGTATGATCGAAGGAGGCGAACAAATGCATTTGCGCCAGTGACGGTGGTCCCAGCTGGTGTACCAAACACATCTGACCAACCGGACAATCTGTCTCCAACGATCAAGAAGTGCCGTCCTGCGTAATCAAAATAATCCGCAAAAATTTTTTCGAAGGGCGTGGTAGGTGGGTGGGAGGGCAACGGGGGGGTTGCGGCTTGCGACGGCGCATTTCGGTTGCAATGAGCACAAGAATCGCGAATATTGTGAATATCTTGAGTCATCCCCGGCCAGAAAACGGTTGCTCGCGCACGCCGTTCCATGGCCGACACCCCTTGATGGGCGGCGTGCAATGTGCGTAATACTTGATAGCGGAGTTGCGGCGGAATCACAACACGATCATTGTATAAAATAACGCCGTCAGATATATAAAACCCATCGCGATATGGGAGGTATTGACGAATACCTCCTTCCCGCGGTAAGTTTACATCAAAGTTTGATTGTATGGCAGACAGTAGGTCATTGAGTGCAGCGTCACTGGCAGTGTGCCGGGCAATTTCATCCCAGTTTAAAGTCAACTGATCACGCGTATTTTGCCGCACCGAAGCAAGAAGGGCTTCTTCGAGAGAGTCTATAGAATCACGCTCAGCACCCGAAATGGTAGCAAAAAATTCTGATGTGGCTGGGTGTCGCGATGCAGTACGTTGAGGGCAGGTGCAAGAATGATTTTGATCGCCCGGTGAGGCGCAGCCACCAGTAACAGTGCGCGTGAGGTGCGCATTAGTGATGGCAGCAGGTTCACCAGCGCATTCCTGCGTCTCAGCATAAGCATGTTCTCCCAATGATGGAAAACTGGGTGATAGGACCCCCAGGGTCGACAGTGTTCCGTGCGATAAAAGGAGGGTCTGAATGTCGGCGCTAATGTAGACCATGGCCCGGCATTGCACAACATAACCGTGACACGACAGTCCTTCAATGATGGCGAAGAACGCTCCTACAATTGATATGGAGGAATGATTGGCGGCCACCAGGTTGGATGCAGGGGTCAGGATGTCAGATGGGAAGCCATACTTTACAAATTCGTCCAGAGACCATACATTCACTTGGGCGCCGGTGTCAGCGATGGCGGTAACATTAGTAGCACGGACTGATGTAGATTCGCCATGAGCCTGAGCGCGATCGACTGAAATCGTTACGTGGACCTTGGGGTGCTCGCTCATACGTGCTGTTGCCCACTGTCCAGCTTTGAATATATAATGGGGGCCTTGCATGGTGGCATTTCTATGTATTGCAGACAGAGGCGTGTTGCACTTGTTTGGCCTGTGCCTCGAGACTGGCCTGTGATTTGTTCTTATCGAACTCAATTGAGGGTCGGCAGGCGACGTGACTTCAAGAGTTTGTAGACCTGGTTCCGGTGGTGAAGGACCCACTTTATGAGTGAGTTGGCGTCTTCGGCGTTTCTGTGACCGGTAGCATTCAATACACAAGGTATAAGGTTTGGTATTCCAACCACGAGGTCCTTTTTTGTAGAGCTGAAACAGTTGCTGGCAGAGAGGACAACGCGACTGTTTTGACCGATCAGGTAAATTGTGGGATTCCCTGCATGGGGTTGCATTACGACATGCTCTGTGGTCTGCGTCATGTAGGCGGCGAACGGCTGACACAGATGTGACCTCGGTCGGGGGGACGGCGTTGCGAGCCATTTCTTTGCTTTCAACAAGGGCAACGATCTCGTTGACGGCGCGTGTGAGTATATCCGCGCCGCCAAGAATTTCCCGGCGAATCTCATCGTCAGCAATGCCATTCAGCAAAGTATCCCGAATCATGTGGTCCGTATAATTGATTTTTAAACCACAAGTACAATCAATTGTGAATGCACATGTGTCTGCTTTGCCGCGCACTCTCGCTGCAAATGCGCGAAAAGGTTCGTCTCTCAGTTGGCGCATCTGCATGAGATCGGATCGCAAGACGCCAGTAGCTACTGGGATAACTGCAAGTCGACGAATGGCGGATAGTAACTCCTGCAAAGGCTTAGAGACAATCTCTGCATCTGATTTTAACAAACTATCTCCTAAGCTCTGACTGGCACACTGAAAGAGTTGCGCGGTGTCTGAAGCTTCATTGATGCCTGATCCTTGCCTAAACATTTGCCAGCGGCGAGTGAATACGTTCCACGCTTCTAAAGACACGCCTACGTCAATGCTGGGTCTTGTTAGTTTTGGTCCCTCTGAGGGAGCGCGAATGGAATTAGGCCCAGGAGTAGCATGACTAAATGGGTGGCTCTGTAAAATAACGCAAGCTACAGCTTCTGGTGCGTCTTCGGATTGAAAAGCGCAACCCGGGTACGCACAATCTATAACAACCATTTTAACAAAAATTAACTAGCCTTAACGATTTCGTCATAAAAGAACGTGACTCATTTTCGAAGTGATATAAAATTTAATAACAAAACGAAAATGACGAAATCGTTCGTCTGCAAATAAAAGAAATAAATAAATAACACGACTCAAAGCTAAACACTACTAAGCTTACTAAGTCTGAACACAACTGTACAGGCAAATGACAAGGCAAAACACAACTGTACAACAAACCCCATTGTTACGTAATAGTACGAACTATCAAGCATTTGTACAAAAACCTTTCTGCAGTCCCCTCAGGGAGACGACTCAGGTTTGGCTGCTACAGCTCTGATTGCCAAGCTTGACAGAAAGCAGAGGGATCGATGGTCCGAGGCAGTTCGGAGCATTGACTTATCACACTCTAGTCGAAAAGCGTGGAGTATTTTAAACAACCTTACTGGTAGGTCACGACACTCTCCTCGTCACTGTCCCGTTTCAGCCGATGATATTGCATCTCAGTTGGTTACAAATGGGAAATACGAGGCTGTTGATCGCAAGTCATCTCGACTTGTCTGTAAAGAAGTGTCTGACCTTTGGAGGGCCACAACACCAGACGCAGTAAATATCTCTGACAATTTTTCACAGAAAGAATTTGCTGCTGCCCTTCAACATTTAAAACCAGATAAAGCTCCGGGACCTGATTCCATCTGCCCCGAGCTTATACTCCATGCTGGAGCTGCTTTGAAGTCCTGGTTACGTGACTTCCTTTCTTCCTGTTTTCGCCGACTCAAAATTCCCAAGATCTGGAGAAGAGCGCTTGTGGTCGCGATCCCAAAACCAGCAAAGCCCGTGGGTGACCCAAAGAGTTATCGACCGATATCTCTGCTCTGTGTCCCCTACAAGATCCTCGAGAGGCTTATCTACGCCCGCGTTGAACCATTAATCGATCCACTGCTCCCTAAAGAGCAGGCTGGGTTCCGACGCGGGAAGTCAACCGTAGATCAAGTTGTTCTGCTAACCCAGAACATCGAGGATTCTTTCGAGGCTAAAAAGAAGGCTGGTGCCGTATTTATCAATCTGACAGCTGCTTATGACACTGTCTGGCACCGTGGCCTTACCTGCAAGCTGCTGAGACTACTTCCGGATAAGCACATGGTCAAAATGATCATGGAGCTTGTCCGAAATCGAAGTTTTACCCTTGCCACCGGTGACAGCAAGCAAAGCAGGCTACGCCGTCTTAAAAACGACGTTCCTCAGGGATCGGTCTTGGCTCCACTCCTATTTAACATCTATACGTAGGATCTTCCTTCCATGATTTCCAGAAAGTTTGTTTATGCTGATGATCTAGCATTGTTGCATTCTTCTGGAAACTGGAAGGACTTGGAGGGGACCTTAAGCCAAGACATGTCCACACTTTTATTGTATCTCCAGACTTGGAGGTTGAAGCTCAGTCACACTAAGACGGTGACGACAGCCTTTTATTTAAACAACCGAGAGGCCAAACGTGAGCTAAAGGTCTACAACAACGGTGGACTTTTACCGTTCTGTCCAACCCCTACTTACTTTGGGGTAAAACTGGACAGATCGCTCACGTTTCGTCACCATTTAGTGGCATTGCGCAAAAAACTATCCTCGCGCGTCACACTGTTGAGGCGACTCGTGGGCTCGGGATGGGGTGCTGGTGCTAAAACACTACGCATAGCCACCTTGTCTCTAGTCTACTCAACAGCTGAGCACTGTGCGCCAGTCTGGTGTCGCAGTGCTCACACTCGTCTCATTGACAGTGTCTTGAATGACGCCTTGAGCATAGTTACTGGATGCCTGTGTCCCACTCCAACGGACCACCTACCTATACTCTCAGGCATCCAGCCAGCTGAGCTTCGCCGAATGGGAGCGACACTCTCCTTGGCTTACCGTGGATCTCTGGACCCCGATCATATCTTGCATGGTCTGTTAAATGGGTCCTCAGATACTCGCCAAGTGAGACTAAGATCCAGACGCCCGTTTGTGCCAGCTGCGCGGAATCTTTTGGACAACCTTGCCAGACTTGGCATCCGCGCCTCTGAATGGACAAATTTTAAATGGAAAACGGAGTACTGTGAAGGTGCTTCCAGGCTCCGTGCTTTTGTGCCCCAGACCGGTTCCAGGCCTGTTCGGATGGGCTTACCCCGAGCAGCTTGGGTTAAGCTCAACCGCCTGCGGACTGGTGTTGGGCGATTCCATTCGTCCATGCACAAATGGGGTCTCGCTCCTTCACCGAATTGCGAGTGTGGCGCCTCTGAGCAAGCTGCAGACCATGTACTAACAGCGTGCCCTATACATCGGGCACCACATGGAGCACGAGGTCTGACGGTTTTGGATGACGAAGCTCGATGCTGGCTTAATGACATCACTGCCAGCATCTGATCCAGGCAGTGCAGCAGTCTGGGGTAGTAAAAGGATAAACCCTCGGCCCCAGTCCTGTTTGTGTCTGATCTGGAGTGGATACCTCTTCAAACGTTGACGACGAACCAAAATTTATTTGATAAACTATTTGTTACCATTTCATTGCTAATTCCAACCAAGTGAAAAATGATAAGATAAATTTGCCCAAGGTTGTAAATATTTTTAATAAAACTTTTTAAGCTTTGGCTCTGCTTTAAAACCTACTTTTGTTTCTCCGATGTTGTTACAATACCAAACTACTTCGTAAAAACTCGCAAAGGTGTTTTCTAAGAATAGCCTAAAAACATGCTTAAATGCCTAGCGTTGGGTTTTTGCAACAAAGCGCGGATGCATGGCCGTTATTGAGAAAAGGTAACAATAGAAATTAATTTAATATGTAATATACATTTGGGCTAATTAATTTTAAAATAGAAGAATAAAGTAAATTTCTCAGACCAGTTATACTTTATAAATGTCAAAACAAATAGTATACGTAAATTTAGCGCTTTTCAAAAAATTCTTTTTCTTGGGCTTAGTCTAAATGGCTCAAAAATCAATGATTAGGCCTACATTTTTTTAAGTTATGGTTTTTCAGAGTACTAAGTTTCTTCTTAGATCTTTTATATTTGGTTATTAATTGCTTTGTAATTAACTTGTATCTTAAAAACAAATTTTAATACTTGTTTAGAAAAGTTTTTAAATAGGCTGTTTTTCTAGGCTAGGCTAATTAGAACTAAAATCTACTGAGAAACATAGACCAAACCAAACAAAAAAGTTAAGGTCATTTTCAAATGATAAGAAACTTAAAAAGATTAATTAAGTTCTAAACAAAATTGGATTTTTAACAGATTTTTGCGACAATTTCAAAAAAATATTTTTTAACAAATTGGAAGCATGTCAAATGAAAATATATTGCTGCGCTCATGGGCCTACCTGATATTGCATGGTTTCTATTTTCAAATTGAAAAATGATCTTGCAGTCCATCAAATTTTGCTTTGTAACCAAAAATTTAAAATAAGTTTAGATAAGTCTACAAAAAAAATTTGAAAAAGTTTATAAAAAATTTCATCGAGGAAAGAGTCGCGGAGCAAGTAGCTATCTCTACGTTGAGCCGTATCCCCACCCTGGTAGCTGCATGAGATGAGTCAAAAGGGCTCGAACATTTTCCGAATAAATCCTCTAATATTCATTTATAGAAAACTCTCTTGTTTTTTGTTTTTGTTGCTCTTTAGCAATATTTTTTTAGTTTTATCATCATTATAATATTATCTATCCTCCAGACTTACAAAACAACGTTCGTAGCGTTAATCTTAGGGCAAACATCAAGCAAACATCAATTGAACAGCAGACAAAGTACTGCTCTTCGGTTGAAAGTTGTTTAGTTGATTTTTCTTGTTTTTAGAAGAGACATAACTTGAATTTTAAACTGTTTGCTAAGATCGTTATGCAGAAGAAAGTGTCGTAAAATGCTTATTGTAGAACACTACAGTATAGATGCGATTAAGGATTGAAATAAGAATCCAACCGAGGTCATATCAATCATGGTTGCCTTAAAAAAAGGTTATCTGACTAGACTAGAGGTCTTTACCATCCCAATTTTGCCCCACATTAATTTTTCACTCTCCTATACTTCAACATTCAACAACATATAAAGAAAACCTACTTTTATGGGCCTGTAAATATGCGAAAATTCTTTTAACCTCCTAGATTTTCGACCAATGAGAATACTTTTTTATACAGTAACTCAGTTCGGCTCGTTTTTTCTTCATTCTGATCATTTCATCAAAATAGTGTCGGACAAAAAGCGTTGGAAATGACTCCAATACTTCTGGCTATTTTCAAATTTTGTACAAACAGTCTCTTGAAATTTTCGTCTTCACTAAAAATTTTTCTGTAAAAATTTTCTCTAACACACTAAAATTTGCTTTTGTTGAGAGTGCCTTTTCAACAAAAATAGTGCTCTTTTCTAAATTTTGCCCTTCCCGCCAAAATAGTTTTTGGCGCTCCTGGTACTATATGCGCCTTTTCAAGAGGGGCTAGGTTTATTTGTTACTTGTCTCTGTTTTGCGATCTTACAAATAGTTCACGATTACACTCCATATTATTTTAAATTTCCATCTGACAATAATATGTTTAGATTTCAGAAAGCAACTAAAAAGCAAACTATAAAAGATAGAGGGTTTTGGCATGTTTTCCTTAAATAAAGTTGCCGTAAAACGTTATAAGCTAATTTTGATGCATTTCAAAGCAAAGTAGGCATAAATGCTTGCATGGCAAAAGATTGATAAGTGGCTTACTAATGACAATATGCTACAATGTGCGCCAACTGCCAAATTCATTGACACAACGAAGCTTGTGCAACAATTGAGAACTTTCAAACTTTGAACGTCTATCTGACTGTACAATGCTGCTGCCTTCACTTTGTCAATAGCAGTCTGAACAACTTTAATTGATGCCCTTAATTAATGTATCGATTTGCAGGACAACAATTTCGGTTGTGCAACCTTAATTGACTTTACCAAAATAGTCTAAACCAGTAGTTCTCAACTTTTCATGGTTCCTGGCTCTTGGCAATCAATAAAAATACCTAGCTTTGTTTTTTAATGTATTTCAATCTTTTAATTTGTTCGCTCGCTGATTAACAAAAAAAATAAGTCAAGTAAACACAATGTCGAAGAATCAAAGCAATCTAAGTCGAAGAATCAAAATAATTTCTGTCAATTTATTTCAAATTAATGCAGTGAAAGATTGTTCTTTAATTCGTCTGATGAGGTTAGCAAGGTTTCCCAAAAATCAAATTTGACTTAATAATCAAATTTATCGCTGAGAACAGCAAAATCAATAATCACTGCAACATCTATTTTTATCGAATTTTTGTTGAAATTTTTGTTAAATGTTAAATTTTTTGTTGAACAACCAAAAAAAAGAAATTTGGACTGGTGTGAAGACCGTTGGTTTTCAAAATTGAATGCAAAAATTAATATAAATAATTTTCTTTTTATAATAATATAATATTAATATAATTAATATAAATTTTACCTAAAATTAAATAATTCGATTTTCTACCGTTTGCGATGTTTGAACTCATACAATTAAATATATCTTTCTCAATTTACTATAGTAGTGACCAACAGTTACTGACGTCATGGGGTAACGCGTTGAAAAGATAGTTGACGTCACCTCGGTTTTGGCTTGTATCACAGTGTGATGCCAGTTATACGTTTCTGGTTGTAGTTAATAGTACATGTATTTTAGTTTAAATTTGTAAAGTTTTCAAAATAGATTTTTCACTGCAGTGTAATTATTAGGCTCAATTTTATCCAAATTTGTTGTTTTTATATTTTTATTTTCCACAGCATTGACAATTATTAACTGATGATGATCTTGTGATCGAAAGCGATTTTAACTTTTTAATACAGTCATTGTGCAGCGACAGATTTCTAAGTTTCAAGCTTGTCTTGTTTTTGTGCTTTTATAAAAAATTTCTTCCGAAAAAGCGCATCTTTGCTTGAGACGTAATGAACTTGATGCTTTAGCCGCGGTAGAAAGTAAAAATAATTACTGATTTTATCCCAAAGCCACCGGCAACCGCAGCGGAAAGATTAAAGAGGCACATACGGCTCCGGAGCCACCGATTGCCGAACTACGGTTTAACCCAAGTCACTTTTTACAACATTGCGTGTAGACAATAGGCAATCACTCTTTTGTTACTTTTATGATCAAATAAAAATGCGGGGATTTCTATTTATCAATTAATCAATAAAAACGCAGGGGTTAAGACCAGCTTATTGGAGGATTTGACACATTTATCCCTAAATTTTAGTCTCGGAGTTAGTTAGAAGGTTTTCCGGATTAAAGGGTTAAAATGATTAAATAAATTAGTTGCTAACTAATTTGTGTCGGTAAGTGAAGAATTCGGTTGATGGGAACTCGAATAAACAAGGTCTGACTGTAGTGAAATATTTACTACAGAAAAGCTCGCAGCTAGGTTTTGCTATACACAGCCGAGCTGCCTAGGGAAGACCTCAACTCGTCAACTTCCCGGAGAATAGCCCGTGGTCCGTTGGGAAACCTGGTCGAAACTATTATTTAATATTTTTTTTCAATTAAGTTAGCTAGTTTCTTTTAATAAATATCATTTTCTATGCCGAAAAATAAGTTAATTATTACTTTTAAAAAACAATTATGAAAGAGAATGGAAAGCTTATTGTGACAGGTAGTAGGTCATGTCTGAACTGATGCTGCCCCACGGAAGAAACGAGAAATCGGACCTTTCGGCCTTCCTTTTACACTATTTGAAGGGTCAACAGATAAGAAAATTTATACTTTTTGCGCAGATTTTTTATTGTAGGCTAACAGGTATATTTCGAACTGTTGGTTTTTAGCCAGGATCAGAGAACGCATTGATTTTGTGAAACTTGAAATTTAGGATATTAGTTTAACAATAATTTTTTTTTTAACTTAAAGTCCAAAATCATTAATAGGTCAACAGATAAGAAATAAACAAACAACAGGTTTTTGTCATTTGAATGTAGCAGATAGTTTTAGTTTGTTATTACACTAGTTTAAAGGAAGGTATAAATATTCGTTGCAGCAATAGTCAAGGTAGACTGCCATCGAATGAGCAAATTAGTTCCAAGTTTAAATTCATTATAAGAACTGTGACTTGAAACTTTGAATTTCGATCTAGGGCAAAATAAAAAAGCAAATTGAGATAGAAAATCATCAAAAATTTGAGCTAAACAATTAAATTAAAGAAAATTAATTATTTTACTTTATAATTGAAAACTTTGTGCATTTTTCAAAACATTGAAATTATTTTTATCGCAAATTTAATTTGCATTTTTTTTCTAAAACTAGAAGGATTCAGTTATAGCCTTTTTTTAAATATGCACCTTTAGCATGATTGCACGATTTAAGAAGTAATTCTGCACTGTCTTATTTGATATTTAGGCGACGTAACCTTGATAAAAAGTGATAAATAGGTTACAAATTTATAAAACAATTGCTTTTTAAGTCATAATTTGTCTTTGTGATGGTAGACAAACTACAGTTCTCTGAAACTTCATTTCAGTTGAATATATTTTGTCGTTGCGTAAGAATGTGAGAAAAATTGTGTGTTTATGTCAATTTAGTTTAGTTAGCTAGGTTATTTGTCATAAAAAACAAAAAATTAGATAAGGTTAGGTTAGGTTAAGGTACAAAATACTAATTTCGCTAAGGTGATGGCTTTATTACGAAAGCTGTCAGTGGGTGTATCAACCCAGGCAAGGAAACTTAACGATCTTTGTACTAAAATTTTACCCAAAGAAGTAGAACCAAAACAAAAATGTTGTTTAAATGTTAACAAAAAAGGTAAGAATACATATTCTAGCAACTGTTATTTCTCTCTTATTAGCAATTCCCTCTTTATCATTTTAACTATTGTTTCTACTACATTTTTGAACAGAATACACTTTGGTTCATTGCCAAAAAGAAACAATCGCACTTATAAGCCAATCTTTCAACAATGGCTCTCATACGTGATTTTCTGAATAATTTCAAACGTTCTTTTTCCATCTAAATTTTTTGTCATCACGAACCTTATCAGTTAGTTTCGTACACCCCGGTGAAATGAAGTTCTTTGAGTATATTATTAACTAAGGCTCAAGCAAAGCTTAAATAAACTTTATACGGCCTTGCACATATTTCACGCATTTTGATCATAACAAGTTTAACCAATACTCTTATTAAATTTCTCTTTTAATTTTACACTTTAAAATTATTTTTAGCAATCAATTAAATTCAACTTATTGCCAGATTTTAAGTTTTTTTTCACTACGGTACCAATATTTATTTTTGCTATTACGAACAAGGTGCCTTTGTCCGCAGCATCGTCGAGTGGTTAAAACGCCTTGCTTATGATCAACATGGTTTCGGTTCAAAACCCACTCGCGTCATTCTGTTGTGTTCTTGGGAAAGACACTTTACGGCACTTTCCCCTGCTTGGTGGTCTTGGCAAGCAGTTTAAATTACAGTCATATCTCTATTTAATTACAAGCAGAGAGCAACAACTTGGCATCTCCGGAAGCAGGGCTGGGTAATTGTCTAGCCTATGTATTAATGCCTCCGTCGATTTCCTTCGAGTCAGGAGGATAAATATAGAGATAAAATAACTGCTTTTACATGAACAAAAATATTTCTAGCTTCTAATGTGCAAAGCAGTGCTAGCTCAATTCTAATAAATCAGAACAAGAAATTTTATCGGAATTTCGTTTCACAATAAATTAAGTTTTATGTAATAGTTTTTTGAAAATGAAAGTTTTAATTACGTATGGTAAAAAAATTATTATTACTTGGTCCAAAATGACAAATAAATAGTTTTTAAAAAAAAAAGAATAATGATATTTGATTATGTTTTTTTCAGCTATAATATTTACAATTTCGTATCATATGTTTATATTTTTAAATATTATTCAGTGATGAGTGAAAAAAATTGAAAGGACAAGATTAAAAATGTTTGAAATTGTTACGTGGGCTCAGTAGCATATTTAGAGGAGGGGCATTGCGCCATGCTCCCCCTTGAAGAAAATCAGAGACAGATTCAAAGTGAAGACCTGTTTTTTTGCTAAAGTATATTTGATTGTGGTTGTATGGGCCCCCTCTCAAAAATCCTCGGTACGCCACTGCGTGAGCTACAGCCTAGACTAGGCATGTCAAACTCGCGGCCCACGTAATTTTCTGGTGCGGCACGCAAAATTTTTTGAAGAATTTTTTAAATTAGATGCTCAATACAAAATCAAAATAATAATCAATTTAAACTGGATTTATCTACGAAAACGACGTCTAACTGAATGATGACCTTTTTTTTGGGCTTCACTTTGATTTCAACTTTAAATTAAAAAAAGTTAAACACAACTCTTGAGATTTGACACCTAATTAAAGCAAAAAGCTTTTTAGTATTTACTTTAATTTCAAAATTTAAAATTTTATAAATAAACAAGACTTTATATAATTTATATAACTTTACAATTTTATGATCTATATAACTAATAAAGTTATATAATTTATAATTTATACAATTTTATAATATAAGAATTTATATATACATAAATTAAGACTTTATAAAAATTTTAAACAAAAAACCCAGCTAAATGTTATCCGATTTACAGGCTTTCGTTTATTAAACGTTTTTCAGAAACTTATTCAAATAAAACTTCATTTTTATTGAAAAATACAACCATTTCATTTAAATAAGTATCTGAAGAAATTTTAGAAACGAAAGCTGATAAAGTGGATAGTACTTAGCTAGGGTTTTTTGTTTTGAATTTTTTAAAATTAATTTTCCCTGCTTATGTATCCCATAATGGATCTATCATTCAATGCAAGTTTGGATCTGAGTAGTTTTCGACAGTTTTGGATTATTTTAAGACTTTATTGTTCGTGTTGGCAAGATGTTGATGCTTCCATGACAAATGTTTTCGTTTGGATTTTTATTACTTTTTGTAGTTAATCGATGTAAAGTTTTTCCCCAGTTTTCAAAGTCTATAAATGCAATTTGACCAAGAATTTAAACTCATTATGTCTTTTGATTTATTTTGAATGTTTGTTACTCTTTTTAGCATATTCCACTGAAGTTTTAACTTTCGGAGGAAGCAACCGAAAGCTTTTTACTCCAGGTCCACTTATGGTCACCGATCGAGTGAAGAGTGTCATGCTTGCTGATCTTGGTGTTCGGCACAGCGATTTTGCTTACATTGTTCAGTAAGTTTTTTAAAAATCTTCTGAAGCATATAAATTGTTTGGCGATTACAGTTGGTCTATTCTAATTTCTGACAAAGTTCGAAAGAATTTATTTTTATCTAAAATCACTTTGCTGCAATTGAAACAAATAAAAATTAAAAACTATTTCAATCTGGTGATATAGCACTCTCAAAGTGTGGTCGAACAGATGATAGATCTCGTTACGTTGAAGAAAGAAACTGTAAACTACAAAAAATTTTAAACAATCAAGTCTATTAAATACTGCAAAAATTTCTTGTTACTGAAAATTTTTATTTTAAAATTAATTTTGCGGTTGCATTCTAACTAGAATAAATTAAAAAAAAAAATTTTAAAATAAAAACCCATATTTTGAAATATTTAGAAACATTAACAAATTCAATCGATACAAGAGTAGAACCCACACTTTCTTTCTAAAACCGAGGTTAAAGACAACTAGAACAACCGGATGGTCAAAATTTTTTTACTTATTTTATAATCGATTAGAATATTGAATTTGCAAAGTAAAGCAAAGGAAGATTTTAAAGCCAATTTTTATGTGGCTTTTATTCGACAATAGTTTTGCTGCCGGTATTTAACTTTTTTGATCCTCGTTTTTTGCTAACCATGCCAGTCGAGTTACTGGTAATTTGTCTATTTTTGTGAACAGGTAAATCCCTTTTTGTTGGCCTGATAACTGTACAACCGTTCATTTCGTGAGAATGAGTACCGATACTTTTTTGTCTAGATTTGTGCGAACTTCTTTACTGCAAACAGCTAAAGTTACAGAAGACGAATTCACTGCCATTCCCGTGAATGGAAGCGGAGCGTTTGTTACCGAAGCAACTTTTCGAACAATGTTTGGGATGGGAAACAAAAAGGTTTACAAGCGTTTAAGATTCTTAAATCAAAATTGCATGTAAGGAAAAACCACTCCCAATATTCGATGACTTTTTTGGTCTTCACTTGACTTGCGGAATAAATTTTAGGGTTTATTTCTACATTGTAACCAGTGAATATAGGCCTTGTACCTCTAATTTATCCCTTTGATAAAAAGATTGAACATCCCTGTTCTAAACCGTTTTTGTCTCTTTTTTTTCATTTGTTTTTCTGTAGTTGCTTTTGAACAATAATAACAATTAGAATTCAATTGCAAGCACAACGCTGAAGTTAAGCACACTCGGCTTGCAATAAAGCTGCGCCGAGTGGACCGCGAGATCTTTAAAATTGGGCAGCTTTCAATTTTTCTTTACGATGCTTAAAATGCTGAACGTCAAGGAGAGAAACTATGAATATCAATTTTAAAATGCTTGGTTTGACGTTACTCGGAATCGAACCCAAGTACACCACTTCAAAACCAGATAACGCTCTACTTGCTCCAAGTACTGAGCGGTCAAATATGAAAATCGATCTGAACTATATTATTGTCATAAAGCCAGTAGCTTTTAAATTTTGTAACGCCTGGGTGTATATGGACTTTATTGACCCAAGCATTTCGGTTGAAAATAAAAAGTAATTTAATACGTTTTGCAACATGTCTTCAACTAAAAAATGAGAAACAATGCGCAAGCAAATTTTAAAATAAAATAACTATACAAATACAGATCAATATTACGAAATGTTATGAAAAATGAATTTTCGTACCGTTTTATTTCTCATAAGTATCGCCCATAACTTAATCCAAAACCATTTAAAAATAAATGTTAACATTTTATAAGCATATTGTTTTGGGCTGTTATTTGTGCTATAAATTATAGCACAAATAACTGCTTTACCTAATTTTTTTATATGCTTTACGAGAATTATTTCTTATAGGCTTTGATGCAATAATTGCTGAGTTGAAAGTTTATCTTATAAAAACTTAACACAGCTTTTTTGTGTTTCAGCTGATAGTAATGACTAATGGCAGGTACGGAGATCGGATTGTCGACATTTGCAAATCAGGCGGAATCAAGTACGTGGTTATTCCCGTCAACCTTAAAAGCCTGGAAGAAGCTTTACGCTCGAACCAGAACGTTGGTGGTGTTTCCGTCGTTCATTGTGAAACGTCTTGTGGTTTAATTAACCCCATCAAAGAAATCGGGGCAACAGTGAAAAAACATTCAAAAGGTAGAAATCTTTTGTTTCAGTCACAATAGCGATCAAAATATTGCCGGGTTTAAACCACCTACCACCTTGCGATGCTGCCATTAAAATTGGGATTCTATTATTTCAAATTAACAGATTATATTGGTGGCTTTAATAATATCTCATTTTGCAAGATCAAAAGCCATCGATAATGACTTTAAAATACAAGTTTGGTGGTAAATGATATTTTTCGAGGAGAGGTGTATTATTAACTTTAATTAAGCTAACATTTATGATTCTCATGCATTTGTATAATTTCATTACATTTATATCTACTGTTGGGTTGTTCAACTATGAATTTTTGTCGCAGATGTCATGTATTTCGTTGACGCAATGACGAGCTTCGGCGCAATTCCAATCGACATGAAGAATATTGATTTTCTACTTAGCAATTCGTGCAAAAGCCTCCAAGGAGTTCCAGGGATATCGTTCTTGATTGCGAGAAAGTCTATGCTGAACAAGTAGAATTATTCTCATTCGTTTCTTATTTAGTTGTGGTTTTCACACTGACAATATCATTGCTTAACATCACACATGTCACTACGTTGTTTTAATTTTTTAGTTGATGGGGTGACAGTGAGAATTTTTGGGCAAAGCTTTTGATTTTTGGAAAGACAAAAGTATCACAAACAGTAAACAATACTGACGTGATATTTTCATTGCTTGAGTAAAATCAGCTGACCTAAATAAGAGCTTTTTGCGCTTTTTTACGTTCGCTGCTCCTTTTGTAAATCAATATTTTGTATTATATGCGTACTCTTAATCATTTCTCACGAAATAGTTGTTTCAGGCACCGATTCAGAGGAAACGGAATGGTATTGGACATAGGAGCTCAATACGACGAGCTGGAAAAGAACGGCGAATTTCTCTTCACGCCCCCAGCACATGTCATGTTGGCGTTTAAAGAAGCGCTGATGGAATACGCAGATGAAGGGGGTCTGCAGGGACGAGCTGAACGGTTGGTGCAAGTTTTTCAAATCTTTTTTTTTAGTTTTAGCTTTATTGGCCACTGTTTAATTAATGAACGTGGGATTTATTGTTCCCTGTTATTAATTTGTTTGATGTACATCACATGTGACGATCAAGGGCAAAAAAATTCTGCTTTAAATGCTTTAAATAGTTTTATTTCTACACTCGAATCTAAAATTTTCATTATTCCATGAAAAGTCAATGCATCATTTTAAGAAAACTCATAAACAGTGGATCCAAGGCGGAAATTGTCATATCAGAAACAAAACAAAAGAAGTCTTGGGTTTTACAAAAGTCACTAATTCCAAAAAAAAAAAATTATTTGGGGAAGTTTATTTAAGTGTCAAATTTTTAATAAACTTGATTATTCTTTTGCATTGGTAATTTTTTTTAAAATGCAGACCTTTTTTTGTTTTGTTTTTGACATCCCAAATCTATTTCAGGCTTTTTTAATGATATTATTTTAAAATTATTGACTTCATTAATCTGTTTTTATTTGTTAAATATCTTAGTATTGCAATGTAAAACAGCCTTGTTAGAATTAGCACCTTTAATGTACATTTTTTAAATATATTTACATATTAAAAACACTAAAAAAGAGAAAATAAAACAAGACCAACAAAACAAACGTTTTTGGCCGGCGTAAGTCCTCATTAAGTTTCCTTTACATATTAGCCTTTACGACTTATTGCAGATAAATTAGATAAAATGAAATTTAAAAAATGCTAAATTTAAAACGGCTGCTTTCCATCACAATTTTATGGTATAAAACAAGGGTTCTTAAAGGAGCTATTTAGCCCCCAAAGGGGGCCACTGGGAATTTACCGTTGGGGGACAAGCAGAAGTCTTGTTTTAGTTTCTACTAATCTTTTGGGACAAATATGAAGAAATCAGAGACAGTTCCAAGTATCGATTTTTTTTCTTTTTGGTCTTCACTTGACTTTTGGGACAATATTTTAAGCCGGGGGCACCGGGTTATTAAAAAAGTCTCTGAAAAGGGTTCACGAATCACCAAAGTTTGAGAACCACTGGTATAAAAAAATGACCGCACTCTCAAAGCTATAAATATCTTGAAAAAAATTTTTTAACCGAATATTAATAAAGCAGTTGAAGCTACATAATTTATTATGATTAAAATATTTCCGCATTTCTTGTTTTTTTGAAGCTAGATTTTAATTAAATTTCCTGGTCAACAAAAGCATTTGATTTGCTATAGCAACCGACTCTCATCACATTTTCTTTGCAACAACGTCTCTTTTGTAGTCGATTATTTTTTGTTTTGTTAATGGTTTACTACTTCTTACTATTTTATGGAGGCGTGAAGTAAAACACTTTAATACAGATGCTTTAGTAATTTAATCTATACATTTTTCAATTTTTGCTTGCATGTTGTATGTCTCTAATTTGTAAGACGTAAACAAATGAAATGTATTTATTTATTGTCCTAATATTTCAATAATGTAAACTTAAAGTTTGTTTAACATTTTAATGTGATTTTAGATATAGTTAAACTAATATTTATTCTAGATATAAAGAAAATTCAGCCATTTTAAAGGAGGAAATGGCTGATATGGGGTTCACACAGCTGTATACGGACAAAGAAAATCCAAATGGTTATTTTCTGACATCCTTCTTATACCCACAACATCCCTTATTTATATTTGATGAATTTTATAGCAGACTTGCAGATGCAGGCAAGTATTGTTGTAACTTTAGGTGTAGGCCTAATATATGTTCTATACTTAATTTAATGAAGTCGATTTTATCACAAAAATGATTGACAATGTATATCTGAAAAGAGAAAATGTAACAAAGCTAATTTTTTTAGGTTTTATAATTTGCTCTGATAGACAATCAGTTAAGAATTGTTTCCGGATTGGTTCAATGGGCGACATTTCCCCCGATGACGTTAAAGACTTGGTTTTCAACGTGCGACATATTTGCAACGAAATGCGACTTCCTGTACCATTACAAGAACCTGAGTTTTAAATTACAAGCGTCACCTAAAATAACTGTTACTTTTGTGTCAGCATCTTGAATAAAACTTTTACAATAACATTGGAACATTCTTTTTTGATAAAGTGATAATTTAGAACAGGGTTTCTTATTCGTTAAAACACGTGGACCCTCAGAAAATTTTTTAAAACTCTGTTAACCTGCAAAATCTTTTTTGAAAGTCTAAAATTTTTTCGACAAAATCAAGTAAAAACCGAAAAGAAACCATCACTACAGTTGACGAAAAACTGTAACCAAACTTGAATTGATGTCTTTCCTTGTCTTCACTTGACTTTCGGAAAAATTCTACAACTGATGATGACCTGACAAAAAATCAATTTTTTGTTATGAATTAGTTAATTTTAATTTTAAATTTCTATATTAAATATTCAGCCCATTGAACTTTGACTGATTTTATTAATTAATTTTTGTATCGCAATTTGACCGGTTAAATAAAATCTTCGATTTGACTTTGCTGAAAAGGGTAATAGATTTCTGTTAAAAGACTTTAACATGTTTCAACGACAAGTAAAGACTTTTTTTGGGTAATACTGTTACCATTGACTAGTTGTTTCGATCTTAGAAGCGATTTTGAATGAAGTAGAATGTTGATAGCAAATTGTTATTTCATAGAAAATTGGTGTGGATTTCGTTGATAAGTTGTTATTGAGTCCTAGTTTAGAATTAGGCAAAAATATTAGAGAATGTTTTCTAAGATTACCATCTTAAGTTTTCAATGATTAATGTAATCTAAGGTCACTTTGATTCTAACCAGATTACCAGCGCCTATAAAAAATCGAAAAAAAGTAATTATTTGAAAATTTTCAAGCTTTAAAATATCAGCAGCGTGCCCGAGTAAATCGGAGCACTGTACATGTAGTGTTGGCAACCGCAAACAATATGACCTTAATTAAACTTTTGGACGTCATGCTTTTCTTTGAAAAAAACACTTTACTTCATTTTTCTTGGTTGTTGGTCTTAACAAGCAATTCTAAATTGCTGTTTAACGAGTACATAAAAACCAGGAATGAAACTTTAATCAGACAAAAAAATGGTGATGGGGATAATCACAAGATGCTTAGCCGAAGTTTAACGTCTATTGTGTTATTTTGAAAGCCAGAAAAATAAAACTTTTGATTAATTTTAGCACTGAACAGAAATAATATCTGTTTTGAAATAACGTTATGAAACTGCACAAAGTTTTTTTATTGCTTAAAACTTTAAGCAATACAAAAAAATCAACAACGTCGTGAAGCTCAGTTTTTTGTTTATTCACAAAGTTTTGACAGAAAATTGCACGGACTGAACAAGAAGTTATTATTCGGACAAATTACGTTAGTAGACTGGTGTTGCCAGGGGAAGACTTATCCTCATATCGCCGCAGACATCCCGGATGCTGTTGGTCAATGCCCTAATGTCATCTTCCCGGATGTCACCTACTGTTCCAATCCTGAAGCAATTTCGAACTGTGATGGACTTGTCGCTACAAATTACGTGACCTGCATTCACAAATCACCTGCTTTTATAATTAAAATAAGAATGCAAAAAACTTTAATTTTAATTAAATAAGTTTTAATGGCTGGTGATGATCGTGCAACAACTACGGTAATATGCATAACGCATCGAACAGGCTTCTTAATTGGTTCTGTGCGTTTTTTATCAGGGACTACAGGGGCGTCGCTATTCACCGTATTTGCGGACTGCTACATATTAACAAGAAATTTTATAAAACAAACAACATATTGTTTTCATACAAGGTTTAAATTGCTTCAATAATAAATTACAATCAACAGGTCAGCTTTAGGATAACAGTAGGATATCTTGTACAGATAACTTTTTTATATTTCGCTTCCTGCTCTATTTTAAGAAAATCACGTTTTTTTAGAAAAAGACTAAAAAAAGTCTTTATAAACTGGGCATGGCAAAGTATCATTTAGGATAATATTAAGTCATCAAGTGCGTCGTGATTTCGCAGGAGCTGAGAATCATTAAGAGAAAGTTTTTATTAAATTAAGGGTTCACTATTGTAGTAAAAAAACTATTTTTTTAATATTATGTTCATTCTGTGACTTCTAATTAAGGCAGCAATAAAAAACTATACCCCACTTTTCAACAGATTCAATAAATATAAATTTTGCTGGCTAGATTAACTGTTAACAAAAACATTTTGAATTTAAATTAATGAAACGTCTACGAACCGGCATCACTTAATCGTCTACAAAACTCGTCAAAAACAAATTGAGGAATATTAGGATAGAGAAATGATGTGACGAGATAACCATTTGGGTTTTCCTCATCACTATAGAGTTGCTTGAAACCCATTTTTATCATTTCTTCTTTCAGAACTTTAGAGTTTTTCTTGTATCTAAAACAAAAACACCCTTACAGTTAACATCATACTTAACAGCACATTACAAATTTAAAAAACTTATATCAAAAAAAAAAAATTTTTGGATTTTGTTACGCTTCATTGAAAAAAAATTGGTTGAAAAGATAAGGAATGAATGTTTTTACGAGTTGTAAGTTGACAGTCCTGAAGACTGCCATCTATAGCATTGAGCATTACCGACGCCTGATGCTCGTATTTCTTCCCCAGCACCTTGTCGTCGGCGTCCGTGATGCGCAATGTTGCTCCTGTGAGTAAAGCAATGCATTGATTGGAACCACAAAGGTTACAATAAGTATTTTTAGGATAAAGAGCTAGAGAAAAAACTGTGGTAATGCATTGGTTGTCAGCAAACTTTTCGAAAACTTTGTGAAAGTTTGGTAAAATTTTTAAATCAAAAAGTTAAAGTCAGGTAAAACTCGGGTATTTTATAAATCAACTTTTATAAATACATATCATTTTTCCTTTCTTAAAAATAATTTTGTCCCGTAATATGTCTTGCCTTTAAAATACAACAATTTGACAAAAGCATCAAAACGTTTTATTAAAGAAAGAAGAACAAATCCTTCAAAGATTTTTTCCTAATTACTATTCTAAAAACGTAATATGATGCTGGTGGTGGTGATGATGGGCTTTCCCGATACATTTCTAGGGAGGAAGATGCGAATCAACTTTGCGGAGTTTCAGTAATTGGGCAACCTTCAAGGGGCCAGGTCAGAGGGCCAAGATAGTGAAGGAGTGGCGGAAGATTGCCAGACCTAGAAAATCAAGAACAAGGCAGTCTAACAGATGTCCTGTGATTTGGCGTGACCTGACAGTTGATCGAATGACACTTGATCGAAACATTTGACGGAAACGAGACTTGATTGAATAATAACAGAGGAAATTTACAACAAAACATGGCAAAGCCATTTCCATTTCTTTGCAAGAAGAAATCTTTGTTTTGTAGTTTTTATAATTAGTAGCGAACTGGAAAATTTATATTTCTATCGGACCTACGAAAAGAACGATAGCATGGATGAAAATTTACATTTTACATAGATAGCAGGTTAACAAAAAAAAAAAAAAAAAGAAAACAACAACAAAGCAAGAAAAGGCAAAGTTTGAATGAAAACTGCTTAATGTGCTGTACAACTATGATTTATCTTATACTGCTCTCAAAACATTAAAATTTTTATAAATACAATAAGACTATAACAATAACTTTATAACAAACTTTATAACAGCTGGCGTACCCAGGATTTTTGAATGGGTGGCACACAACCACAATCAAATATGTTTAGTGGAAAATTTTTTCAAGTGGTAGCTAAAGAGGAAAAAAGATCTAACAAAACATAATCATTACAAGATGCCCCGTAAAAATGCTTTGCCCAGAGATCTTGTTGAGAAACCGTGACCTTGACATTGGCAAAAAAGTATAAAAAATAAAAACAAACTGTCTTCTTACTGATCGCCTCTGCTTTTTATGAATCTAATTTACAACAAAGAAGAGATTGTATAATTGCGAAAACATACAAAACTAAACCTTTTTTTTTATCAACTGTCATTTCGATTAACTGTCGTTTCGATCAAGTATTGTTTCGATCAAGTGACACTTCGATCAAGCGTCGTAGTACCGTGATTTGAAACCGCAATGGTTACTCATAGAAATCTGGGATCGACCAATCCTGTGGGGGTATGTGGGGGTATAAAGTACTGTGCCCATTGCAGAGATAAACGGGAGAGGGCACAGCGAGCGAAGTGAGGGAGAATAAGCTCCTCAGAGCGTACAGCAGAGATTTGATGTTGGAAAATACCAGATTTGTTACAGCATATTCAACCATTGTTGAGAGATAGGCGTTCGGAGGAAATAAGAGGTCAGAGGCGTGATGGAGAGTTCAAAAAAGTCACCAGCTTCGCAAGAAAACCCACTACGTTGTTGCCTGGAAGAGAGCAGTGACCAGGTATCCATTGAAGATAGAATATCTTGGAGTCGGATAAAAAGTTGAGAAGAGTTTGAATGCCAGTGAGGGATTTAGGTATTAGGGAACAGAGAAAGCTGTCAGGACAGATTATCGTGGAAGAATAAGGTGACGGTTTGATAGTTACAGAACAGAAAATGAGAGATACTTTATTCAAAACTATGAGAATTGGCATGAGTCTCAGCGCTATAACTGGTAGCTCAGTGTCCGGTCGAAAAAAATGAGAGGCGGCAGTGAAACATTTCGTACATTTAATATACTGTAAATCCCTCCCTTTACCAATCCGCTGAACCGAGCCATGAGTCCATGCATTGGGGGAAAAGCACTTAAAAAAGTTTAAGAAAAAAGAGGAAGTGAATGACAGATAACCTATGACGACTCTACAAAAGGATCTCTGCAAGAGGTATGGGTAGGAGACACAAAAGGAAACCAACCAAGAAAAGCGTAGGTAAAAATGGGGCAGCTAAAGGCATCATATAAGGTGCAGAACAATTTTTTAGAAGGCCCAGAAGCTGAAGAATAAAGAGGAAGGCAAGAAATTGTTGTGAAACCTCTTCCGTAGGGTTGGAACAGGATGTTTGAAAGAAAGGTTTCAATCAAAGGTTACACCAAGGAAGGTCTTTTCATTAAAACTAATTGGGGCGCTGACAATGGAAAGAAATGGGTTTAAGACGGGATTGATACGAGTCTAGACCGCAGAAAGATAACTCACACTTGAGGGAGTTAAAAGGTAAACGCCACTAGGAGAACCATTCCATCAGTTTGCTTCGGGTAGTCTGGACGGCACAGTGCTTGCTTAATGTTTGGGCAGAAGACGTATATGGCGAGATTAACAACGTAGATAGTGAGTGGTACCGTTGAAGAAAGAGAGACAGGAAAATCATTTATAAAAAGAGAGGAAAAGATTGGTCCGACAACTGAGCCTTGAGGGACACCTCTACGAAAACGGAAAAGACGATCGAGCGAATTACAGATGGAGACTTGCGAACAGCGATCTAAGAGATAAGATTGTATCTATTTGACAAAACAGAGCGGTAGACCAATAGAAAGAAGCTTAGAGAAAATAGCAGAATGCCAGAATCAAAAGTTTTGGCGAAATCAACAGTAACCAGGACAGTACATGCACCTGGCTTAGATTGGTAAAAGGAATTTGCGATTGACAGAACCTGGTATACAATGGATTTACCAGGTTTAAAACCAGCTTGCATGGGTGTGAGAATATTATTGTATTCGAAAAAATAGGTGAGTCATCCCAGAACCATTCTTCGAAGAGTTAGGAAATGCAGAAAGTGAGAGAGATGGGACGGTAACAAGAGAGTGAGTCAGAGGGTTAGCCTGATTTAAGAATACGAAAGATGATGGATAGTTTCAATTCTGATGGGATGGTGTGTGTTGACCAAGACAGGTTGAAGATAAAAAGAAGGAATTATGGACAAGTTTGAAGGAGGTGAGTTAGAAGCGGGAGAATGGTTTAATCAGAGCCAGAAAAAGTTGAGTTCGAGAGTAGGGAAAGAGCAGAAGAAAGTTCTAGAAGAAAAGGTGAGCAGAAAGTGGGTTGAAAAAGATTGTATTGGTTTCACTAATTTCACTCTTTTAGAGACGTTTGAAACTGCGATAAGGTTTTGGGTTTGAGTAAAGAAGGGGGCTTGTAGATGTGCAAAAAGCCTGTTTGCACAATCCATGGGGTGTAAAAATTTGAAAATTGGGAAGATTTTTTGAGGGTGAGGAGAAGGAATTTAAAATGGCGAGGAATGGGGAGCATACTTCACTGGTACGGGTTTTACAAGAAAGGCTGAAGCGAGTTTTCTGCCATGACTCAACCTTAGGCTTTTACATATAATATGATCCTCCGTTTTAGAGATGAAGATTTTAAAATGATGAAAAGCAATTAGAACTTTCCAAGAATTTCATCAAACAATAAATTTTTTCAAAAGGTTTGTTTGATTGTTGTTTGAATTTAAAAAGTAAAATAGCGAAAAAAATTGCCTAGTCATTCTAAGGTATTTTCTCAAAATGAGGTAGTGCTCTTTCATTTTTGGTTTTGCCACTCAACAATTTAACTTTCACAGGCAAGTTTGAAGAAAACGTGTTTTAATTACACCAAAAGTAAACGTATGATGTCAACAGCTTGTCTTCAGTTTCTAGGTTAAGAGCTCGCAGTTTGTTCAAAGACATTTCCCAACTAACCTTGCTGAGCGCCCAATTAATCCTCCTTCATCTGAATATTCAAGCAAACACTCTTTGAAAGCGAGCATGACGTGCGTAGGCGGAGTGTATCGGAACATTCCGCTCCGTTCCAGCTCGTCGTGCTGGGAGACGATGTCGAGAACAGCCCCATGATTGAATCTTGCTTGACTTCTGTGCCTGCAAATATTCATCCGCTATAGCAAAATGTTTGTTTCGCATTTATTAATAGCTATTGCTTGTTTCAAAAAGCAAGGTTGTGGAATTTAAAAAATTATTTTGCGACTCTGAATCCAATAATTTTGCATTCTTCGACGAAAACTTTAATTATTTAGAAATTTGCTTCTCCGACTTGAAACACCAACTACAATACCCTGCTTCTATTGAAATTTTTTCTATTTTAAAAAATTAATTTTTTAAAATTTTTACAAATTGAATTCTTATTGTTTAAAGTGCTCAATATGAATCGTGCTTTAAACAAAATATATGATAAAACATGGTATCATTACGCCCAGGGCTGCGAACTCGAAACATTTTTAATCGAGTTCAAGTTCGAGTTCGAGTTCACAAAAAAATTGCAAGTCCGAGTTCGAGTTCGAGTTCTTTAAATTTCAATTTTTTGAGTTCGAGTTCGAGTTCACAAAATAGAGCTGAAAAAATACAGTCGGAATAGAGTTAAGAGGATAATTCAACCGCGAAAAACTGAGCACATGTTAAAAATTGCTTTGTCATCAATGTTACCAATTTTAATCTATTATTAAACAAAATAAAAGAGGGTAGCAAATTATAATTGGGCACCATCGCTGAGAAATATTATAGTCAAATTTACTCATTAAATGAACTCAAACTCCACAAACTTTTTTCGAGTTCGAGTTCAAGTTCGAGTTCAGAAATTTTTATTTTTCGAGTTCGAGTTCGGCCAAAATTGCCGAGTTCTTCGAGTTCGAGTTCGAGTTCGCAGCCCTGATTACGCCTTTAATCTTGATTGAACAACTTTTAATTTGCAATAATTATTATTATCGAGGCAGTCCAAGTTGGGTAGGGTACTATTTGGCAAAGCGGTTTTGGCGCGGTTGTTTTGGCGCGGCCGTTTTGGCGCCAGTCTATTTGAAACTAGTAGAAAGACTTGAATAAAACAGTATAATCAACACCCTAATCCTAACCTAAACCCTAAACCCTAACCCTTTTTAAGATTATACGAATAAGAAAACGACACACTGCCACAATGACTGGCGCCAAAACGGCTGGTCCAAAACCTCCCATCTCGATCCAAGTTGCGGCCTGAGAGCGCATGGGGGATGCGACGTGATTTTCTCCCGCTAAACAATTTCAAATATATTATTAAATCTTGTTAATCGATCTGAGGAAACTTTTTTGAATTTAAAAGCCCGTTTGTCTTTAAAAGTTAAATTAGAACTAGAAAAAGGCGCACATTGCTTTTTGAAACTTTTTTTTTATCTTTAATATCAAAACAACACTTACTGATTTTCTTTTGAGACTGTATTAAACCAATGCACACGCAAGTTTAAAAAATATTGAAAATCAAGCCGCATGAGAAAAGAATTTGGATCAGACTAAACTATACACATAATAAAGCAAAACTGTGAATTGCCACAAACAATAACATAACCAACATCCCCTAAGCCTAAAAAATGCGATTTCAAAGACTCTGACTCCACAACTCTGATAAAAAAATTAATAAAATTAACTGCGTTTTTGTTTTCTCGTTAAGGTTTGCAAAACAAAAACCAGAACTTACTTTTCTAGCTGCTCTCGCTTAGCAATAACAAAAGCAACTCCGGGAACTCCCTGCAAGCTCTTGCAAGCGTTGCTGATTAAAAAGTCAACGTTTTTCATTTTGATCGGAATTACTCCGAAAGATGTCACACCATCGACAATGTACAAACAATCTGTCAAATATCAATTAATGAGGCTTATTGTACAACAACATTAAATCCACTTGGCCAACTAGATTGCATCACTATTGGTGGCTGTTGTAGCCATAACATACCAAAAAACTATCTAAAAAGTTTTTTGTTGGTACAAAACTTTAAAATAGCTTTTTAAAGCAAATTTTTCATTTAAAGCTCATATGGCGAGTTAACGTAGTTAAATTCATTTAAAGCTCAATTCAATTAACAAAAGAACTTTAAATGAAACATTTGCTTTTAAAAGCTATAAAACTATCTCTAATTTACCGTTACGCGGCAAAATGTGCTTTGCTAAAAAGCTATAACACCTTAACCAAAAAAGCTAGCTCAAATAAAGTCTTACAATTTTTAAATGAAAAATAAAAAGGTCATTAAGAGTGTTTTAAAACAAACAAGTACTGATATCAGCTCCACAGGCTCTACACGTCAACAGAGCGATATAATCTTGAATTATTTCGTAAATCAGTTCGCTGCTTTGTCATAATTTCTTGTAATCAACACGTACCAGGTGAACACTTTTTGACGATGTCTCCTATTTCGTCGACTGGATTAACTAAGCCGCTTGATGTCTCACAGTGAACAGCCATGACCGCGCCGATATCATCATTTGATTTTAAAAGAGCATCTTGTAGTGCGGACATGTTCAGCGGAATAACTTTGACCCCGATTCCACTAATTCGAGCTATTTCGGCCAGACGTAAAGCATAGTGTCCGTTTTCCAAAATCAAAAGCTAAAAAATAATGTTTTAAAGATTTATTAATATTTTTCTAAAATATTTCTTAAACGTTATCAATTAAAGAAAACTTACTTACAAAAACAATGCAAAGCGTTGCATATTGCAGTTGCGATTATCATGTAAATTGTATCAAAATTCATCATTTCATTCATTATCTCTGTTTATCTTACTAATTTGCAGGAAAACGTTGGAGGCGATATAATAAAGCAGTTCTCATTCGATTACCCAGACCTGCTTTCGGAGATGCCAAAATATTGCTATTGGGTTGGATTTTTTTTGTATTTTTTTTTTTTTTTTGAGAATCGGTCAGTATGACCACCTAGCAAAGAAGAGTGCCGTAAAATGTCTTTCCCAAGGGCACTACAGAATGATGAGAGTAGATTTTCAAGAGCGACCATGTTAATCGCATTAGCCATTAGCACGGCGCTTTCACGTAGTCAAATACGCTGCCGACTTTTAAAGAATTTCCTTAACACTTATCTCTACAGGGTTGGTCGAGCCGAGACTCCTTCATGCAGCAACTGTGGTTCTAAATCACAGGAACTTTTCCATCTCGTGCTAGACTGCCCTGTACTAGACAACCGCAGATGGTCCAGTACAGGCCATATTCAGGCCATATTCGGCCATATCCTATCTCTTCTGGACCTCTGGTCCCGTTCGTGGGGAGTCGCCCGATTACTGGGACTCTGCAGAGTTGATCCGCACCCCCATCCCCAGAAATGGGTCGGGTAAACCCACCACTACCACTACCACTTTTAAAGAATTCAAGATACAAAATTTGAAAGTAAACAAAAACGAATTTAAAAGATAAAGATTTGTTTTAGAATTATAATTAAAACAGCCAAATACTACAAACATACGCTTTCTAGATAAAATGCGACCAAAACAATTAAAATGCTAACAGAATAGAGTTAATAACTTTTGGTTTTTGTCTAGAAGTCACGGAAAAACTTTGAATAACTAGAGCCATTACCATACACACAGTCAATTAGAAATTGAAAAAAAAAAGTTTTGTGTTTACGTCATTTTATTTCTCTCCTTATTTAAAAGCTGTTTTCGATATCCTCCTCAAAAGCCTATTTTGCGAGCCCATTTTTCTTGAAAATTTTTTGCGCCCCTGTTTTGTGGTGTAGGCCCGATAATGACAAATATAATGTATTTTATAACCTTTTTTCTTGATTTTCCTAAAACACTTTTTATCGTCCCTTCGGCTGCCGCAGTTCCACTTCCATTTGTAAGAATCGAAGTGTAAACGTCTGGGTCGACTCTTGCGATTTGAAGTAGTGCGTTTCGAACAAATCTAAAACGATTACAAGTTTATCTGCATTTTTCATGCAACTTTTCTGCAAATAATTTTTGTTAAGGAAAAGATTTCAAAAATTAACAAAAACAAAGTTTTTTTGGGATTTTAAAAGAGAATGAATAAAAAAAAAAATATTTCTTTCAAGTAAATATGTTTTACAATGTTATTCTGCATTTGGCAGAAACGATTACAATCAGGCTATTAGAACTTTTAACGATTAAAATTAGAACTTATGAAAAAAACGCTTACTTACAAAAGAAAAAAGTCAGTGAAAAAAAATTGGTATGCGTAAGCGGCCGGAAATTCGTTTCAAAGGTAGGCTCACATTTATAAAAATAAATTTGACTTTATTCATTAAAATTTCTTTTCATTACAAGTTTAATGGAACAAAAGATATGCTTTTTTATTCACATTGCTGTGGCTATAACATAAGGGCATTTTTCTATATATATAATCGAGTAATGTTTTACCTTTCCGGTACAGTGCTCAATAACGCAGGGTTAGAACAAGTATATTTATATTTATCTAAACACTACACTTTAATTGTTAAAACCGCAACAGTTGTTTCATCTTATCGAATCGTCAGGTGGTTACTTATTAAAATATAATTCTATCAAAAAAAATTCAAATTCTATTTGAATAAGTGAACACCTGATGATTCTATAAGATAAAACAGACTGTTGTGGTTTCAACAACTAATGTGGAGTGTTTAAATAATTATAAATATGTATATATGTCTTTTCTTCATTGCTCTTTGCTTGCAAAGTGTAAAAAATTAAACTTTAACCTAAAAGTGGCGAGTTACAAGAATGACTAGAATAAAAACTTTTTTAACTATCCTTGTGACTTCGAGTGGAAAAGTTGGAGGAAATCATTCCAATTGTACTACCTGCCAATCTTTTAGATAAGCGCAATGGTTTCTGATTTTTTTCTATCATGCAGTTGGTTTTAACAATTTCCTTTCTGGGCATAATGGTGGTGTATTGGTAATCATAAAATTTTTTTTCGATATCTGGTTTAATGGTAATAGAGTTTGTGTTGTTTTTCAAAAAAAAAACGTAATAAAAATTTATTCACGACAAAGATAGCTTGCATAAATATAAAAAAACAACAGTGAAAGCAACACAAGGTTTCAAAAGTGAAAGAAACTTTAAACCTAAATTAATTCAGATTTTTTTCTTTTAAACATAGTGACATAAATAGAATTAAAAACTAAAAAGGAAAAGCAACAATTTCAAATGAAAAAACAGTAAAGCTATAATAAAAACTGACTTACTTTACCAAATAAGCAAAATCGGCATGTCTTTTAGCAATATCAGTAAGCATTGCGCTTTTTACACGATCACTGACCATCAGCGGACCCGGAGTAAAAAGTTTTCTTCGAATAGCAATACACGGTTGAAGACATTCTTTCACAACTATTCAAACAATTGCTTGTGAATAATTTTTCACAAAAATGATCCAAAACTATCAAAAACTGAACCAGGTCCAAACTTGCAATAAGTTGTAGATCCATTGTACAATGCATAGACCGGGAAAATTAATTTAAAAAACTTTTATTGACAAAAACCCTAGCCAAATACTACTATAAGCTTTTGTTTATTCAACTTCTTCAGATTTGCAAGTTTTTCTAACATCTCAGTTATTCATACCAATTTAAATTGGTTACATTAAGTGCATGAATACTCCAAAGGTGTTTATCGACTACTTTATTCTTCAAAAGTCGAGTTTTTCTTAATCAGACCTAAAAAAAAACGTATTCCAGTGTTTACCAACTGAAAATGAATTCTTCTCTATGAAATTTCAAACATTCCAAAAGATAGTCAGAACAAACGAAAGCTTATAGTGGTATTTATTTGGAATTTTTGTTAAAAAATTTTTTTTTCGTATTTCAATAGTACTGTTAAAAATATAGCTAAAAAAAACTCTATTTCTTTCTCTTAAAAAAATTAAAAATCTTTGTACTAGCTGGAATGCAAATATAAATCAAAATCGTATGATTAATTATTTATCTTCTTGCTTTGAAAAAATTAAGGTTGAGTTAACTTCAGACCACTCTTCAAGCGATTGTCCTGACTATCTTTTGGAATGTTTGAAATTTCATAGAGAAGAATTCATTTTCAATTGGTAAACACTGGAATACGTTTTTTCTTTTAGATCTGATTATGAAAAACTTGACTTTTGAAGAATAAAGTAGTCGATAAACACCTTTGGAGTATTCATGCACTTAATGTAACCAATTAAATTTGTATGAATAACTGAGATGTTAGAAAAACTTGCAAAACATTATTCGAATGCCCAAACGAACAAATCCAAGCAAATGACAGACAAAGCAAACATTTTAAATGACCTTTTTCCTGCCACCAAACATTTTAAATGACCTTTTTCCTGCCACCTAGTGGACATGGTAACCGATGTTACTCCGAACAAGCTTTAGTATTTTTAGTTTGTTTTAACAGCCAAGTCATGAAAGGGATAGCTTATTTCGGTAATTTAAATTTGAGTTGGGACTATAAAATTAGTTTAAATTTTACCATCTGTTAGCTAAGTAATGAAAACTAATTTTCTGCACTTATTAAGCAAGACTTTGCTTGTAGCCTGAACTGTAGTTATTTTTTTTAAAGAAACTTTTTTAAACATTTTTTCACACTAATGCTTGCGATAATTTTGCTTTAAAAATTGATTTAAGTCCAACGTTACATAGTTTAAACTAAAACCAAACTTAGGTTGACGACCAAACTATTTCGTAACTGTGTTATGGTAACAGATTTTGTAATTCATTTTACAAATATTAACGATTTACGCCTTTGTGTCAATATTTTTTGTAAATATGAGTAAAATAATTTAATTCTTGTTTCAAATAAGATAGTTGCATCTGGTTTGTTTCTAGTAAGGTTGTACGCTTACATGGTACTATAAGTTCTTGACTGCCTACATAAGAGAGCTTAAATGCTTACATACTTCCATAGTCTTAATCAGTGCTTCCCAAACTTTTTCAGTTCGCGACCCACTTTTATTGATCTTTTTTTGTGCGACACACAGACGAAATCTTATAATCAAATGAATGAAAGACAAATAAATACATTAGCAAAGAAACGTGTATTCACATGCAATTTACTAATAATGTAAAATTTAAGCTTGCATATTAGTGATTATTTGATGGAAGACAAGCTCACACGCAAGGTAGTCTTTGGGTGTCCGTGTTCAGGCAATTCTGAAGCTTCGACTTAGCCACAGTTGCAGTTGAGAAGCCGGACTCACAAAGATATGCGGTGGTGAATGTCAAAAGAAATTTTGTTGCCCACTCTGGAAGTGAAGTGTATTTTTTTTTGCATGGATTCAAACTGAAGTAAATAAGATCTACTTCTTGATATTTAAGTTTGAGAGTATTGTCTTTAAAAAGTTTGATGTGTTTATTATCAAGGTCTATGGGCAAAGCTACACATTTTCTGCTGCAGAATTAACCGCAAATGAATTCAAAATTCATAAACTTTCAAGACGTTGAATTTGCGGAAAGTAGAAATCAAGCTTTTGCTATCCCAGGTGCAGAATTATTGGTTCAGAGTTGTCTACATGAAGAGTAGATTCAAAGGTTTTGTTAAGGACCGGAAACATATTAAGTTGTTTATCCTTCGCCTTTCTTTTTCAAAAACGTATCATTTTCTTAAATTCTTCGACTTTATCAACAACTAAAAATACTGCACTGTTTCTACCAAGGATTGACATGTTAAGTTGATTCAACTGGTCAAATGTATCTGTATGGTAAGTCAGTTTTGCACAGAAGTAGTCATCAATGTAAAGCTCAGCAAGAGGTTGTTGATCTTATAAAATATGTAAACTTGACGGATTTAAAAAGACAATTAAGAACGCGTTTTCTAGAGAGCCACCTACCCTCACTGTGATACAAGAGCTGCAAGTGATCGGCAGCGTGGTCGGCAGCGTGGTCGAGTGGTTAAAGCACCGGACTGATGATCAGCATGGTCTCGGTTCAAAACCCACTTGCACCATTCTGTTGTGTCCTTGGGAAAGACACTTTACGGCACTTTCCCCTGCTTGGTGGTCTTTGACAAGCAGTTCTAAATTACAGTCATATCTCTACTAAATTACTAGCGGACAGCAATATCTTGGAATCTCCGGAAGCAGGTCGGGGTAATTGCTTACCCTATGTATAGCGCCACCGTCGCTTTCCTGCGAGTCAGGAGGATAAATATAGAGATAAAAATAAAAAAATAAAAATAAAATCTTTATCAACATTGTCACACAATGCAGCAAAGCATCTTGCATGCAAGGCATTTTTCTTGATATAATTCACAGTCTTTACAGCTGCATACATATCATTCAATTCTGGTGACATCTGCCTTGTAGCAATGTTTTTTCTGTGTAAAAATCAGAAAGTCCACTTTGCTTGTTCTACTCTCTGCTGGGTTTGTTTAACAAAGCCACGATGGATATCAATCATTGATGCAGTATCATCTGTGCAGACACCTACACATTTTTTTCAATCAATAGCTTTGTTAGCAAAGTAGTTGCTAAGGCAACAAAAAACCTCACGGTAGTTCTTATTATTGGAGGCTCTTTGCAAAAAAGCAGGTCGTCGTGAACATTTGCGTCACCAAAGTACTTTACTATTACAATGGATTTATCTAACTGTATGGAATAATAAGGACTGGATTTGATTCTTTTTAACAGTTGACATTCGATGTCATGACTCATTTCAATAATTTGCCTCGAAAGAGTACTGTCAGACAATGGTATGACTTAAGTTTTGATGCAGCGTTTTCTTCAATAATTTTACGACACATATCAATAACACTGAGTAAAATGAGTTCTTCTACAATTGTGAATGCTTTCCTGGACCGAGCGACTTGATCAGCCACCAAAAAACTAGCTTTTAATGCTGACTGTGACTGAGTAGTAAATGAAATCAAGACTCGCTGTTGTGTCTGCAGATCATGCCTCTTTCTCTCAAAATTTTCTTTGCGTTTCATGGCACTATTTGGGTGGCGTGTGTCCAGGTGTCTCTTAAGCTTCGATGGTTTCAATAACGCATTCAATAATATTTTTGCACACTCAACTTTGTGCTTTTGTGCTTTTGGCTTGATAATGAAACCATATTTGATGTAACCATATTTGATGCAACATTGTGCTTTTGGCTTGATAATGAAACCCTATTTGATGTAATCAGAGCGATATTTTTTCGTAACAACTTTCTGAGATTTTTTGCTTTTATATTGTTACATTTTTTTTCAAAAAACCAACCATTTTGTGAGTATAACAAGAATCAAACAAAGTTAAAGAGTTTAAATAAATTATATTAATCCTGGTTTAGTCTGTCATTAAACGCAGCTTATTTGACTATCCAAGTTAACAGTTACAAAAAGTCTATCCAACGGGCGTCTTTGCAACTGTCTATCCAAATTCAACAAATTCGTAATCTACCTATTAGCCTACCTACACTTTTAAACATGTAGAAGTATGCTAAAAGAGTTACATTGTTGCATGATTGGTTTGTAATAATAATGCTACAACTTCCAAAACAAATAAAAGAGCGTATCATTTAGAGATGTTTCTCCCCCACCTAAAATAGTTTCGCAACCCACTGGTTGGAAAGCACTGGTCCATTCAACTTAAAATGGTACTTAAAACAAAAACACAAAATTATGGTACCAAAAACAATTATTACAGTATTAAATTACTATTACGTGTTTTTTAAATAATTTTAGCTAGTAATTGTAGAAAGGCTACAAAAAGCAATACTTATTAAAATACATTGGTCATGTACTTAACTTTGATTTTAATTTAAACTATGTAACATTGGACTTAAATAAATTTTTAAAGCAAAATTATTGCGAGCTACAGTGTAAAAATGTTTTAAAATTTTTTTTTTAAAATGACAACAGTTGAGGCTAAAAGCAAAGTCTGGCTTAATAAGTGGAAAAAATTAGTTTTTATCACTTAGCTAACAGACTACAAAATATAAATTAATTTTATAGTCCCAACTCAAATTTAAATTATCGATATAAGCTATCCCTTCGGGTTAGCAATGGTTGCCATGTCCACTAGGTAGTGGGAAAAAGGTCTATTGTGTGGCATTGATGTAACATTAATTACAAATATTTATCAATAGTCTCTTATAACCTACAGTTCTACACGTAAACAAGCAAAGTATAAGTTTTTCTTAAAATTTTTAGGGAAGTAGCCTCATGCTTTTGACCATGATCTTACGATTACATTTCAAATTTTCTTGTATCGATCGCAAATACCAGTAACGGTTTATCCACAACAAATTTTACCAGTACTAAAGTAAACACTATACTGGTAAAATATAAAAAGACTTTTTTCCAGTCTTATCAACAGGCCCGTCTCCAGAACGCAAGAGCTGAAGGGGGCACATCGGGGCAAAGTTTTTCTAAGTCAAATAAGCAACATCGGTTACGTTGCAATTTCAAGAACAGTGCGACAGAGCCCTTTGTCTACAATTTGAGTTCATTTTAAACCTAAAATTTCTTTTTCAACTGAAATAGTAGTAATGAGCGCACCCAAAATTTTTAAACGAGGTAGGTCAAATCGGTAGATTAGTGTAGTCCCCAGAGGGAGTCGTTTTCATTTTTTAAAACAAAATGACTCTTTTTACTGAATGATTTCAAGAAGTTTACTCGGATTAATGGGAGCTGTAATCCCTACTGTAGATAACCCCAAGGTAAAGGTTTCTTTTTAAATCAAATACAATTTAATCAGTGTCACACTTCATTCGCTACATAATCTTAACTTTACAAATCCATAGTTAATTTTCTGTCTTTTTAGTTATTTTAAATTTTGGTATGACGTAATATTTTTGTGGCCAGGCATAATTGCATCGTCAGTATACCCCCGCTTAATTTATTTGCAAGCCTTTTCGTGATTATACTAATTGGGAAAACTGTTCACATTTGGGTATGTTCCATCATAATTTAGTCACGTGATGTCGTCATCGTTGAATGTACTAGGATGACGAGTGCCTCAGACTGCAGAGCAAGGTGATGAAGAACGTTCATCTTGCTTGCAGTGAGGCCTTCGATGTTCAGCTGGAGAATAGTCTTTGAAACTTTTTGGCAATGTGCTTTGAAAAGGGCAGTTTTTTCCAGGCATTGCCCCGTCCTGAAAAGGACGTTTGCCAATTAGCAGACCCTCGCTGAACATCAGAATGAATGGGTACTCTACGGCGACGAAACGACGACGACAATATTTCTTGAGCTAGAATAAATAAAAAAATAGATGCACTTTTATTTCAGCGCTGGTATTTGGCTTATCTAGTTCAACTGATCCATCTGGAATCCCAAGTAAAGCTTGTGACAATAAGCAAAAGTAATTGTCTATTTGAAAATGCAAAATATTTTAACTTGTTGTTGATTGCGCCAATCACAATTAATGAGATAGAAAAAAAAAAAAACTACTTCATTACAAATAGGCTAAACTAATACCGAACACATTAATGCAAACCAAACTTATCGGCAAATCAATGGTTTGCAAATGACCATGAGGCATAAAAAAAGATTTAACCAGTTAAAGAGGTATCATTAAAAATTCTTTGGTAATTATATTCTCCATACCAAACACGATTTATCTAATCAGACTAACATATCAAGCCGGATACGTTGATCAAACATAATATGCATTTACATTCGTAAACAGTTACTCAGGGTTGAAAAGAAATATTAGAATGCATAGTTGTAGAAGCCAGGAGTACAATAGCACTCCCAAATTTTGAAAATTTAAAAATTTCTGGAATATTTGTGCAAATTATTGGGGAAAAAATTTGATGAAAGGATGTATAAGTTTAAAAAACAAATTTAAGCAGTACGAAAAATGATCAAAATATGAAATTTGGGTAAAATGAAAAGTAGAATTTCAGCAAAAGCTTTCCTGGTCCTGCAGCCCTACAATCATATATCAAAGAAATAAATACGTAAACGAAACTTTTACACAAATGTTTTTATAAAAAGCTTTTTAAAATTTTTGCGAATGTAACAGTGCAAGATAACAGCACATAAACATAAAGTAACGTTACAATTTTAAATATTTTAATCTACGGCTCTAATTAATTAAATTTTACTAATTAATTAAATTTTATGGTTTCATATGTTCAATAGTTCAAGGGTCTTATAAAATTAAAAAGTTTAGAGAGTACTGATCTAATACTCGTAGATACCTGATGTTCTGGATGTTAAAGCAGTTAAATTGTCAAGAGTAAATGGCAGTATAGTTTGTTGAAAGCGTGATTCTTCGGCAGAATTTATCTTTCTGGCGTCTGAAGTAAAATAACTAACAAATTAAATTTACTGAATTTTGAAAAATGTTAAAAAAATAATTTTATAAATAAAAATTAGGTGCTTAAATTAGAAAAGAAAGATTTAAAAAACTTTAATTAATTTTTTTGTGTAAGAACAAAATAAACCACATTTTAATTGCTAAAATCTTGATAACTTTATTTAAATGAAAGAACTTCAAACTAAGTAATAGTTTGAAATTTCAATCAGCTGGTTTTATTTTTTCTGATAGCAAGAAGCCAATTAAACTTTCTTGATATGGTTAATAAAACATATGGTCATGGAACTTATTGACGACTTATTCCAAAACTGAATAAAATTTATTTTAACTTACTTGTTTTTAAAGCAAAGCTTGACTTAACCCATGATTCCCAACCAAGGAGAAATCCCTCTCCAAAGAAGGATTTTATGAGTTCAGGGAATAAATTTATACCTGACTAGAAATTGGTAGCCTATACTACAGCCTACAACAGGGTGTCTAGGTAAAGTGGAGGTCTGAACAAGATGTTGTAACGTAATTTTTTTTCAGAAAGTCAAGTGAAGATCAAAGTTTTTCCTTTGTGTTTAACGAAATAGCCTACTTACATTCAATTTCAATTAATGATTTTTTAAACCTTATCTTGATTTTCGAATAACTGTTTATGTTTCAACGTTAGGTTAAAACCTCTAGCTGAGAAACCCTGGACTAGGGTGATATTTTCACCCGAAACGTGTTAAATGATTCATCGAAGGGAAGAAAATATAGCTTTAAAATGAGTAAAAGGAAAACTGAAAACTTTTAAAATAAGCAATGGGAGGAATTCATTCGAAAAAATTGGAAATCACTGCCTAAACTCAATGGTTCCCAAACGGGAGTTCATGAGCATGCTTAATTTTACTAAAAGGCTGGCCAACTGAGATGTATTTTTTAAAGATGTAAAATTTCCGGCGCACGCTTTTTAAAATTGTGCGTTCTTTAAAAAATTTCTAATTGTCCAGCCCTGCCCTTATTTACGGGACTGCTGCATTAGTCTGCAGCGTGGTCGAGGTAGTTAAAGCGCCGTGCAGGTGATCACCATGGTCACCGTTCAAAACTCCCAGCGCCATTTTGTTACGTTCTTGGGCAAGAAACTTTACGGCACTTTCCCTTCCTTGGCAGTCTTGGCAAGCATTTCTTAATTCCAGTCATATCTCCATAAAACAAAAAAACAAAATAAAAAATTTTAAGCGGACAACAATATCTTGGCATCTCTGGAAGCACGTCTGGGCATTAAATATGGTCTAAAAATACATTTAGCCTGTCGTTTAGAGCAAAAATTGTTTTCGCTTTAGCTTTCAGTAGGTTTTGCGTCCAGCAGACTTTAATGTCGGGGCTTAAAAAAGTAAATGTCAAGAAACAATCAGTAGTAATATAGTTGATTAATTGCAATACTAATTGGAAAGCTTTAGTCTCAAAATGTTAAGTAAAAGAAAAGTTGACGTTTCTTACCTTCAGGAGTAATAGTTAAAGTTGGTGTAATTGGTGTTTTTGAAGATCCTGTGGTTCCAGTAACACTTCTTTTTGCTTGACTGAACCTGTTTGATTTGCTCAAGTGACAAACAAGTATTTGTCTTGCAGTGCGCATTCTTTCTTTTACAAAAGTTTCTTTTCTTCAAGTTTATTTTAGTTTGTTTATAAGAATATCGTTATATTGAACTTGCTAGTGCAAGGCAATGGCATCAGACTTGAATGGTAGATACACTTAAACAGACCTATTGTATTACTAGCTATCTTTTTTCACATTCGATGTTAGAAAAGGATCTTAAAAGTAATAATTTTAACATTTGTTTGAAAACATTTGCTTTTATTCGACAACAATAGCTATAGTTGATGAATCACAAAAGTAAAAATCAATTTTTAGTCCCATGTTGAATGTAAAAGTGCATTCTAGCAAAAAAGCTTTGTATTCTATTTAAGTATTTAACTAAAAAAAACTTTTAATTCTATCACCTTAACAATATTTGAAAAATTTTCTCCTTATTTATAATTAAAATTTAATCAACAAATATAGGTCAAACACTGCAGCTGTATGAAGATTATTAAAAACTTAAATCTTTCGCTATTTTCAGGGAGGAAAAGCGAGAATACAGCACAATATTCCAAATTTCCAAAATAGTTACTTCATGGAATTCTTATCTTGATTTTTCATGCTATCATTTGCCTTAGTTGTTACGATAACTTATGCCTTATGAGTTTCATAAGACCAAAACAAGCTTGCAGCATAGCCTAATAATCGTCCTCTCTGTTATTTTGTTTCAGTTTTGCTTATTGTACTGTTCCTATTAAACTCGATACAATTGCATTTAATCGGTTACATTGTGATATCTTTTGAGAATGCTTTATACTTAGATAGTACATGTCTCCAAGTTTGTATTCAGAGAAATTAGTGGTTTAACACTATCCATAAAATGTAGTAAGCTTTTTTCAACGTTTAACGATTTTATTAAAAGTTTTTTTATATGTTTACTATGGTATTTCTTGTGGGTTTTTGATTAACATTATAAGGTTTGTAGCCAAGAAATAGGCATCATTTTTATTTATTTTATTTCATCTCTATATTTATCCTCCTGATTTGCACGAAAACGTTGGAGATGCTATGCATAGGGCAAGCAATTACCCCGACCAGCTTCGGGAAATGCTAAAATATTGCTGTCCGGTTGAACTTATTTGGTGATTTAGTTTTATCGATATAAAATTTAGAACTCTTTTTTAAGACCACCAAACAAGGAAAAGTGCCGTAAGTGTCTTTCCAAAGGATACAGTAAAATGGTTCGAGTAGGTTTTGAACCGAGACCATGTGGATCAGAATCACGGCGTTCTTAACCACTCGACCACGCTACCAACACCTTTGGTTTACCCCTTCTTTTTACTCTATCTCACACCAACTCTTTTTTCCTTGCTCTCGTAATGACCCTCCCTTCCTTCGCAACGCCGCCGCTACTTCCCACCTACGCTACTTTTTTCCTACTCCACGGCGACATTCCTGGCGGCCTGGGAAGGGTGGTGCAAGAATCCACATTAAGTGTACAAAGTGTCTCACTGCTACCTCCCTCTCCTTCTTGGCTGGACTCTGGGCCACCAGCTACAGTGCCGAGACTTATGAGATTCTTCATGGTCTTGAGTGGTGTATCTCTCACTCCACGTCATGTGCGTTTGAATCTATCACCTTGTTCTCTGACTCTTTATCTGCCTTGTCAACCCTTTCTGCTAATTTACCTTACTTAATACCTAAGTCCCTCTTCTACACCCAATCTCTCCTTTATACTTTATCCGACTCTCCTTAATACACTGTGCATTTTCAATAGATACCTGGTCATTTTTCCCTCCCAGGCAATGACTTAGCTGACTCTCTCACTAAAGTTGGAATCTTCCTTGACTCTTCCACAATATCACTGTCTCTCTCACCACTTATTTCCTTCCAACGGCTATCTCTTTACACCAGTTGGAAACGCAATATTCAATCTGGTCTCTTTCAACATCAAATCCCTCCAGTGTCTTCAAAGGAACTTACTCTCCCTCAGTTTGCTCGCTGTGATCTCTCTCGTTTACGCTGCAACAGGCACGGCACTCTTCTTGGCACATATCTTCACAAGGTTGGTCGAGCCGAGACTCCTTTATGCCGCAACTGTGGTTCTGAATCACAGGACCTCTTTCATCTCGTGCTAGACTGCCCTGAACTTGACTCTATGCGTCTGGCCATCTTCGGCTACTCCCTCTCTATTCTAGACCTTTGGTCTCGCCCTGGGGAGTTGCCCGATTATTGCGACACCGCGGAGTTGATCCGCGCCCCCATCCCCACGAATGGGTTGGGTAAGCCCACCACCATTACTACATCAACCTAATTTTAACCAATTAAATTAAAAATTTCCTCTCTTTTTAAAATTTCTTGCTCAGCTTTGAGAGCCATCGTAAAAGTTTACGTTAGTTGTTAATACAAACCTTTTTTCAGCATCTGAACCAGGGTTTTTAACCAAAGGTACGAGATCTTTTCCTAGGAATTGTATGGACGCTAAGTTTTCACAGTTGGTTATGCAAATACTTTGTAACATGTATATCAACTGAGAAACACTGTTTGCTTCACACAAAAAACAAAAAAAAACTATAGAAATTTATGAGATTCTCAACACGACATACGACTAGCACTCAGCATCACAACCAAAAGATTTGAAGCCATCATAACCAGGAAACAATAGCAAGAAAGTTACTGAGCTTGTTGCTTGACCATAATTCTTTACGATACGCCATGCATATTAAATGTACATATTAGGCTTACTGTGATTTACTTTTTTTGCTAATTCGAAAATACTTTGCATTTAGTATTGTTTTATTTCGTTGTCATCAAAGAAAGATCAAAGAACTGCATTGGGTTTTACTTAAGAACTATAAAATATTACTTTTTGCAATTCTAGAAGAAAGTGAAAGAGCTGGTTGTGATTTCAAATGGGTGCCAACAAAAAAAAAGGTTAAGTATCACTGGTTTATAGAGTGTTTTAGCAACAGCACCCCATCCCGAGCCCACAGTGTCTTAAACGACGCCTTGCGCATAGTCACTGGATGCCTGCGTCCCACACCAACGGACAACTTACACATACTCTCAGGCATCCAGCCAGCTGAGCTTCACCGACTTGGAGCGGCACTCTCCTTGGCTCACCGTGGATCTCTGGACCCCGATCATATCTTATATGGTCTTTTAAGTGGGTCCCCAGATACTCGCCAAGTAAGACTAAGACCCAGACGCCCGTTTGTGCCAGCTGCGCGGAATCTTTTGGACAACCTTGCCGGACTTAGCATCCGCGCTTCTAAATGGAAAAATCATAAATGGAAAGCGGAGTACTGTGAAAATGTTTCCAGGCTCCGTGTTTTTGTGCCTGGGATCGGTGCCAGGCCTGTTGGGATGGGCTTACCTCAAGCAGCTTGGATTAAGCTCAACCGCCTGTGGACTGGTGTCGGGTGATTCCATTCGTCCATGCACAGATGGGGTCTCGCTCTTTCACCGAATTGCGAGTGTGGAGCCTCTGAGCAAACCGCAGACCATGTTCTAACAGCGTGCCCTATACATCGGGCACCACATGAAGCACGAGTTCTAACAGTTTTGTATGACGAAACCCGATGCTGGTTTAATAACATCACTGCCAGCATCTGATCCAGGCAGTACAGCAGCTTGGGGTAGTAAAAGGATAAACCCTCGGCCCCAGTCCTGTTTGTGTCTGACCTGTAGTGGATACCATTCGAAACGACGACGATGACGATGACGACTGGTTTAGAGAGAACAGAAAAGCAGTTATTACAGTGACGTAGTAAAAATATTTCAGATAAGTTAAAAGAGAATTTTTGAATTATAATGAAAAACTTTTTTGTATTTTGTCCTTCATAGTTGCTAAATGCGTTAGGCATGTTGTTTTAGTGGTTGAATAATTTTATTGTTTAATAAAATTTAAATTTTAACTGCAAATTTAAAAAATAAATGCATAAAATTGCATAGTAGTCAGAGTAATGAAATTAAATAATGATTAATTTAAATAACTTTTAAACATAAATTTGAGCTTGCAAAAAAAGTTTAAATTCAAAATTTTTGTCATGCAATTGGAACTCAAAACTAACTTTGCTAAGCAGATGAAAAAACTTTACATTATAGCATACAATAGACACAAAAAGTTGCAAGAAAGTTTAAACTAATAAAACAATATACGGAAAAATAGATTTGTTTATTTTAAAAGTTCTTTGTCTAATTACAGTTGTTTATTGAGACACTGTGTTCCTTTCAAAAACTTGTATCTGCTTAATTAATAGTTTATACTTTTTTTTAAATTGGACTTTGCTTATTTTCCTAGAAGTTTTTTACAATTTTTTATGATTTTAATAAGCATGAATAGCCAATGTAAAACTTTCAAACTACAGTACAGTGGTACCTTGAAATATGAGTTTAATTCATTTCGTGACCGAGCTCGTACCTCAATTTGCTCGTATGACAAAGCGAATTTCCGCATCGACGTTAATGCAAATGCTATAAATCCATTTCACCTTTCAAAATGCCAGCCCATTTTTTATTTTTGGCTTGTCTTTAAATAAAAAAAAGTCTATTTATAAACAATAAAAATTATAGGTATAAAAGCAATAAACTTAATTGCTGCTGTACAATTTTTTTTCAGTTTTGCTTAATTCATTTTCGGGTCTTTTCTCTTGTACAATTTGGTCTTTTTTACAACGCTTTCTTTTGTGTCAACAAACGGCTGTTTCAAAAAACCTGTCCAAGAAGGTTTGTTTCAGTCTGTTTTTGACTATGTTTCTAAAATGTGTGAGGCACGTGTCGTTACGTAACGCTAATGCAAGACCAAAAACGAACTCCGACTGCATTCCGATTCCGACCAAACATGCCATAATCCGACTCCAGATTTTCTGATGACTCCAGACTCCAGACCTTGCTTCTACAATAGGTCACACTTTTCATCGCTAATTAGCAAGTCACAACGTCAACTCGTTTTGTTGCTTCTTTCAACAACTCACAAATTTTCAACATTTTGTTATATTTTGTTCATGTGGCGGAGCAGAAATAAAAGAAACTGAACTGAACTGAACTGGACTGGACTCATTTTTGATGCACACATGCAAAGACTTAGTGAAGCGCGGGAAGCTGCGCGGTAGCTCTGCGTCTCAGCATCTTACCGATAGCTGCACCACTTATCCGCGGCTTGTACATCAAATCCTGGCTCGTAAGACAAAAGGAAAATTGTCCGAACGGCGGCTCGTATCTCGAAACATTCGTACGTAAAGTTACTCCTTTGTAAAGATACCACTGTGTGTACAAATGTGATCAAGTTTTTAGCCTATTAAAAAATTTACTTTTAATTTAACTGCTGATAATTGTAAGGTTTCAGTTGAATTCAAAGCTCATCGGTCAGTTTTAATAAAATATAATTGAAACTGTCGTGATTAGTGTATGTCAAATATATGATTCTAGCCTGCTCACCTTTTGTTAATCGATTTATGAATTGTACAATGTTTTCAATAGCATTTATTGTGTGAAATTTCGTGTTATCCGGTTTTGACTTTCCGATTTTGTGTGACAAAATTTTTGAGTTCTAAGGTCATTGTTTAAAAGCTACATGTATTGTACGAGTACATTGGCTTATGTTCTTTACAAATAATGACGAGATTGTACCGTTTCAGAGAGAGGGGACAAAGTTCTGTACAACGTGGTGAGCGCTGTTCTTCATCCTTTACAATATGATTAATTAATTTGATCAGTTAATTTGATTGATTCAATTTAAATAAGCTTTGTTTTTGACTTTATACTTGCAATAAATAATAAAACTGCATAGCTTGTTACACTGTGTTAGGGTTACATTACAAAACAAAAATCCTAATCCGAACAAACATTTATTTTAAATTTTATAATCTTTACACGATTTTTTTTCTTGCAATTAATGCTCCGGTAAATATTTAACTTCGGGTTTAGGTTTCGATTCCTAGTTTCTGGTGAACACTGTTGCTGGAAAAAAACACCTTTCACAAATATTCAAATCCACAGCTTTCTAATCATTTTATCAAATGAAAGTAGTTTTTTTAAATTTAAAATACTTTTAATTTAAAAAAAAATCCGGTAGGACCCAGAAAGAATCAGCATTTGGTTAAAATTCAAAACGAAATTCAAACATTTCTATTTGTGCACTTTTGAACTTCTCTGTAGAGCAGGGGCCGGCAAACTTTTTTCACTGGGGACCAGTTTAATCCTGAATTTATTTTAAAAAACAGCCCCTCAATAATAACAAAATACTTGATAATTGAATTTTATTACTGCTCATAATACATCACAACTGTGATTGAATGAGATATATGCGCTTGTTTTCCAAAATAAGAAACTCCTATTTTGGGGTTATGTTAGTCAACGACACCCGGAATAAGTCTTTTACCTTCAGTCTATTTCGTGGTTTTTTCTTAGTTGCTATCATCACAGAAAAGCCAGCCTCGCATAGATAGGATGCTGAAAATGGTTGTAAAGTTTTTTAGTGTTGTTTTAGCAAGGTCAGGATATTTCGACTTGATTTTCATCCAGAAGTCGTTGTCTCAAATGCGGTTTTAAGACTACCATCATTTGCAATGTCCAGCAGCTGATCCTCTTGTTGCACAAGCGTAGTCGATTTGCCTGGTTTAAATACAAATGGATTACAAATCAATTCCTTTGCAGTTTGTGGATTTTTACGCTTGAGAAGTAGCACTTAAATTCTTGTAAAAGCAAACTTGGGTGATTGTGCACTAATTGAGAGAATGCTTGCTCAGGCGTGTTGTTGTTCAAAATCCCACATAATGTTTGAAACATTTGTCTACTCGCCGCTTCCACAATTCCAGTTTGGCTTTGAATGCAGCCACTTTATATGCCAACAAAACATAGTTGTCATTTTTCCTGAAGTGAAAGATTGAGTTGGTTGAGCAGAATAAATATGTTGCACGTGTAAGCAACTTTGAAGACCCATTTTTCATCACTAAATTTATCTTTCAAGTGTGATTCTTTTCCAAAAGAAATCTTTGCAGTGGTTCACGTAATTCAAACACTCAGTTTAATGATTTTCCCCTGGAAAACCATCATACCTCTTTGTGTAAGAAAAAGCGTTTTATACTTTGCATCCATCTCTTCACATAGCTGATAGAGCAGACGGTTGCTGAGAGAATTAGTTTTAACAAAGTTGATTATTTCAATCACATTGTTCAATACCTTATTAAATTTAAGGAACATTTTTCGGCCGGCAAGCATTTTTTTTTGACGTGGACGTGGACTCTTATTACGGTACGTGGACTCTTATTCAAGTGGGACCTCCTTAATCCAAATTTTCAAACCAGAGAGTCATCCAGTCATAGCAGCAGCTCCATCCGTGCACACACTGACACAAAAGAACCATTTCAGTTTTCTTGTGAAATAATTATTCAATGACCTGAATAGTTTATTGGCTGTGGTATGGGTTGGCAACAACAATACACATAACTTATCCTCATAAATATCTACAATACACATAATCTCATAAACATATATATTCTATTCTAGTAAATACATAATAAATATCCTATAAATCAAATATTCTCTTGATAAAGATATCGCAAAGTAGCGTTATCTTTTTGTCAATATCAATAGAATCATCACACTGGATTGCAAACCATGGTGACTTCACAAGTTGCTCTGTCAATTGAGCTTCAATGTCCTCTGCTACATCCTCAATCCATCTCGAAGCAGTGCAACCCGAAAGAGACACCTGAGCTATCTTTTTAGCTACATCCTCTCTTGAAAATGCAAATACCCATCAAAGCAGGTTGAATCAGTTTTCTGATAATAAATACTCAGTTAGCCTTCGCAATACGGTGATCCACTAGGTATAATGCTTTAGTACATTTACTTTAGTTTATGTGGTTGTCGTCATTAATCGCTTTTCTCTTTCGAGCACACGTTTTTTATTTTTGAAAAAATCCTAAGGTTTATCTTTTAATTAAGGTTGATTAGTCTGCATGTTCCGAAGAAGTTTTAAAGGTTTCTTTGCCTTGTTTGCTAACTTTTTGTTAAAAATTAAACATAATGGAGAAGGTGTGTCAGAATCACTAGTTGCAATAAATCCATATCTTAAATATGATTTTATATATTGGCTGTTAAAAGAAGCTTTCCTTTTTTTTTGTTCGTGGGCTCTTCTTCATATGGCTTTGTCTTATTTGCAAAGAAGTTCAACACAGATGTTTGTTTCGTACTCATTTCAATAAACTTCAACGCTAAAAAACTTTTGACATTTTAAAATTTCAATTTCCTTCAGTTTTGGCCAACTAATAAAATCTAGCTGCCAACTTGTTAATTCAACAAATTCAACACTTCTTCAACGCTAAAAAACTTATTATTTCATTATAAGTGTTGCTTAATAAATGTAGCAGCGCAAAGACAAAGCTTGTGTTCCTTTTTTTTAGTCCAAATTGTCCGTCATTCTGAAAGCTATTGCGTAAGTACTTAGTGTATTTTTTGCGCTGTTTAGTTTTGAATTCGAAGAAACATGAATGCTTTAACGTCAAAAAATTTGTTGGATTTTTAGCTAGAGATTCGCGCCCCCATAACAAATTCCTCACGTACCGGCCCCGGGTCGCGTCCCGGTGTTTGTCGTCCACTGCTAAAGAGCGTCGCTTTAACCTAACCTTTGCTCACTTTAGGCTCGTTTTACTCATAGAAAAAGCACTTAACTTTGATTGTCTCGGTAATAACAGACTTGAAAATCATTAGCTCATCTTTACAGTTACAAGCTACCATACACTGAACGGCGTGTTTATGCATGTTGAAAAAAACAATTATTGCAATTATAATTACGTAACAAATACTTGGGTAAATTAATAACAATTAAAAACATTTGAAAAATTTGAAACCCCATTTAAAAAAGCACTTGAACTTTTTACGTTTTGACAGGGGATCAAAAAGTTTGCACTGAGACTCAGGGTGATTGAAATTAGCAAACGATTTATTCTTGTAAAAATAAATTTTTATTTGAAGAAGTAAAATCTTTTTAGTATATTAAAAGGTGCTACTGATTCAATAAAAATAATAAAACAATGCAGTCTATCTTCAGCAAAAGGACCAATTGTAAGCTATAATGTGAAGTCACGGTTAATAAGATTTAATTATGCAATATAAATAATACAAAACTTTTGTGACAATTAATGTCTAAGTCAGGAAAGCGAAAAAGAGAAGATTGTCAAAGCAACACGTAAACCGGGATTGTCAGTAGCTCTCTTCTCTGAGTGGAATTGCCATTCTCATATCGTGACAAACTTGTCTGACGTTTTGCAATAATTCGTTGACGTCTTCGTGATGCAAATTTCCTATATTGCCAATACAAAAAGTGTGTTTGGGCAGCTTTCGGTTTTCGGAAATTAAGAATCCTACGCAAAAAAAGTTTTTTAAAGCTTTGTTAGCTTTTGGGCTCATTCTAAGTCGGCAGCGTGGTCGAATGGTTAAAGCGTCGAGATCGTGATCAATACGGTCTCGGTTCAAAACCCACTTGCGCCATTCTGTTGTGTCCTTTTGGCACTTTGAAAGACACTTTTTGGCATTTTCCCCTGCTTGGTGGTCTTGGCAAGCAGTTCTAAATTAAACTCATATCTCTTGAAATTTCAAGCGGACAGCAGTATCTTGGCATCTCCGGAAGCAGGTCGGAATAATTGCCTACCCTATGTATTAGCGCCTCCGTCGCTTTCCAGCGAGTCAGGAGGATAAATATAGAGATAAAAAATAAAATAAAATAAGATAAAAATACAAAAGACTCTGATTATGAATTGAACTTAAAATTAAGCTTGGAATCAATAGTAAGCTTAACTTTTTTTTCATGATTTTAATGAACTTTTAAATTTTTACTTATCACAACTAAGGGCGCCGAAACCAAGAGGGCAGGAAAAACTTACCATGCGATATTTTCAAAACCCGAGGACACAGAGGGGGAAGATAGTGTCCTTTAAAATTCTCAAAAAAGAAACTTTTGACAATATTTTTCTCTATAATTATACGAATATTATCACAAACTTTACTAAAAGTTAATTTAAAAAAGTTTCTGAAATATTGATTTAGACAAGGGGTCACCAAACTTTTTTAGAAGAACCACACAGGAAATAACATTAATTTAGCGAAGAGTAAAGCTTTGAAAACGAAGTTTTTTAAAAAAACAGTTGCAATAAACCGAAATTCTAGCGTATTGGAAAAAGTTTTACTAAAACTCTTAATGAAGACAGAATTTTTCTCTCAGTTCCAAAAATAAGCCGGTTGTTTTAATTTGCCTATATAGCTTTGACTGGAGTTGAAACGAATACGATAGCAATTAATGATGTTAAAGATAAGAACGGTGGTCATATAGACAAAGATTTACGTTTAATTAGTTAAATAACAATGGCAAGTCAATTAACTCACTGAACCAACAAACCTCCTGGTTGGATTCTGTTTTTAACAGTAGGCAGTGCATAATGAATCAATGCCATTTAAGCTGCCGAACTTGGGGCTGATTAAAATTTCTTTAAAGTACGTAACTAAATTACCATATGATAAAAGTTTGCACAAAAATTTTAAAAAATTTTACTTTTTTGCCATTATTAACAATGCAGCGTTAATCTTACCATAATCATTTAATCTATTTCGAAATTCATCTATTACAAAAAGAGGATTCGATGGAATACGATAGGAAGTTGAAATAAACCCATTGGGATTTTGATCATTTGTAAAAAACTGTTCAAAACCCATCTCCGTCATTCCCTTTTTAATCAATTCACTATTTTCTTTGTACCTGTAAATCAAGAGTTATACCCATGCTAAATCTTTGTTAATATTTTTAAAATTATGGTTAAACCAGTGTTTCTCAACCTTTTGTTACTTGTTTCCCAATTAAGGGTTTTTAAAAAAACGAGTCCCATATGTACAAAAAGTAGAGACTCTGTGCATAGAAAAATGGATTTACAAACGCATTTTATTATATAAGTGTTTTTCTTCCAAAATGATGTAAGAACTTATCGAAGCGACAACTGTATAATTTCGCTAACTAAAAGAAACAAAGCGGTTATTTTTGATTGGTAAGGGCTTCTAGTGATAAACAATTCCTGAATCATTCGACTTTTAAAAAACAAAAACAATTTGCTCTTAGATCAAGTCCCATAATCAACCTGTTTTTTTGGCCCAATCTTCGATTTTGATTTTGAAATATATTTAAAAAGTTTTTGATGAAAACCGGAATGGTCAATGTTTAGGCCACTAAATGTGACCAACAACGTTTTTTATGCGTTAATTTAAGTTAGTTATATAGACAAAAACTTGTTTTAATTGGTATGAGCAGTAGAACATTTTTTTATTAGATAACATGTAGGCTAATTTGCTTAGAAATGATATTCACTTTATTTAGATATGGCCAGCATCACAAAAAACTTTGGTACCTCGATATTTTGTTTGTTTAATTAAAAACTACTGTATACCAAACGCCTTATTTAAAAATATAAAATCAGCCCAAAGCATAGCTTAAATAATGAATTGTGTAGTACCTTGTAATAAGTTTACTCATGATTTTGTTTAAAACAAGATTATTATAAAAGCAAATAAAGCAATCAAGTGGCAAAAAATCAAGACTTTTAAAACTCAATTTAAGGTCACTTACATGCATTTAAATTGCAAAAAAGTTAATGATTGGAGTGATTCAATCGTAAACGCTCATGAAGTTTTATTGTTTTACACGGAATGGTTATTGTTTTTCTAATCTGGCATAAATAGCTGCTTCATTGTTAAATTAATTGCAGTTTGAATTTTGTTTGATCCAATGCTGAGGAAATGTAAACTTTCTTTTTGAACAACTTAAGTCCAAATAACAATGGTAGTTGTATTAAAAAAATATTTGCTTTATTTATAATTATTTTTCAAACATATGGTCTGAAAGCAAAACTAGTCTGTTGAATGCCGGAAAGGCTTTGTAAAAAATATTCATATAAATCTTTTGATAACAACGTCACAAATCACCTTAATGCTCTTCCATCAACTCCTCCTTCGTCTGAAAGTTCCATAATTGCTTCTTTAAGAGCGTTAATGATGTGTATGGGAGGAGTAAAACGCAACTGACCTGTCATTTCCAATTCGTTGTATTGTGTTGTCAGATCCATCACAAGACTGTCACCATGAAAATCTCGTCTGCAATCAAAAATTTTTGTCAAAGGTTTTATAGACTACAAAAAATATTTCATAAATTGCTGTTCTTGTGATGCATTGTTTATTCATGAATTATCGTTCTTAAAGTATTTCTTACTTTTCCATAAGTTTTTTCCTAGCAATCACAAACGCCATGCCTGGCGCTCCTTGTAAACTTTTGCAAGAGTCGCCTACTAAGAAATCAATATTCAACATGTTTAAAGGCATACATCCAAACGTTACCGTGGCATCAACGATAATCAAGCTTTCTAAAAAAAATTAAAAGTATATCATGAAAAAGCGTTTTAATTAAAAAAAATGGTTTTACTGTACAAAACTTTTAAGAAACAAATTGAAGAAACAAAATTTTATATGTGATATCACTAAAAAAGGTATTAATATTATTAGGCTAAGTCACTTTTATCATGAACGCTTTTGATTCACCTGGACTCAGTTTTCTTACGATTTCTCCTATTTTATTGACTGGATTTACAAGACCAGAAAGCCACTCACAATGAATCGTAACAACGCCACAAACATCATCAGCTTTCAAGAGAGTATCTTGCAATAATTTTAGATCCATTGGCAGTTCTATGATGTTTATGCCGCTTGTTCTGCATATTTCAATTATTTCTCCTCCTTGTGAACCGTTGCTTAAAACAATCACCTGTTTTGTAATTGTATAACCATAATTTCTTTGCAAGCCTCAATAAAGCCGTCAAAAAAAAATTAACAAAAAATAGTTCAAAATAAAGACGACTTTGGAAACATTTTGAGAAATCTAGAAGTCTGGTGATTCTTTTTAAGTCATACTGACAATTCCATGTTTGAACCAAGAATATAATGGACAGATGACTAATACGGGTTATATAAGAAGGCGAAAACATTTACAACAATTAAAATAAAAGCCGCAAAAGCATACTTTTGAGCGGCAATTTCGTTAAACCTTTTTCTATTCTTTTTTTTTTAAATCAAGTTTTTGTTATATATATAAAATAAATATTTACTTTCCCCCTTTTTTTTAGTAACATGGTTCTTAAAGTCGATTCCATTGCAAGTGCTCCACTACCATTAACTGGAATAACTGTAAAATCTATGTCGTTTGCTCTGGCAATTCGAAGAAGAGCACTTCTCAGAAAACTAAAAAATGAAATTAAAGAATTGTTTATTAGTGAAAAATTGACATCAATATATTTTAAAGCGTTGGAGTTAACCATAATTAATTTAACATGGCTATTAAATAAAGTCTGTGCCATAGTTTTTATGACATTGACTATTTTTTAGGTACTATTAAAGTTCTGAACCATGCAGTAGCATTTTACAAAATACTTGTAGTAAAATTACTGATAAGTCCGCAAGAAAAATTTTAAACAAATAAAAGCTAAAAGTTTAAAAAAAAGAAAAGGTCAAAATTAAAGTTAATCGGCCAACAATAGGCATATTTTTTTTATTTACTCGACGGCATAAATATATTCTGTATGGCGAATTCCCGGGTCTGTAGCTAGCATTGCAGTTTTCACACGGTCACTGACGTTTAGCACATCCGGGGTAAATAGTTTTCTTTGGGAATACCGTCCGTCGGGTACTCGAGGAAAACCTAAACGCAAAAATGTTCTAATCGACCCAAGGTTTTATAAATATTGTGCTACACAAAGTTTAGTAGAACAACTTTAAAAAGTGTCAGCCATAGATATTAACTTAATTTCTGCTATTTAGGCCATCATGCTTATAACCAATAAGTATTACGCTTTTATTCCGATCTTTTTTTACTTAGTGGGTTTACTCATTTTTCTTGTTACTTGCCATATGGAAGTTATATTTAAAAATGAGCAGAGGTTTTAATTGTAGCAAAAATATACAAAAAATTCAAAAATTTTCCAATTCTCGTCTAAATTAGTTAATAGGCTTATTTATTCAATGTTTAATTTTTTAAAAACAATATGAGATTAGATATTTTTTTAGTGTAATGATTTAGAAAGTTTTTACTGCGATATTTGATGACACACAAAATTAAACTCTGAAAACAAACACAGAAAAAAACAAAAGCGTTTAACTTATGCCTTTGTTTTGCTAATTAAAAAAATAGACAAACAAAATACTCACTGAGATTTTGTGCACTATTTTGTTGATTTGTTCGTTGAATGTTTCCTTGGGTAAGATTTGCCGCGGTGTTTATTTTCGTTATTTCCGGTAAACTGCTGCTAATAGGTCTCGAAAAAGTTCGTAGACATACCAATAACTTGTGCCGGGCTTTTCTCATTGAACCCATTTTTACAGTTGTGTTTTTTTAAGGTGATTTGACAATTTTATATATTGTTTAACTTGATAGAGACGAAACGGAAGAATTGAACCAAGCAATCAAGCTGAAAAGAAAATGCAAAATCATACGTGTAAAGAACTAGAAATAATCTGATAAACCTAAAAATATTTTCAATTGTGATATAATTATTATGTTCATTGTTAGTTCTGTGTAGTTAGTACACCATAAATTAATAGACCATAAATTTTTCACCATAGATTAAGGCAATCTTTTATATTATACATGTATATACAATATATAAGTGCCGAGCAAAAAAGTGAGACTTTTTTATTTTATTAGATTTTTTCAAAACAACTTAGTTAAAATTGAATTATATTTCTCAAAAAAAAGTCAATTAATAATGGATTTAATATAATTTTTTTGTGCTCTCTTTAACGATATATTACTTGATAGATATAATTTAATTTTAACAAAGTTATTTTAAAAAAATCTAAAAAAATAAAAAAGTCTTACTTTTTTGCTCGCCACTGTATATACAAATTGATTTGACAGGTAAAAAAATTTGACAATTTAAACAATTCCATAAGGATAAACAAAACAAAAAAACATATAGCCCAACTTTCAAGCTAAACTCAATTTTTTTTAATCAGAAAACTCATAAATGACTTTCATTATAGGCTTTCCAAAGATTCAAGTTTAGCGAAAACTGTTTTAATTTTAAGGCAGGGGTGAGGAACCTGCGGCCCGCAAGATATTTTAATGTTGCCCACGTGTGCTTGGGAAAAGACTAATCAAAAAAGCAGTGCCCCCCAACCGGTGTGCCTCGTTTTTTTTTAATCATAATTAGTTTTTTTGAAGAAAAGCGCTGAATATAGAAACGTTTTCAAAATGATGACTTTTATTTTTAGTTATCAATAATATTTTGAAGAAAAACAGTGGATTTATAGATTTTTCAACGTGATAAATTTTTGTTCTTAATGATCACTAATTTTTTGTGACAAAATTTAGCAATGCACCAAGATCAGATTTGGGGCAATCGTCAATAAAATTGGCCAATGCTCTAATATTTTAGTTTTTAATTTTAAGTAGCGGGCCGCGAGTGCAATCAGGTTTTCCTCCCCTGTTTTAAGGCAATCTCTTGGTATCCCACCGGTTCACTCTAGTCCATAATGTGCGGAATTTTCAGTTGGGAGTTTTTGTTTATCTGAAATATTTCGTTTAGCAACTAGATCTTTAGTAATGTACTTTTAGAATATTACGTATAGAATTATTTGAAACAACTGCTGCAATGTTTTCTAAACTTTTTCACTTGTAGCACCACTCAAAAAGATAAATAATTCACGGCACAAGAAGCAGTTTTTCAGCTATTCATAGACTTTTACTGTAGATAAAAACTTAACAGCATTTATATATTGCTAATAAAAAACTGATTCTTTCGGAACTTTTATCAATTAAAAACAACAGACTATGCACCCTAACACAACTATCCTATTAAAAACCGGCTGCAATTGAATGCTTTTTCTCTCAGCTACTAGCAGGGGCGCCGGAAAATTTTTTGGCAAAGGACAAAATTTAGAAAAAGGTCAATTTTTGGTCGAGAAGGCACTCTCAACTACCGTAAATTTTAGCGTATTAAAGAATTTAAAAAAAAAAACCTATTAAAGCTTAAAATAAAAAAAGATCTTCATATGCAAAATTTCGCCACGGTGTTTTCTTTTGGCTCAAGAAGATAAAACGCTCCTAGTGCAAGTCTTTCTTTTTCTGTCTCCACTTTGTACCAAAGAAAATATTTCCGTACAAACTCAAATGAAAATGATGTTTTGTTTTTTTATTGACTTTTTAGTAAAAATATTCTCCAATACGCTAAAATTTACGTTTTTTGAGACGTTTTTTCCACAAAAAAATGCCTTTCTGTTAAATTTTGCCCCCTTGCTAAATTACTGTTATTTGGCGTGTGGCTCTTTGCTAAAAAAAAGTTGGTGGCTTCTTAATTTTGTTCGATATTATAAAATTGTAAAAACAAATTTAACACAATGCTTCTACTGCCCAGAGTTTCCAAACTTGTTGGAACACGTGGACCTTTAATCTACTTTTGCGAACCTCTATGAAATTCCAAATCTAAACTTCTTTTCAAAATTTAAGTAAAGACAAAAGAAGTTGTTACCTGAACTTTAACTGATGACTTTTTTGGCTTGAATTGACATATAAAAAATTTTAAGATTTTTTTAATGCGCTTATTATTGGCAAGTTTTTACGATCTTCGAAGTGTTGTTAGATAAAGTGAAATGTAGATAACAAATTATTATATAATTAAAAATAATGTGGACCCTGGATAGATTGCTATGGACCCCCAACGTAGAAACCTTGGTCTAGCAAAGTTTAAAGTACGTTATCTTCCTTTTGCGTCCGCGCATTTTTTAAATATTTTAAGACAGCAGCAATTTTGCCTGAAGTTCTAAAAAAATCTTTTTTCGTAATTTTTAAGTCTTTTTTGATAAATTCTATGTTTGTTTTTTCCGGGTAAATTTTTTAAATCAAGCGTCAAATATTGGGTTTTTCACCGTTTTTCTCTTTTTACAATATGAATATTTTTTATTTAATTGCATTTCTTAATAATTTTGAAGCAGAAGTGTAGACTGCTGGAATTTGCTGTTAAATTTTGGTTTCGTTTTCGCCAGAACTGGTTAAATTTTAGCTTATGAGAAGTAGGCCTACTACAATTTTAATATATTGTAAGTAATTTTTTTTACGCTTAAATCAATTTATATCTTTTTTTCTTGTTTGCTTGCATCATTCAATCGGAATGATTACTAATTTTATATTCATGTATTTTAAAAGTTTAATTAGATATTTTTCTTTGCCGACATTTTCTACAAAAATAAGTTTTCCGAACTAATCATTAAAATAGCCGTTGCCACTTTTATGTAACAAAAGATTTAGAAATGTGTCTATGTAAGCATATACATGATTGAACTTTAGGCTCAAAACAAATTAATAATTTAGGCCAGGGGTAGCGAACCTATAACATGCCACAGCTTTCTTCTGGCACGGCCATAGCCGTACAAGAAGGGGGTAATTTCCGTCCAAGTTTCAAAAATTCCAAAAAGCAGAATTTTTCAGGCAACAATAAAAAATTATTTGGGCAAAATCGGAATTTTTTGGGGATCGACAAGGAATTATTTGGGAAAAATCAAATTTTTTGGGCATCGACACGAACTAGTTCCACAGAATAAAGTTTCCAAATGTAGAACGATCCAGATTATTGAGAAAATACAATTACGATTTGATGTGAAGACCTTTTTTAGTCATCACTTGTTTTTTGGCACAAAAATGCAATAATTTACTTGCATTTTGTTCAATGGAATTGGCACGGTATTAACTTAAGAAATAATGTTTTTAATAGTTTGGTACGTTTGCAAAAAAAGGTTGGCCACCCTTGACCTTGGCGATATACAGGGTGTTCATAAAGCCCTGATACAATTTCAAAATTTTTTTATGAAGTCAATTCTTAAAATATCTTAACCAGGTTTGTTTTATTTTAATCAGTGTTGCTTAAAGTTTTTTTTACCTCATTTAATACATTTCTATATGGGCACCTTTAGTTACGCGAAGCACATCAAGACGGTACCCGATTTCCTGCCATGTTCGTTGAAGCATAGCCTCGTCAATGGTGGCAATAGCATTAGAAATTTTTTGCTTCAAGTTAGTTATGTCCCGCACCTTTGTACTTGTACAATCGTAACCTTTTGTGTAGAAACTTCTGCACTGTTGTAGGTGGTAATTCCAATTCTCTGGCAGCAGTACGGATGGACTTTATAGGAGAACGACTAAATGCTTGTCTTAGACGCTCGATGTTTTCCGCAGATGTTCTTGGTCACCCACTTCTCACTGCATCCAACACTGACCCTGGCTCCATAAATTTTTTGTGCCATCGACGAATTGTGGAACGTGATGGTGGATCTTTTCCATTCTTAGTTCTGTACCTTCGCTGAGTCTGAACGTCCGATTTTATTTCAATGAACCAGGATACACATTGTTCCTTCTCTTGAGGAGTAACCATTTATTAAGGGTTTATTTAACACATTCATAAAACACATAAAAATTACGAGTATATCTGAAAAATGTATATATCTGAAGCAAAATTACGAGTATATCTGAACTCGTATATCTGAAACACAAAATTTTATTTTAAATAAAAGCTTTAAGCAGCACTGATTAAAACAAAGCAAACCTGGTAAAGGTATTTTAAGAATTGACTTCATAAAAAAATTTTGAAATTGTATTAGGACTTTATGAACACCCTGTAGTATTAGGTAACTAATGCTTACAGTAATGCACCACAAAACGCGACAATGTTAAGTTTAATAAGCGGCAGGATATGTAACGGGAAAATGCATTTTTGCAACTCTCGTGCCCATTTCAAACTGTGGCCAATCGCACAGCGGGAACAAATTGTCAATATAGCTGCATGCATTTTCGGCAGCGTGGTCAAGTGGTTTAAGCGCCGTGATTGTGATCGACGTGGTCTCGGTTTAAAGCTTACTCGCGTTCAAAGTTTTTGGAAACTAATTGACTATTTTGAGTTTTTATTTTAAAAACTAATCATTTTGCTTTCTTAAGCAAGCATTTTATTGACAGCCTATTTATCACAGCTGGTAAAAACAAATTTTACTAAACGGAAATATATTTACCACTACCGTATAAAGGGTTAAAACAACCGATAGCAGAGTTCACCTAGCTACAATTTGTAGATTGCGTTTTACAATTGGCTATTATTACCACTAGTCATTGACACATTCATTCATACCATTGTTTATTTAATTCCATTTAGTTTTGAATTGCCAAAATCTATTTAGTTAAATTTTAATTAATATAAGAAATACATTTTAGAAGGCCGGACAAAAGACTCGTAGGGGCTGAATGCGGCCTCAATGTTGCAGGTTTGCCAGCTGTGATATAGACAGTCAAACATAAGCAGTCTTTTATTTCAAATTTGTTATTTTTGTACAGGATTAGGTGCAGTACACTTAAATTCTTCTGAAGCGTTTTTTATGCAAAACCGCCGGACTTGATGTTATTAATTGTGGTTTTAACTTTTCTTTACTCTTTTTATAAGAGTCAGTTAGTCTCTTGGAAAATTTTTTGTGTCTTCTTAATACTGCAAAATTGCACTAAAGCTCTTTTCTTTGGCCGTCGATTTGGTTAATAGCTTATATGCCAATTGTGGGCAAACCACTGTCCGCTGGCCGAATCCGCTTTCAATGTGAATGGCGTAAAAAAGCAAAGTAAAGACATTTTTGCTCTTCACCTCCAAGAATGGTGAAAGCAATTTACATAAAATAAAGTGAAGGTCCTTTTTTTTGTTATCACCTTCAAGAAAGTGAAATGATTTAAACGAAATTAAACAAAGACCTTTTTTCCTTTTACTCTACACCTTCAAGGACGATAAAACTATTGAAACAAGCCTTTTTTGTCTTCGAGTAAAGCTTTAGGTACGGATTTACGTTGTGGAGCCTGTGATCAAAATCATTTGCTGAATTCGGGCATTGATCTAAGAGTTTTCCCACCCCAGTTTGCCCACCCCGGAGTAAAGTTAATTTGTTGGTTACTTATTACCTCATCATACATTTTCAATCTTTCATAGAAAAGTATATTTACTTTCGGAAAAGCAAAAAATTAAACTTAATCAAATCAACTTTAAAACGCTTTGCAGGCATCTCCATTAAACTTTATAATAATTAGCGACTTCCAAAGGCAGTCACTGAGGAAGCATGAAGCAGCTTTATGTTTGAAAAAGCATCATTGGTTTGTCACTGGATGGCGCACGCTGCGCTCTTGGTCAGAGAGCTGGGCAAGTTGACTCTTTTTCGCATTTGAACTCGCTCCATGACCTGACCAAAAATTAAAGAAAAAACTTGCATAATAAAAATATTTCTGGCAAAATAAAAACTACCGAACACTGAGACAAATAAATGTTAGTTATTGGCGTTGATTTTCTAAAATTAAGCAGTATTGCTTTTCAGATGTATCACCACTTCTTAAACTTACATCTAAATAAAAGAATTACTTACCGCTAGGTATTCCATGATGTCAATGGAGTGATTATCATCAGCATCAATCTGAGACATAATTTCTTTTATTTCCTTTTTGGTAAAAATATGACCTTGTTTGGTCAGCATAATTTCTAATTCGTTTTCATCAATCGTCTGAAAATTAAAACTTTCAGCCTGCGAACCTTTTATTTAAAATAAAGAGATACTCGTACTTGCATTGATTTTTTAAAAAATTGCAGATTAAACTTCTATTTGCAATACGTAAATTATTTTATGCTTAATATGTTTTTAAATTTTACTGAGTGATATTTTAGAGTTACAGTGATAAATCTTGACTAATCTACTTGCTCATAAGTAAAGTCTTACCAAGACTCGAGACTAACAAGTAATTTAGACGTGGTATACTAGGCAAAGCTTGAAGTTACGCTTGGGATAAGCAATTATTTATTAATTTGTTTGATTTTGTTTTTGCCGCTAATTTAACGTGTTATATTAGACTATTTTGTCTATAAATTTTATTGGCAGATTTTTTTACCCCCTTGATATCAATTATATACCCAAAAGAAAATATAGCCTTAGAGAAGAATTAAAACTTCAATATCTTTTTAAAAATTTTTTTAACGGAAACATATGATATATTGCAAGATAGGCCCACTGCAAAAGTACCTTTGCATTCAATGCTAAATGAATAGCTTTTTAGATAAATTTCTTTAACAAATATATTTCTGAAGTGTGTCTATATCGTAACCAATTTGGTTGTTTGTGTAGTGTAAGCGTCCCAATTTGATATTGTGGAAATATACCCCGGCTAGTCCTTCGGAAAAACGCTTCACGGCGCTTTCCTCTGCTTGGCGGTTGCTTTTCAAGCAGTTCTAAATTTTAATCATATCTTCAAATAAAAACCTAAAAAAAACAGATAAAAAATTTTAATTTGACAGTAATATCTTGGCATCTAGGTTGGGGTAATGGCTTGACAGTAGTCTTACGTATAACATCTTTGACGTTTTTTCGCTATTTAAAAAGATAAATAAAGATAAATTTAAAAAGATAATAAAGTCAATAAATCAATCAAAAAATTGTGTCAGACATGGAGGCCCAGAAAGTGGAAATTTATCCCAAACTTACGGATGCGGGCAGGAAAAAATAACAACCTCTCAAACAAAAATTTAATTTACGGTATTTTATGAAAACAATTATACTTTGATCCGCTATACTAGAAACAGGAAGCAAAATTTTTAATTTAACTTTTGGTTTTGTTTTGCGTTTTCAAAAAATCACAAGAGATTGCTGGCCAAACACTAAAAAATGACTTTATTGATCTTTTGTTTGGGTAAATTGAAAGTGATTTTCTGTACAATTTCTTGAATTTCGAAAATGTGGTTGTCTTGTCCAACTAATTATTCTATCAACTTCATTACTCTTATTAACTCTTAGTACAATATCTATCCAGCTTCCTTTTTGATCGTGGTCAAGAACTTTGCTTGAGAAGGGTTTGCAGAATACTACGTACTATAATATTTACCACATCAAGCAGTTTTTGGGCATAGTTTGTTTTTTTAATTGTGGTTTTACAACAATTCATTCGATGGTTTTGTGCAAAGGTCCATAAAAATTAGCTTTGAACTTGAGCCCAGATCTTAGATCAAAGACGGTTTATTTTATCTTTACTTTAAAAGAAGAAAAACAACTTTTGACCTTCATTTTCAAAGTAACTTGGAAATTCCAGATTTTAATTTGGTTTTGAGCCTGGATTTTTTTACTGCGCTTCCAGTTACAGTAAAACAAATCATTGACATGAAACAAGATTTAAAATTTTTATAGTTGTCAAAAATCAGGGTGATGGGTTTATTGCTTGTTTTATCGAGGTTGCATAAACTTTTTTCATAACATTTTTGATCATTTTTTATAAGTAAATTTTGTGTTATGACATATATTGTAACATTAACTACCATTTCTAACAATTTTGGTTGTTTTTAAGCGAAATGTGTATTATAAGTATTAATACGCTTATTTAAAAAAAAACTTTTTTAGAAGTCATTCAAAGTACTTTTTTACCTTTTTTCATTGCCCAAATCTTTCTTTTAAGTGCAATTTTATTACCTGACTTGCAGAACGCGTTGGAGGCGCTATACATAGGGCAATCAATTACCCCGACCTGCTTCCGGAGATGACAAGATATTATTGTCAGGTTAAAATTTCCGGTTTTTAAGTTTTATAGGAGATAAGACTGAAATTTAGAACTGCTTGCTAAGACTGCCAAGCAGAGGAAAGTGCTTAACCCTTTTCCTACTGGGCTTTCTGGAAACTTTGTACGACTGGGGGGCGGGCGGAAAATGCCCGCGCTTTTTGCTTGCTTATATCTTGACAATTACTAGCCCTAGAATTGTCATTCAAGTTTTTATAGAAAGGAAATTTTATAACCTTTTAATATAGATTTTTAAATGTTGCATTTAAACATTATTTGGGATTGAAAAAGCGAGTTTTCAAAGGGTAGTCAATTTTTGTAAATTGGCTAAAAACGAGAGAGCGATTTGAGAGAATTAACGACTTCGGCTATTTGTCGAATGTCATTAATCCGTAAACTTAGAAGTAAGAATGGTGACAGCATTCTTATTACTGTTGGCAAGATTACTACTGTTTACAGAGAAAGAAATTCTACACCCGCAAATCTGCTAAGAGCTGGTTTTACAAGTGTTTACAATGCTTCGATCTTTGCTTTTGATCAAATAAATTTTTAAATTCACTCCATTTTGTGAACAATTTGGCAAGAAATTTTATAACATAAGAAGAAAGGTAAATGATTACACAAAAAAATTGTGTTCGTAGTTCCACATCGCAGGAAACTAACTTTAATTTTTTCTTCACTATAAAAGAATATTTCGACTTGTCTAATTTATTTAGAGTTGACTGCTTTTGATCACATCGATTTTTTTAATTTTACAGAAATCCTTTTTTGTTTCAAATGTTTTCTTCTTTTGGTTGAGTACGCTAATTCATTAATAAAATATTCGTTTATCAAAATTTTGCTGACGTTTTCTGACGTAATTGTTTAACTTTTAATTGTTTTACGACTTGTTGAATTAGTTAGGTCTACTTTTCGTAAGAGTTACAAAAAGTTAAAATTTTTCAAAAAAGTAATTTAATTACCATCAACTTAAATTTCAACTGTGACGAGTAATGTAACTTTGTCCAAAACTTATGAAACCGACATTTTTTTTGCGATAGAAATTATTCAATTGATGGTCCGAGTTTCAACATTATAGTTTGAAAAAAAAAACACCAGTACAATCATAGAATAATATTGCGCTCAAGCACAGCTCAATGTATTTTGTTTGAATATTTTTTGAGTTTGTTTATGTGAATTTTTGAAAACTGTTACCAGGCTGAACGAAGATTGGAAGCGCCATTTCAATGCCATTTCTTTTTTTTCATTCCGGACCTGATATTTCTGATATACATATTTCACACCGACTTTTTTTTTCTGATTGAGGAGGAAATATCGATAACAAAGCGGTATAAATACTTGGTTCCACGACATTTTTGCTAAGTATCAACTTTATGTTTTGTAGAATTTCACTGGTTAGACCAGTGGTTCTCAAACGGGGTGCCGCGGTACCCTAAAGTGCCATTTGCGTTTTGCTAGGGTGTCGCAAGCTATTGCACATTATTCAATAGTCCAGGAAAAAGGTTGAGTGTTGTAATGTTATTTTGAATTATAAGCTTCAATGTTACTACATACATCAGTGTTTCTCAACCTATGTGCCGCGAAAGATTTCGGAAAAAGTTATCTGGGGACGTCGAATATTGCGCTTTTTACATGTGAAAGATGTAAGATTCGGACAGAAGACCGTTTTTATTTAGAAAGAACTAATTTTGGGAAGGAAATTGACAAGAGAGAGCGTGAATTCAGGTGAAGACCTTTTTTTTTTAGAGATTACATAATTTTGGGGGCGGAAATGAAGGATCCTAGCTGAAGTGCGCCGCAAACTTTGAAAGATACCAATTATGTGCCGCGGCCAGAACAACGGTAGTTCTAGAATAGAACTAATTTTAGGGAAAAAAGCTAGAAATCTGAGCCCAAATCTAAGTGAAAACCTTTTTTTAGAGATTAACTGATTTTGGAAATATCGTATTTGAAAAATTTCAAAAATGTGCCGCAGTCGGAAAAAGGTCGAGAAACACTGGGTTAGACCTTGCCTTGGATGAAAGGTTTTACTAATTTTAAAACAACACTAAAGCCAACTTCAAACGAATTCTGTTTCCGCGGCTCCGTGTGTTTATTTATTGCTAAACACTTGCTGCATTTATGCGACAAATATCAAGCAAATACGAAAATGTAATTGTGGTCCATTTTCGACGCTTGGTTTTACGCAAATAGAAAGTAATTTTTTGGTCTACAATGTCTGTACCTCCTTTCGTATGATCACATAACTGTATAAAGCGGATTTCTTCTTTTAATTTTTTGAAATTTAAAAAATTGGGTGCATTGTTGATATGATTGAAATATTTCGCTTTCCTGTAGTTTTTGAGTTTACAATAAAAGAATTGAAGTTGATATTTTTGTCTGGTTCGTTCCAAAAAACTTTATAGAAACCAATATCTATATTACACACCTGCTTTATTTTATTTGATATGTCTTTGCGCTTAGCTTGAATAGTTCCGATGGTTGTAATTTTCCGTTCGAATAGCCATTATACCAAAGGTATTGAAGTGTATAATCGATTGTAAGATCAACTTTTATAATAAAGCCAAATCAAGAGCTAGGGATTTTATGCGAATTTGTTAGAAAATTTTACACGAAAGAAATCTAAATCTACAGTTACGGCTTTTTCAACATAAACAACTTCCCTTGGAAAGTGAGATTGAAATCGTTTTATGACCTTGCAAAGTGTTTGAGTAAACTTAGTTAATGAACCGTTCAGTCTCAATTGTTTTGATAAACAGTTTACAATTTGCCTTTTTCTCGCTTTTGGCTGCTTTTTTCACACGTTTTATGAAATAGTCAAAAAACTAGTGACTAGGTGTCAAAAAACTGTTAATCTAAACTTACTTAAGCGATTTTTTCAAAAATTGCACCAACTTTTAGATGAATAAAAATCAGGAAAAGTCATAAAATTTGAAGAAATTCGTGCAAGCAGTTTTGAAGCAGCACACAGCATTTTAACAGCGCGGGCACTTTCCGCTCCCCCAAGTCGTAATAGGATTAAAGTGGGTTTCCCAAGGACACAACAGAATGCTGCGAGTAGGTTTTGAACCGAGACAATGTCGATCACAATCACGGCCACCTCAACCATTGGACCATGCATGGTAACGCTGGATCTCAAGGCTTACACAGCATAACGCAGATTTTATACTATCTCTTTCTTTTCAGTTGTTTTATTGGGTATTAACCCTTTGATGCCTGAATTATGTTGCAAGTTGTAAAAAAAATTTAATGTAAACAGGCAGATAAAGAGAAAATGAAAGAAAATGAGAAAAGATGAAAACAGTTTTTGGAAGCTGGGTAACCATACTTGCTACTTGAGATAGCTCACGCTAAAATCGACCTTTGGAAAGAGGGTTTCAGGTGCACAAACCAGTGTAAGTTTTGTGTTGCTGAATGGCAACATTCATCCTTAAAGGACTAAAGGTAAAGATTTTGGTTAAACTTTTACATTTTCAAAATAGTTGACTAGTTAGCTGTTGACGTATATTGCATATTTGCTGCAAGCCTTAACTTAAACGATTTTTAGCAGAACTTTCACAGACGGTTTTAGTATTCAATGTTTATTAGCCTGTTCAGTGTCACAAACTACAAACAATCCAAAAATAATAGAGTTTTAAGTTACTTTTAAAGTAGAAAAACGAGCAAAGTGACCGTAATACAATCTTACCCCATCATGGTTGACGTCACCTTCGTTAAAAACCTTCTCAGCTTCCAAAATTACAGAAAGTTTCAATTCAGGGTATTTTTGTGCTATTTCCTGAGAAAACAAAAGAAAAGTCTCAAAATCTTTTTACGTAATTGACCTAGTTACTTTAGCCTAATATAACTTTATTTCTGTACAATTGGGGAAAAACGTAGAATTGACATAAATAACTCTGCATAAATTATAGCTAAAAATATATTGCTGCTTTCTATGTTAACACTATTAAGTGCTTTAAAATGAAAGTTTAATAACACTTTAAAAGCTTTTTAAATAATTTTAAAAGCAAGATTGTTTGATTTTTTTGTGAACATAAAAAAAAAAGATATAATTTGTCTAAACTTTGTTAAAAGTACTGTAGCTGACAAGATTTTGATTATTTTATTCAAGAAAGTTTTTATATAGTCTGAAATTACATACTCATTTTAGCTGGATGACGAAAGACAAACAAATACTAATTTTCCAGATAGTATACAATGAAATATTGTTGATATGCATACGATATACAAGTACGTTGAAGAAAAAATTGTTCAACCGGAGCAGGGATGGTGAACCAATGAGACCTACTGGTCGAAATGCAATGACCCTTCTTATGTTGCAAAATTTCTGACATTTTCGGAAAAATTCTGGCGATTTAGCACGGATTGGACTTGAAGAAGTTTTTTTTGCTTTTTTGTCTTCACCTTAACGCATTTGTGATTAGCGTTAAGTTCGTTCCTGTTTCTAGTGATTATGGATAGGCTAACGCACGAAGTAAGGAGAGAACCACCGTGGACGATGCTGTTTGCTGATGATATTGTGATTTGCGAAGGGAACAAGGAAGAAGTGGAGCGAGCAGTAGAATGCTGGAGGTATGCGTTGGAAAGAAGAGGGGTGAAAGTAAGTAGGTTAAAGACCGAATATCTGTGCGTAAATGGAGGAAATGACGAAGAAACAGTGGAGATGGAGGGCAAAAAAGTTCCAAGAGTAAAGGAATTTAAGTATTTGGGATCAACAGTGCAAGAAAGTTCTGGTTGTGGGAGGGAGATAAAGAGGAGAGTGCAGGCAGGATGTAACGGATGGAGAAAAAAATCAGGAGTAATCTGTGACAGGAGGTTACAGGCTAGAGTAAAAGGAAAAGTGTACAGTTGAGTGATGAGACCAGCAATAGTGTATAGACTTGAGACGGTGGCGGTCACAAAGAAACAAGTGGAAGAGATGGAAGTTGCAGAGATGAAAATGTTGAGGTTTGTTATGGGAGTGACAAGAAAAGATAACATTAGAAACGAGTACATCAGAGGTTGGTAGAACGGCTAGGAATGAAGTTGAGGGAGGGCAGGCTGAAGTGGTATGGACATATCATGAGGAGAGACCAAGGGTATGTAGGAAGAAGGGTGATGGAAATGAAGTTATTGGGAAAGAGGAAAAGAGGGAAGCCAAAGAGAAGATTTCTAGACGTAGTGAAAAAAGATATGAGGAAGTTGGAGCAAGGGAGGAGGACATTGAAAACAGGACGCTTTGGAGAAACATCATACGCTGTGGCTACCCATGACTAAAGAGAAAAGCCAAAAAAAATAAAGAAATCTTCACCTTCAACTTTGGCCGAAAATAGGGGTTTCGGATGCTTGCAAAAGTTAAGACCTTTTTTTTAAGTCTTCACCCTGAACTTTGGCCGAAATTAGAGTCAATGGCCGACAAAAAGGTAATTTTGGTAAAATTGTCAATTTTTGACCCGTTCTATAAAAAAAGATTGCCATCCCTGAACCAGACCAACAGCTCGTGTTTTCCGATCACGATTCTGTCGTTTGGCCCCAAGGAATTACTTTGACTTCCAAGGCTCAAAATTGTTCGTATTATATTTATCAAAGTACGCAAGCACGCTTTTTTTTCGCAATGCTTAATTTTCTAAACCAATCGCAAGGTCATATATCAACACAAATACAATTCAAAGGCTCTTAAAATTTATCCAAAGTCGTAATTTAGTCTTAGTATTTACATTGTAGTGTTCCAATATTTTGATTGCTTCTTCACCATTCAGGCTCGCATCGTCTTTTTGAGAGTCGGGTGTTTGCTGGTTCGGGGAATTTCGCTTTGTTTTTGAGCTTGACTTGCGTTGCTTTGATTTTCCTGTTTTCGTTCGGTTCACTTTGCTCAAGCTTGGCCGGACAGTGTGTGTTCGCGCGCTTCCGGAGTTATTCTAATTATTTTGTGAAAACATAAATGAAGAAACATCTTTCCTGCTCCAAGGACGTATTATTAATACTTTTATAAATCTTTACTTTTGAGATAAATTTTAAAAAATTTGCGTTTTTTTGTTCTTTTTTACATGTGTAACAATGTGCTTTTAAAGGGTGTTGGTTGGTGTTTATGTGAAGTAAGAATAGCGATGACTTAGTAGGGTGCGAAAGGAGCGGCCGCACCGGTCTTCCCATAAAAACATCAAAAAGTTGTTCCTCTTTACGCAAAATATTGCTCTATTTCTTCATAATAGCACCAGGACGATGAAGCTGGTGAGATTTTAGAGATCACTTTTTTTGATACACTAAGAAATGGCCCCTTACTTTTCTTGCACCGAACCCTCTTTTCATAAGGTCATCACTGAGTAAAAAAAGCATATTTTTTACGTTTTTTGTGGGTGAAAATCAATAAGTATAAGATCTCAAAAAAACTGCTAAAACCCCAAAATAAAGGATTTAATATAGGTGATTGATCGATTGGGAAACACTCTTGACCGTTACAATTTAGAAAAGCAACATATTACCGCAAGAACAAATTCTGTTTTATATTTTCTTTCTTATGCTGTTTTGAATTGTGAAAGCTTTTAAGTTAAATACTTATACACTCCATCATCATAATCATCAACTATTTAATTTCTTTATTTGCAAGACAAGAACCAAAACCATTTTTTGCAGCCTCAATTGGTAATCTTAATCTTTTGAAAATGTCAAAGAATATCAATTTGATTCATTTTTTAGCCATTTATGAAATGATGAGACTAGTATCTAGAACTGATTTAAAAAGTTTTAAGATCTGCAAATAGAATAAAATGACTTAAATTGCTCTTCAAAGATACAAAAGCATGATGAGAGCAGGAGTTAAAAAGTACATCACAACAGAATAGTATTACGGGGCCACGTTACAAGATATTTCTAATCTTGGTGAAAAGTTAATGACAACCTCATACTGGTGTTGCACAATTAAGCAACCGAAAGAAGGCTTGGAACGAGAAAAAAGCTTAAAATATTTGCATGAGAACAAGCTATTGATTGCTTTGCATTTCATTTTTTTGATTGGCTGCAGCTTAATAATGATGCTCGTAATTTAAATGAAAGAATCTAAGATTATATTGTTTATTCGCTTAGTTATAAGCTGCTTCTAAAATTTTATAAGAAGCAGTTCTCAGTTTTATTAAGCTACTATAATTGATGTTTCCGTACACGTTTATACAATTCACAAATACTAGATTTTAGAACACAAAAAATTGAAATAACCACAAAAAGCTAAACACAAGTTTTCAAAAAGTAAACCAGATTAACTAGGTCAGACAAAAAAACTGTTAATAAAGAAACGATTTAGTGTCTGATCAAAACTTGTATTTTTTTCCTTGTTTTCAAGTATGGTCATTTTTTATTTAAACCGTAAATTCGTTTTATCAGCCAAAGCGTGTGACAAGTTTGAGGAGCCCATCTTTAACAACTGCAAAACCGGCGAGGAAATTGTTGGGTGTCTATTTTGGCGTTCGTTCCAACATGCCATTCAAAATCATTGCGACTTTAAGTTAAAAGGATTCGAGATATACCGAGTGTTGTTTTGAAGAAGCGTTTTGCTTTAAGGTTTCTACTTCGCTTCTTAACTGATCAACTTTTTGCATCAGATCGTAGACGTGAGATTTTTGTTTCTGAATTTCGTGGTCCTTTTCTTTTAATTCCGCTTTCAATATTTCTTTCTCCTAAAAGTGAAATTATGAAGCGTTATGATTGACATACAGTTTATTTAATTTTTTGGACAAAATTAGTTTTGACCTCATTCTTTCATTAAACTCTACTTGTAAAACTAAAGTAGCGATTTTTAACCTAGCTGACGGGCTTCTTCAGTCGGTGTCAACTGCTTTCACAACGACGCAAAGATTGAATTATAATTTATAGTATATATGATTATTATACAGTATAATATATATTTAACAATAAAAGGAAATAATTTATAATTTCACTTCACTCGCAAAAAGCGTGAACATAGTTGAATCAAAAATTTAAGAAACTGTTCAAGCTTTAAAGCTTTCTTGTTGTTAAATCAGAAAACGTTAATATGCCCCAAACAGTTCCGCTGCGAAAGACTTTATTGGTACCAAAGTAATATTTTGCAAAAAAAATAAAGTAATTTTAACTTACTTTAACATATTCGATAATGGCATCATCTTGATTAGGCTGACCGGTTATATCCATCTTGGCTACTAATTATTAAATGAATAGTGATCTCTTGGATAAACTACAGTAATTGTTAAGAAAATAAACTGGCTTTCAATATTTGATGCGGCTTACTGTCAATCACAGCTAAAAAAATGAAAGTAAAAATTCAGCAGGTTATCAACCAGTTCAATAAAATATTCCAAACTAACAAATTATCTAAACGCTGAAAATTTTCTAAAGATAAATTAAAACCAATTTGATAAACATCGCAATTGTTGGGTTATTTAATGCAGATTAAATTTACACGAGTTATTGTTATTTTTTATCACGAAAGAGTTCGGTTTAAAAAAACAATCAGACTTTTATTGTTGTTTTCATGACAGAAGCAACAGAGCTTGAGAATTATCGATTTTTCTAGCTAACTTTAACTCTGTTTAATGCTCTAAAAGTTTGTTGTCTTATAAAAATGTTACTTGATTAAGCTATCATAAACATTTACTTTTTTAAAAAATTCGTCATTCAATTCAACCAAGACAATTAAGCTTTTTATCTCTGACGTAAACAATAGAAACTGTTGATAGCTAAAGCTTCGACAAGTTTTATTCTATTATCTACTGTCTCAGTAGCTTCTTCTTTGGCTTTTGTTCATCAACGTCGATGCGAAAACAATAAAAATCTTGTTTTTAAGTTGAAGCAGTTTTTTTCTTGTGATATCAAAAACTCGAAATAACTTTCCTTATTACCATCACTGCTAAATCAATCAATATTTCACAAGTTCTATTCTCTGAATGGTGGTATTATTAAGCAGCTCTAAATCTCTGGCATATCTCAATAAATATTGAAAAAAAAAAGTTTTAATTAGAAAATCCCTAAAAGCGTATCGGAGAATACTTGGACAATTTTCCTTGTTTAACGTCTCTGACGTTGTTTTGCAAGTTATAGGGATAAATAGAGATGATTTATCAATGTCGTTAACTTCTTCAAAAAATTTTCAAGAGCTGTCTTAACACTAGAGCAATGCTTCGACATTGATTTCATGACTACGCAGGAAAGAAATTATTTCAACCTTTAATTTAAAAATTTCTTGTTGGTGTATTCCCTTCATGGCTATCTTGGAGGAGCCGTCCTTTAACCTATTGAAGAAGTCAATTAAGACTCCGACACTTGAATAATTTTCACTGCACTTCAAGTCAATAGACTCCTTTCCAAAGGCCTTTTTCACAGATTAGTAGCATGGTGTTGAATTAATATTTAAGAGACGATTAATGTCATGCGTGTGTGTCAAGCATATTGGCCTTCTATTGCATATTGGGTGTGTAAGCATCAGGATTTATTGCGTGACGGCAACTTTGTAAGAGTGATGTTTAGTTGCCTCTGAGCTGTGCCACTTTTGAATGAATATGACGTGGTAATGCTTGTTTTATTGAATGAATGTGTCAAAACTTTAATCGAGAATAAAAAAAACACAGTTAAACTAGGGAACTCAAATAACTGCGCTGAAGTAAAGCTGTGTTTATTTTTTAATTACGTCGGCTTTAAAATATTTTTTTCCGATTGTACAGTTCTTAAAACAGTTAGTTTTGACTAAGTACATATACGAATAGACGGTAGAAAACTTCTCTTTGCAAATAGAAAGAATCCATGATTTCTAACTGTAAAGATTACCTTTACCAAATCAAAGAACTTGATCGATTCTCGTAAAACTTGTAGCAAACTCATCGGCGCAAACCTGTTTTCGTGCATGCATTTGCTTCGAATTTGCAAAGTTTTCCGCAAATGTATTTTCACACGTTGTATTTCGCTTGCTGCAGACTCAATTTGCAACGCTCTTTCGCTCGCTGCACAGCATTTATCTGCATTTTCGATGCGGTTGAAGTCTAGGCTGTTTCCAAGCCAGTCACCTTTCTTTTTCTAAGATATTCCAAAACCACTTTTGATGTATGACATGGTGCTCCATTGTGCAAGAATATAGAGGTTGGTTGGTGCAAAATATATTTTTCATGGCAAGCATGCGTTAAGTGCAAATCGATGACCTTTTTCATTTACAACATCAAATTTTCGAATTACCATTTACAAGTCTATTTGGCAAAAATGAAAATCAATTTGACACAAATGAAAATCAATTTGGCACAAATGAAAATCAATTTGGCACCAATGAAAATCAATTTAACACCAATGAAAATTCAATTTGACACAAATGAAAATCAATTTGGCAGAAACAGGGGTGGATTATCAAATTCAACCGGCCCGGAAACTTTGAAATAAAACCGGCCCATTTTTGACAACTAATACATCACATACTTATTACATACTCATTTAGCCCTTTCCAAAAAAAAAATATTTAGAATTAACAAACAAACATTATCAAACACTATTTATAGAGCAGCAGTCTTCACATTTCTGTGTTCATTTTTGCTAGTTGGTCGATGATCGTATGGTTTGAAATGCGTAACAAAACGTCTCGTTCGTCGCAAATCAAAAGAAGGAAGTCCAAGCGATCTTCGCTGAGTTAATTTCTTAAACGGTTCTTTACATATCTTAGCTTGCTGAAGATTCTTTCACAACGAACTTGTGTGACGGAAAGAGTAAGGATTACTTTGTATGCCTAATATAGAAGAGGATAACTTCTACAGTACATTCTATATCTCCGAATTGCAGTATAACAGCATAGAAAACAATTTTGGCATTGACATTTTCGAATGTTGGAGCTTTCATCCGATCTCACATCTTCGTCATCTGCTTTTTAAAAACAAATTAAAATTTAAGTTGTATGAAAGAAAATTTATTAGTATCAGCACAGTTGACCTGCGAAAAGTGCTAAATGATAATATCAGAACAAAATTTTGATCAAATAATAACATTTCCATCGGTATGGAAAATACGCATCAAGTAATTATAGGCTCGGGTTGTATCATGCAGTGAGATAAAAGGTCAAAACATTAACCTGTAAATAGTTTATCAATAATAAAATCAAAAAATGATCACCTGCTTCACCCAATTCAGTGCAGTGCACAAGTAAGACCTTTTTTAATTCCGGCCATTTTGATGCAAAATCCAAGAGCTCTTGCCTAAGATCTTGCTGAACAGGAGAATCTGAACTTTTATTTGGCAAAAGGTTGCATATCATATTCACAGCTGAGATAGGAATCCCTTGAAAAACTGTTTCAAAAAAGCGTTTGGGATCGAAGTAGCTTAAGTCAGCATATAACTTTTTATGCGTAGCAAATCTTCTATGCAAACTTTGAACCACTTGATCTAGAATTCTGCTATGTGTATCGAGCTCAAACGTTTTCATTGAGTCTGAAAGACATTCATCCAAGGGTTCATTTTTACTTTTTTCAACCCGTTCAGTAGGAAAGCTGCTTTCAATCAAGACATCACATTCACGTTCTTCCAAAACTTCATTGGCATGTTGAACAAAATGGTCAGTTTTGGTTATAACCATTGCGAAATCGCAATGAATCTCTTGAATATCCTTTTTCGTAGCTTCCACCATATTAAAAGCATTAATGAAATTCAATGCAGAGGTCTGCAAGTACTTGAAAGTGCAGAGGTTATCTCCATGATGCGTAGATAAGTAATGGCTGTCAAAATATGTTGGTATTGAATCATATTATCTAACATGACACTGGCATTAAACCGCGCTTTAACATTTAACTTTTCAGAAGTAGAAACACAATACAGAACTTCAATTACATGGCAGAATATATCATTGGAACCATCTTCAAATGTGTTGAAAACTTTTCGAAGACATATGTGCGTAAACCACCATCTAGTTGCTCCAATCAAGTTTAACCTACTCTGAATATCATGACCATGTCTTTAGCTCATCTGCTCTTTCCACATGTCTATTTGCAAATATGATTTCCGAAAGAACACTCCAATCTTTTGAACTAATCCAAATAGAGATATGGATGCATGATTAGTTGTAGTAACATCACTGAGAACCAAGTTGAGAACGTGGGCATAGCATCATGTGTGAATGTGACCAGGAGATTCTTTTTCAAGAAAAGCTATAAATCCATTATACTGCCCCAACATGTTTGATGCTCCATCTGTACTGTGGTGGTGGTGGTGGTGGTTTTACCCGACACATTCCTAGGGATGGGGGCGCGGATCAATTCCGCGGAATCCCAATAGTCGGGCGACTCCCCATGGACGGGACTAGAGGTCCAGAAGAGAAGGGGTGTGGCCGAAAATGGCCCGACGAAGAGGGTCTAGTACAGGGCAGTCGAGCACGAGATGTGAGAGATCCTGTGGTTCAGAACTACAGTTGCTGCAAGAAGGAGTCTCGGCTCGACCAACCCTGTGGAGATAAGAATTGAGGAGAGTGCTGTGCCCGTTGCAGCGTAAACGGGAGAGAGCACAGCGAGCGGAGCGAGGGAGAGTAAGCTCCTCGGGAGATACTGTAGGGATTTGGTGGTGAAAGAAAACAGATTGGACACTGCGTCTCCAACTGGTGTAAAGGGATAGTCGTTGGGAGGAGATAAGGGGTGTGAGGGATACTGATATATTGGAGGGATCGAGAGAGGCACCGGCTTTAGCTAGAGAGTCAGCTAGATCGTTACCTGGGAGGGAAGAGTGACCAGGTATCCATTGTAGATGGACAACCTTGGATTGAGATAGAGAGTTAAGAAGAGATTGGGTATTGGATAGGGATTTTGGGGTTAAATATGGTAGGGGGGTAGAGAGAGTTGATAAGACAGATAAAGAGTCGGAAAAGAAGGTGATAGAGTCGAAATTACATGTCTTGGAGTGAGAGATACACCACTCAAGAGCATGTAGGAGAGCGAAGGTTTCAGCACTATAACTGGTAGCCCAGAGACCAGTCGAGAAGGAAAGCGAGGTATCAGTGACACACTTTGTACACTTAATGTGTATCCCTGCACCACCCTGTCCCAGCCCGCCAGGCACCGAACCGTCAGTCCAGGCAGAGATATCGCTGTGAGATATGGTGGAAAGATGGGAGGTAGCTGCAGTGTTGCGAAGGGAGGGGGGTCTTTGCGAGAGCATGGGGATGAGAGGTGGAGTGAGATTGTGTAATTAGATGGGGCAGACCAGGGGGGTTTAGGAGGGCAGAGGATTAGTGGTTCACGGGTGAGATGTAGGTTAGGGGTAAGGTTATGTGATCTGGAGAAGGATCTCCATGAGCTCTTTTTGAGACGTGTACGGGGATTAGAGTTCGCAAGAGAGGCTATGGGAAAGGTGGAAGGTAGACGGAGGGCTCGTTCAAAGAAGGAAAGGGATTGATGAGTGAGGGTGACTCGTAGTGGAGGTAGAAGTGCTTCTATATGAAGTAGAGGAATGGGAGTGGACGATAGACAACCTGTGATTACTCGACAGGAAGATCTATGCATTCTTTCCACGGAGGTGATGTGGGTAGGAGATGAGAAGGGAAACCAGCCTGGGGAAGCATAGGTGAGGATGGGGCGAATGAAGGCTTTGTATAGGGTACATAAGGATTCTTTTGATGGGCCCCAGGAGGCAGAGGCAATGGAGCGAAAAGCACGGAATCGGCTGTGAAACTTTTTCCGTAAGGATAGGACATGATGTTTGAAAGAGAGGGTGCGGTCGAAGGTTATACCGAGAAAGGTTGGATGAGGGTTAAATTTGAGTGGGGTGTTAAGAATGTACAGAGAGGGTTGTATACGTGATTGGTAGGGGTCTAAGCTGAAGAAGGATGTTTCACATTTGAGGGGGTTGAGAGGAAGGCGCCGTTTTGAGGACCATTCCACCAGTCTGTTGAGGGCAGCTTGTACCACAGCGGTTACACACTCAACACTCGGGGAGGAGGCCCAGATGGCTAGGTCATCTGCATAGAGAGAGGTCTTAACAGATGCAGGAAGGAAAGTGGGAAGGTCATTGATGTATAAAGAGAAGAGAACTGGTCCTAGAACTGAACCTTGGGGAACTCCTTTTCGGAGACGGAAAGGACGACTGTATGAATTACAGATACGGACTTTCGAACGGCGATCTGAGAGGTAGGATCGTATCCATTCGACAAAGCAAAGAGGAAGATCTAATGAGAGGAGTTTAGAGAGTAGGGCAGAGTGCCGAACTGAGTCAAAAGCTTTCGCAAAATCCACAGTGGCAAGGACTGTACGTGCGCCTGGCTTAGATTGGTGGAAGGAATCTGCGATTGACTGTGAGAGAAGGAGAACCTGGTCTACAGTCGATCTACCAGGTCTAAAACCAGCTTGCACGGGTGAGAGAATGTCATATAGTTCGAAAAAATAGGTTAGTCGTCCTAAAACCATTCTTTCGAAGAGTTTGGAGGTACATGAAGTGAGAGAAATGGGTCTATATGAAGAAGGTGAGTCAGAGGGTTTTCCGGATTTGAGAATGGGGATGATTGTTGATTGTCTGCAAGCTGACGGGAAGGTGTGTGTTGACCAAGAAAGGTTGAAAATGTATAGAAGAAAATTTAACGCAGATTGTGGTAGGTGGGATAGAAGAGGGTAGGTAATTTGATCAGGGCCTGAGGAGGTTGAGGTTGAGAGTTGAGAGATAGCTGTAGAGAGTTCAATTGAGGAGAATGGTGAACAGAAAGTGGAATGCAGGGTGTTGCAGTGTGCAGTTCTGATTTGCTTCATTTGGGCTTTTTCGGTGCTTCGAAAAGGTTTTGGGGTTTGGGTAGAGAAATGGGACTGTAGGTGTGAGGAGAGATGGTTGGCATAATCTACAGGAGTATGGCAATTTGAGAAATTGGGAAGGTCAGAAGTAGTTGGGGAGGGGGAGCCAGAGATGGAGCGAAGTAGAGAAAAGATTTCGCTGGGACGGGTTTTAGGAGAAAGGCTAGAGCAAATATTCTGCCATGACTTGGCTTTAGCCTTATTAATCACAGTGGAGGTATATCTGGAAGTAGCGATATAGTGCTGGCGGTTTTCTTCGGAACAGTGTGCCTTCGCAAATGCCTTTCGGCGTTTTGCGACGGCATCTGCGACTTCAGGAGACCACCAGGCTTTAGCAGGACGGTTGATGCTGCCGAAAGGAATGGCAGAAGTGGCAGCATCATTGAGGAGTTTGGTAAAGGTGTGGGTGGCTTCAGAAAGAGAGAGTGTTGTAAAGTTAGAGGGAGTAGGGTAGTGGATATCAATATAAGTAAGGTATTCATCCCAGCGAGCTTTATTATAGTTAAATGAGGGGGGGCGGTGGAAAGAGTTAATTATAGGGGAAGTGGGAATAGTGATGGAGATAGGAAGATGATCTGAGCCGAGGTCCGGAAGGGTCTGCCATGTGCATATAGAGGCTATTCGGGCAGGAACTAGGGAAAGATCAGGGGAAGAGCGGTTTCCAGTGGCACGGTGTAGTAGGGTGTGGTGTTCGGGGTTATTGAGAGGTAAAAGATCAGAGGAGAGGAGCCAATCAAACAGATCTTTGCCTGAATGGTCTTCCGGTGAGGGGGAGTCCCAGGATGAATGATGGCTGTTAAAGTCGCCAAAGATGTAAGTGGTAGGAGATGATGGTAGAAGAAAGGGTGAAAAGGATTTTGGGCGAGAGTCGGAGGAAGAGGAGCGGATAGGAGGGACATAGACGTTGAAAAGATGTATGGGGGGGCTCCATCTGTACTGTCGGAGATGCACTCGGAAACGTCTATGTTTTGCTTCTGCAAAACTTCTTTCAACAAATTGCACAGGCCTGCTCCAGTTGCAAAATGACTGTCAACAACGGCAAGAAGTCGTTCTTCGACGTTTTCCCTAACAAAGCGTAGAATAACTGAACATTTGTTGGTTGAACTTATATCTTGAGTTGAATCGATTTGAACTGACTAAATGCCTGCTTCTCTAACCGAGTTTGAAATTTCTTCTTTCGTTAGCTTAGATATACTCGTAATAGCAATGATAGAGTTAACAGTAGTTTTGGAGATGAATGTATTTTTGTTTGTTTGTGCTTGTGGGGTTTGTTTTGCAAACATTTTTTAATAAATTTTCCAAATGACACTTTAGAATGTTATCGTATTTCGCAAGAAGAAGTACGGTCTCTAAAAATGTTCCGTGATCAACTTTTTCATCACATAAAGTAGACACCGCTTTCAAACTCCCTTTTCCCCAATAGCTTGTTCCCCTTTTTCTAATCATTTTCACAATGGAGACGACTTTGTCGAGAATTTGCCTTCTTTGCATGACCTGTATGTTGTGTAATAATGTTTGACTGACAGTAAGTAGGTGTACCACTGTCTTATTACTGCTGAATCGTATGTGAGCTTTAACACATGCCTTGTGTTTTTGAGAACTTTCGTGTTCATCAATTCGTTGGTAAATGTGTTTCCACGAATTGAAACCCGTTAGAAATTTGCTGGGGTTCTGATTGCTACTAGTAGTAGTACCATATGCAATGAAAAGATCGCAAAATAGAGCTTTTTTTTCTTCACAATACGAGAGCCATAATCGCTGCAAACGACCTCCAGATTCATCAAGTCGGAAGTATACATTTGTAGCGTTGAATTTGCTTGTTTCTGGTTGATGTGGTTGAAACTCGAAATATTCGGTTAGTTTATCTCGTTTTGATTTACAAACCACGAGTGGCACAGAAGGAATTACAGACTAATCTCGTTGAACTTCTGAAACTTGCATTAGGGGAGCAGAACATCGCTGAGGCTGTCTGGTTCTGGTTTATCAGTATACTGTATACAATCTGGGCTTCGCTTTCTGATATTGGCGGAATAGATATGTCAGAGCAATTTTGATTTACTAAATCTGATGCTGGTACATCATAATAACTTACAGCCTGATGCTGGTCTTGATGTTCTAATAACAAAGCGGTATTAACTGTCGTTTGGTTTTCTGTTGAGATGCTTGCTCTTGAAAATACTTCCTGAATATTCATACATTAGCAGGACTTTCTTTCAATTTCTTTTTCTTTCTTTCACGCTCTTTCTCAGCTCCACCTTTCCGCTTTTTTGTTTCTTTTTCCATTACTTAAAATTTAGAGAGGCCTGGGGAATGGATGGTAAACAACTATGTGGCATACGCGATATCAGTTCTCTTGTGACTCTTTATTACGTCATAGTACTTCAAATTACGGAAGGAAGTTACCACTGACGCTTTATTTATTATTTTACATCAAGTCACGACAGTCACAAATCACAATAAGAAAATTATAAAAACTGGTAGGCTATACAAAAATACTGTTACTGAAAAATAATTACCAAATCATTATGTATGGAAATGGCTCATATTCTTGATCATTTGTTAGCTTTTTTAAGTTAGTTTTGAGGCAGCCCAGTGAATCGCTGGACCGGCCCACAATCGAGCGGCCCACTGGGAAACTCCCGAATTCCCGCCGGGCTAATCCACTCCACGGCACAAATAAAAATCAATTTGGCACAAATAAAAATCAATTTGGCAGAAATGAAATTTAATTAGACATTAATGAAACTTATTATCCTGTTTCTTACTTGCTATTTTCATATTTTGGCATAATTTCAAAAATTTTCTTTTTTAAATTCTTATAATGTATAGCCTACAGTCTTATTAATGACAAATAATATAACTATGTACAGATATAGCGGCACCATTGGAGACTCTATATTTAGACCCAATATTATGAAGACTTATGTTATAGTATGTGACGTCATAGCGCACGGCTCTACTGCCTTCTTCTCTCTGGTTTCATAAGTGTGGTTAACAGCGTGATAAATTATTAGTATAACTTACAGATTCAGTCGTATAACTATCGTGTAACTCCGTATAAATAAAAGAGCTAACTGCAGATACTAGTGGAACTCATAACATGGCGTCGTCGACAGTCAGCTTATAAATTTGTTTGAATAAAATAAGCTTACGAACCATTATAAAAGTATACTGCAAGTTCGTGATCGGAGATTTGTAAAAGATTGAAGATAAAAGCAAAATGGCAAAAAATAATCGAGAGCTGCAAGCAGAATTAGAAGCAGCAAACAAACGTATAGCCGAATTATCTCAATCTAATCAAAACGCGAATAGTAATATTAATAATGATGAACCTCCTTCTTGGTTAAAAACTTTTTTAGAAGCACAGTTGTCAATGCAAAGACAAACACAAGAACAGAATGTCGAAAATCAGAGACAAATGCAGCTCGAAAGTCAGCGACAAATGCAACAAATAATCGAACGATTTTCGCAACAGCAGCTGCCTCAAAGCGCGAATAGCGAAAGAAGCGAATCACGTGAGCAAACCATTGACGTCAACAATTCTAACAACGAGGCAAGGCGAACCAAAGCGGACGCACAAAAGCCTTCCACACTGCAGGTGGGAATTTCGTTAGCTGAATTTGCGAAATGGCGTAAATCGTACAACGATTATGCTACGGTCTCGCTTGCAACAGAGCTGCCATTGAGCAGTCAGTTGGCATTGCTTTGCGGTTTTTTTTCGATGGACATGCGAGAAGCCGTAGAACACGTACTTCTTATCCCGGATGATACGACACTTAAATCAGACGAAGTGTTAGACAAAATTTAAAATTACATCCGGAGTCAAAGAAATATAGCGTTAGATTGCGTCGCATTTGAAGAGAGAAAGCAAGCGGCTGGCGAAAACTTCGATTCGTTTTTAATCGCGATTAAAACTTTGGCAAGAGACGCAGACTTGTGCAATGAATGTTTAAATCGTCGTTTAGTCACAAAAATCATGTCGGGAATATATGACAAAGAGACTAGAACAAAGCTCCTAGCCATGTCCCCATTACCTGATCTTCAGACCGTCACTGATTTATGCAGATCGGAAGAGTCAGCAAAACTAGACGACGCGCGAATAAGCCGACAGCTGAATGAGAGAAGAGCGTACCAAAGCAAATTTCGTCGAAATTTCTCTAAATCTAAAGAGCGCAATAAAAAGCCCTGTACAAAATGCGGTAAAAAGACCTGCCCACCAAAAGGTCAAACCCACTGTCCCGCAAAGGATACAGAGTGCTTAATATGTCGCAAAAAAGGTCACTCTACATCAGTGTGCTTTCACAACAAACCCGGGTTTAACAGACGCGAAGAAACGAAGAAAAAGTTAACGGGACAAATAAAGCGTAGATACAATGCTAAGGCAAATTTTGCTAACTCCGCGGCGCCCAAAATAACTGTTAATCTTTTTTCTCTTAAACATCGTAACCCGTTAGGTTCCACAGAAGCTACACCAGACACAGGTGCCGAAGCAAGTCTTGTTGGGGTAAACATCATTCAACGGCTCGGAATAGACCTTGATAATTTAACGCCTCCAAGTCAAGACACTCTTAGTGCAGTAAATCGGCAGACCGTAACATGCGTGGGGACCTTCCCATGCATTATCGAATACTGCGGCCGATTCGTGGAAGAAACCATTTACGTCTGTCCTGAGGTAGAAGATTTTTTGCTTGCTTGGTACGTATGTCAACAGGTTAACATTCTACCTGACACGTATCCCCAACCGATAAATTCGTCAAAAACACCTCGAAAATTAGCAAACATATTAAAAGCAGAGAACACAAGATTCATTATATCAGAGAACCCAACTGAAGCAGAAATTAGTAAAATTGAGAACAAGTTGGTAAAATCGTACAGCGATGTGTTTTCTGAAGACACAACATTACGGGAAATGAACAGTAAACCCATGAAAATTTCCTTGAAAGATGATGCTGTTCCATTTGCTTTACCTGTTCCACGCCAAATACCTTTAGCTTTCAGAAGGATGGTGAAGACAGAGCTTGACCAACTTGTACAAGCCGGAGTTATTGCACCAGTAACAGAAGCAACTGATTGGGTGCACCCTATGGTCGTTGTACAAAAACCCAATGGTGGAATTCGTCTCTGTATTGATTTGCAGAAATTGAACAAATACGTACGCCGTCCATATCATCCATCTAAATCACCTGCCGAAGCTATTTCGAATATTTCTTCTTCGTCTAAATTTTTCTCAACATTAGACGCCACTAAAGGATACTGGCAAGTACCTTTAGAAAAAGAAAGTTAAGACTTTACCACATTCATTACGCCGTTCGGAAGATTTAAATTCCTTCGAGTTCCAATGGGACTAGCTTCTTCTCAAGACGAATATTGCGCAAGAGGCGATGAAGCTCTGCAAGGCATTGAAAAAGTCGAAAAAGTGGTAGATGACATTCTTATTCAAGGCGAAACCGCACAGGAGCACTTGAATACCGTAGTGGCTGTACTAAACAGATGTCGAGAACACGGTATTACTCTTAATCCGAAGAAAGTGCAGTTACTACAAAGTGCTGTGAGATATGTCGGATATATAGTGAGCAGCGACGGTATTAAAGCAGACCCCACGAAAATTGAAGCAATCTCTGAATTCCCTGCTCCAACAAACATAACTGAATTACGATCTTTTATGGGCATGGCAAACCAGCTGGGCGGATTTACTCACCTACTCAGTGAAGCAGCAGGTCCACTTCGGGACTTGCTCAAACCAAAAAATGCTTTTCTCTGGTCACCCCAGCATGAAGAAGCATTTACAAAGACAAAAGACATTCTTTGTAGCCCCCATATTTTGGTTGCATTCGACCCCAATCTGGAAACGATGCTGCAAACAGATGCATCTCGGTTGAAAGGTCTAGGTTTTGCACTTTTGCAAAAACATCAAGAAACGTGGAAATTGGTTCAAGCAGGATCACGTTTTATAACTGAGACTGAGTCCAACTACGCTATGGTTGAACTGGAATTGCTCGCTGTTGTTTGGGCTATGCGTAAATGCCGCATATATCTGCAAGGCTTACCCAATTTCGAGCTGATAGTAGATCACAAGCCATTAGAGTCAATCCTGAATACCCAGACACTCGATATGGTGGATAATCCCAGGATTCAGAGACTTAAAGAAAAACTCAGCGCTTTTATATTCCACACCACCTGGAGAAAAGGCAAAGACCATGTGATCCCCGACGCGTTGTCACGAGCACCGTGCCGCGACCCAGAACCAGAAGATATCATAAACGTAGACACAACCAGAATGATCTGCAAAAACGTTTCTACAATTCTGAGAGGAAAAGACCCAGAAGTCACAAAAGAAACATTTATCGATCCAATGCTGGAAGACTTAAAAGAAAGTACTCAGCAGGACGAAGCAGCACAACAATTAATCACTGCTATTAAAAGCAACTTTTCAAAAGGAAACGAATATCCATTAGCTCAACCTTTCAAAAAGCTGAAAGATCAGCTTACTTTCGAAGATGGATTAATTCTCCTGAACAGCCATCGCATTGTGGTGCCGGTACAGAAAAGAAAAGAAATACTGACAAAGCTACATGCTCCACATCAAGGCATCGAAAGAACAAAACAAAGAGCGCGTCAAATAGTGTACTGGCCAGGAATCAATAGCGACATCAAAAATACCGTTGAAGCCTGCACGAAATGCCAAGAGCACCAACCAAGCTTGCAACAGGAACCATTACAACGCGATCCCCTCCCATCAAGACCCTTTGAAGACGTATCTACAGATTTATTTTATTATGCCGGTAAGACTTACCTGGTTTATGTAGACCGTCTGTCGGGATGGATTAAGCTCAGCGAGTTCTCTCATGACCCTAGTTCACATCAGATAATCAGCACTATAAGAAAATTTTTCGTGGACACAGGGGTACCAGTACGAATCAGAACTGATGGAGGACCGCAATTCACATCAAGCAAGTTTCAACAGTTTCTCAAGAAATGGGGAGTAACTTCCACCATAAGTACTCCACATTATTCACAGTCAAACGGACACGCAGAAGCAGCAGTGAAAGCCATGAAGCACCTTGTTGCCAAAACTGCTGAGCATGGTAGTCTCGACTGCGATGAGTTTAGCAGCGGCCTAATCGAATGGGTTAACACACCCAAGGCCCATGGGTTATCACCAGCCGAAATTTTATACGGCGCCCCGCTACGTTCAATCGTCCCAGCTAAACTGAAATATTTCAAGGAAGATTGGCAAAACAAATTCGACAAGTGGGACGCAGCTTTATCAAATCTACAAGTGGCTGCAGAAACCGAATACAATAAACGCGCAAAACACCTCAACCCACTAAAAATCGGACAACATGTTCGAATTCAAAACCATATTACAAAAAAATGGTTGCGATCGGGACTCATCATCGGCGTCGGGAGAAACCGCGACTACCACATAAAACTACCGAGCGGTCGAGTCTGTTGGCGCAATAGACGTTTTATTCGCCCTCTCCCCACCGAAGGGGGAGACCCCAAAGAGGAAATGATGACATCAGACGAACGTCACGTCCATTTTGAAGATGAAGTCTTCCCACCATCTTCAACCTCGCGGCGAAGCGTGAGACAAAAACGCTTTCCTGATCATTTAAGGGATTTTGTATGAAGTAGCGTAAAACTCATAGCGCTTGTGCCGTATTGTATATAGTTTGTTGCATGTTTATTAATCGGGCTCGTACAACGTATTAATAATTTTCTTAGACAACCTTTTCGCTAAAAAGCTTCTTAAAAGGGGGTTGTTATAGTATGTGACGTCATAGCGCACGGCTCTACTGCCTTCTTCTCTCTGGTTTCATAAGTGTGGTTAACAGCGTGATAAATTATTAGTATAACTTACAGATTCAGTCGTATAACTATCGTGTAACTCCGTATAAATAAAAGAGCTAACTGCAGATACTAGTGGAACTCATAACAACTTAGTATATATTACGGAGACCTAAAATTATGTAGACTACAACATATATTATAGAAACCTAATTATGGAGATTATATATATATATATATATGTATTATATTTATTTAACACTACACTTTATAAGTTGAAACCACAACAGACTGTTTCATCCTATTGAATTATCAGGTGGTCACTAGAAAATCAAAAATATATAGTTATTTGTGGTGAAAATAATACGGTTGAAATAAATTACACGTAGTTAATAATGTAAATAATGCAGCTCCTGTGACGTCATATAAGAAAAATAACTCAAAATATAGAAAATGCTTGTATAGAAGTTTGCATCCATATAAAGGTGAGGGATGGCGAGTTAGGCGTATTGTAAAAAGTGTAAAAGGAGGGAGGAAAAATCTACAAAGCAATGAAAAGGTTACGGGAGAGATCGTATGAGAAAAAGTTAAGTAAGTGAAGTAGAGTGCAAATGATAGCGGATTGAAATAACGGACAAAAAAGGTAATTTAATTAATTTGAATTTGTGCTTATAGCGATGTTTTCCGGTAACCTTCGATCGTTAGTAGGGTGTTGTTGGTTTGATAGTAGTGGTCTGATTCAAACGTAAAATAATTCTAATATTGAGATAGGTAAAGTCGCGAAAAATTACGAAAAGTTTTTTAATTTAAATTTGTTTTTATGACGGCATTTTCCATTTAGTTCCGATCTTTTGTTCAGCATTGTGGTAGGGTCCGCTCGGAGGATAAAAAGTTTTTCTGCTAAGCAGAGGTTGCACCATCTAGCGCCCGGATAGTATGGTGTGGTGCGGGCTGCGATGCTCCATTCAATGGAGGGGTTCTTTCCTGTGTCTTTAGCTTGCCAAAAAGCCTTAGATAGCTCGATGGCATTAGATTTTTGCCGGAATTTAAAGCTCTGAGTATGGTTGTAGAAGAGAGCTTTAAATTCGGTTTATATATTTAGACTCTATATTTATATTATATTTATATATTATAGAGATTTAATATATATATATATTAAATCTCTATAATATTGGGTCTAAATATAGAGTCTCCGATGGGCTCGCTATATATGTACATATTTATATTATTTGTCACTAATAAAACTATATATATATTATAAGAATTTAAAAAAGAAAATTTTTTGAAATTATGCCAAAATATGAAAATAGCAATTAAGAAACAAGATATAAGTTTCATTAATGTCAAATTGAATTTCATTTCTGCCAAATTGATTTTCATTTCTGCCAAATTGATTTTCATTTATGTCAAATTGATTTTCATTTGTGCCAAATTGAATTTCGTTAGTGCCAAATTGAATTTCATTTCTGCCAAATTGATTTTCAATTTTGCCAAATAGACTTGTAAATGGTATATTGCGAAAGAATTTAAAAATTGCAATTTATACCTATATTTTAATAGGAAACCAAAAATAGGCAATCACTTCGGACTTGAATAGAAACTTAAGTGGTTTCCGAATGCAAAAACAATAAATAAATAAATAAAAAGGTCATCACTTAGTACTTGAACGAAAAGAGGGTATGTTAACTTAAAATATTTATTATTATAACATAACAACCATTTATATTATAACATAACAAACATTTATTGCTTTAGTCTTAAATAGGAAAAAGGGTGGTTCTTTAAAGTGAGGACCGACAAAAAAGTCATCCCTTTGGACTTGAATAAAATCTAAAAATATTTTTCTTACTTTGTACAATGGTATCTTTTCAGTGCGCAAAAACAAGATTTTACAGCACCAATAGCCTCGAGGTGGCGCTGTGCATTGTGCACGTTCCGCTCATAACAGGTAACATTCGTACCAACCTTTTTTATTTATTTATTTTTTTACTTTCTGAATTAACACCCCTGGCTTACAGGAAGCGTCGAAAGTCTTATTTTTAGGCAAACAATCCAGCGATTAACCAATCTGCTTCTGGAGATACTAAAGAGATTGTTGAAATTTTATTTGCTTTTTAGTTTTTGTTTCGATATACGATAAAAATTTAGTATACTGCTTTTCAAGATTACCGAGCAGACTCTTCTTCTCCTTTCGGCCTTTCCCTTTAGTCAGGGGTGGCCACAGCGTATCATAATTCTCCACATCTTTCTGTCTTCAATGTTCGTCTCCTTCGCACCAACTTCTTCCATATCTTCTTTTACCACATCTAAAAATCTTCTCTTTGGTCTCCCTCTTTTCCTCTTTATACAAATGCGTAATCACCGAGCAAATAAAAGTACTAAAAAGTGTCTTTTCCAAAGACATAATAGAATAACCTAAATGAGTATTGAATCTGGGCCGCGTCAATTGCGTGGGCAGTACGTCATCAGTACGACGCTATCAATGGCCACGCAACCGACTAATGTTAGAAGTAGCCGCGGTTAGTAAAAATGCGCAGATAAATTAATCGTTAAAAAAACGATAAAAGTAAAAAAGCTTATATTAAAGTTAGATTTGGTGAAGATTTGGTTACGTTTTGTCGTAACGAGTTAGACTAGCAAGGAACTAAAAAATGGCTCGGAACATACAATTTTTCCACTCTACTTCAAAACAAATTATAATTTTTCTAAACATCTAGGCGTTTCAAAAATATCTATTGACGTACGCTGCATGCTTTCTACCTTTAATTCTCATATCGATATGTTAACGAAGAAAGAGCATTCGTAGAAATTACATTAACACAAGCCCTTTGCTTTTTAGTTTGATGCGATATGATGTAAATGAGTAAAATTCATTAATTGTTATTATGCGAAGCGTAAACACCATGAAGCTCATAGCCATTATTGGTTAAATAGCGTAATTTATTTCTGATAATTTATACTTTAATCTAGTGTCGCGTGACGTGATCTTATATAAGCGGGCACTTGTTTTTTTTTATTTCAGCTATTTCAGTCGAAACTTTAGTTCAAAATTCGGTTGAGTTATTCCAGTTGATTGACAAGTGTTGGAATCGTTATACACCTGTTTGACCGCAGTTATTCTATAAAAAGATAGACTAGATTTTTTGTAGCGGACGAACTAATAAGATTAATATTAATTAGTTATCGGGGTGTTAATTCAGTTTTTATAGCTCGCTAGTACAAAGTTGTTGTAAGCGATTATTTGCAGTTTCTAGCGCTGGAATCGTTTTTAAATTTGGCGAAATTTGGGAGCCAAGCTTTTGTGACTTGATCAAGTTTTGTGATTTTTGTAAATATATTTTTATAGCTAGATAGATGGTTTCTGTCTCACAGCAAAGAGAAGTTTTCTAGGAATCAATTCCAACTTAGCCGAAGCTAACAGCATCAAGAACTTCAGTCTCGCGGCAAGCTATTTTTTGAACCGGAATAATTAAAAAATAGACACAGCTCTACTTCATCGCTGGTATTCGGGTTATCCATTCAAATGGTCTTTTTGGATAAAGCGATAGCAACCACAAGGAGGATCCGCGTTTTCACAAAGAAAAGTTGACTACGGTGAATTCTTGAAAAGACCCGAATTTTGAATCATTTGTTGTTCATGTTTAACAAAATATTTTAAAAACACAGCGATTTAAAGTTTTAACAAAGCATTATAAAATATACGGCACTTCATTTAATTTTTCAAGTTTTGTCCAAATCATAATGTTTATTTTATGCGGTTATTTTTTGGAAAGTCAGATGCTAAATAAATAAGCGCTCAACACAAATTTCTTTAATGTGAAAGTAAGAAAAAAAGGATAAAAACTTGAAGTAAACTTTTTTTAACTGTGACATCATAAAGTAGTCCCAGCACAAATCTTGTCGGATGGTTGAAGAATACAATGAAGGGAAAGGAATCCATTAAAGTCAACCGTTTCATTAAAGAGTCTGGTGTAGTTTTCAAAGTTTATTTTATAGTTGCCGCCTACAACGTAAGAAATCTGAAAAATAAAAATACATACACATTTTTAAAGGAAAACCTTTCATGCCGAAGTGGGACACTTTTCGAGGTGCCCATTTTTGAAACAATGCTCCTGGATAGCATTGTGCTTACCTGTACTTTATCAGCTGGCACAAGCCGTTCTAATCACTGTGTCAAAGATAAATACGCCGGAAATTAAACCCAAACTTTTATTAAGCTGTTATAATTCACCTGTTGTGTTCTTTTTATTTCAAGCAAAGTTTACTTTGATGGCCTTACAAAAGAAAAGGCCCGGTGCAAAAAATAAGGGGGCCCCTTTTTAGTGTACCAAGTTTTTTTGTTCCAAAATACTGTATAATAATCTCTAAAAAAATCATCACTTTTAATTTATATCCAAAATCTCCATTTTTGTCTCAAAACCGTGGTGTTCTCTAAAATGAATAAAAAAAGGTCTTCACTTTCAAGTGCAATATCTCTACTTTCGCTTTAAAGTTAAGGTGCAGACAAGGGGGCCATCTTCATGGTGCTACCATGAAAAAATAAAGGAATATTTTTCTTAAGGGGGAAGGGGGAATTTTTTGACGTTTTCTAGAGGGACCTGGTGCTGCCGTTGCGTACTAAAGTCATCACTGGTCGTGATTGCAAATAAGCAACGTAACCGCATTTGGATATTTGTCAAGAAGAACGTTACGACATGGCCAAAATAATTATAATGGAATCTCGAAAACCAGAACATCAACCCGACCCGGTCAAGCAGTGAGTTAGCAGATTTTGTTGCGTAACATGATGTTTGCAATTGTTGTCGTCGTTTGAAGGGTATCCACTACAGGTCAGACACAAACAGGACTGGGGCCGAGGGTTCCTTTTACTACCCTAGACTGCTGCACTGCCTGAATCAGATGCTGGCAGTGGTGTTATTAAGCCAGCATCGAGTTTCGTCATCCAAAGTCGTCAGACCTCGTGCTCCATGTGGTGCTCGATGTATAGGGCACGCTGTTAGAACATGGCCTGCGGTTTGCTCAGAGGCGCCACACTCGCAATTCGGTGAAGGAGCGAGATCCCATTTGTGCATGGACGAATGGAATCGCCCAACACCAGCACGCAGGCGGTTGAGCTTAACCCAAGCTGCTCGGGATAAGCCCATCCCAACAGGCCTGGCACCGGTCTCGGGAACAAAAGCACCGATCCTGGAAACATTTTCACAGTAATCCGTTTTCCATTTGCGATTTGTCCATTCAGAGGCGCGGATGCCAAGTCTGGCAAGGTTGTCCAAGAGATTCCGTGCAGCTGGCACAAACGGGCGTCTGGATCTTAGTCTCACTTGGCGAGTATCTGGGGACCCATTTAAAAGACCATACACGATATGATCAGGGTCCAGAGATCCACGGTAAGCCAAGGAGAGTGTCGCTCCAAGTCGGCGAAGCTCAGCTGGCTGAGAGTACAGGTAGGTGGTTCGTTGGAGTGGGACGCAGGCATCCAGTAACTATGCGCAAGGCGTCATTCAAGACACTGTCAATGAGGCGAGTGTGAGCACTGCGACACCAGACTGGCGCACAGTACTCAGCTGTTGAGTAGACTAGAGACAAGGTGGCTGTGCGTAGTGTTTTAGCACCAGAACTTCATCCCGAGCCCACGAGCCGCCTCAACAATGTGACGCGCGATGATAGTTTTTTGCGCAATGCCACTAAATGATGACGAAACGTGAGCGATCTGTTCAGTTTTACCCCAAGGTAATTAGGGGTTGGACAGAACGGTAAAAGTCTACCGTTGTTGTAAACCTTTAGCTTACATTTATCCTCTCGGTTATTTAAGTGAAAGGCTGTCGTCACCGTCTTAGTGTGACTGAGCTTCAACCGCCAAATCTGGATATACACTGAAAGTGTAGACATGTCTTGGCTTAAGGTCCCCTCCAAGTCCTTCCAGTTTTCAGAAGAGTGCAACTATGCTAAATCATCAGTATAAGCAAACGTTTTGGAAATCATGGAAGGAAGATCGTTTGTATAGATGTTAAATAGGAGGGGAGTCAAGACCGATCCCTGAGGAACGTCGTTATTAAGACGGCGTAGACTGCTTTGCTTGCTGTCACCGGTGGTAAAAGTGAAACTTCGATTTCGGACAAGCTCCATGATCATTCTGAGCATGTGCTTGTCCGGAAATAGTCTCAGAAGCTTGCAGGTAAGGCCACGGTGCCAGACAGTGTCATAAGCAGCTGTCAGATCAATAAATACGACACCGGCCTTCTTTTTAGCCTCAAACGAATTCTCGATGTTGTGGGTTAGCAGAACAACTTGATCTACGGTTGACTTCCCGCGTCGGAACCCAGCCTGCTCTTTAGGGAGCAGTGGATCGATTAATGGTTCAACGCGGGCGTAGATAAGCCTCTCGAGGATCTTGTAGGGGACACAGAGCAGAGATATCACTCGATAACTCTTTGGGTCCCCAACGGGCTTTGCTGGTTTTGGGATCGCGACCACAAGCGCTCTTCTCCACATCTTGGGAATTTTGAGTCGGCGCAAACAGGAAGAAATGAAGTTACGTAACCAGGACTTCAAAGCAGCTCCGGCATGGAGTATAAGCTCTGGGAAGATGGAATCAGGTCCCGGAGCTTTATCTGGTTTTAAATGTTGGAGGGCAGCAGCAAATTCTCTCTGTGAAAAATTGTCAGAGATATTTACTGCGTCTGGTGTTGTGGCCCTCCAAAGGTCAGACACTTCTTGAAAGACAAGTCGAGATGACTTGCGGTCAACAGCCTCTTATTTCCCATTTCTAACCAGCTGAGATGCAATAGCATCGACTGAAACGGGACAGTGACGAGGAGAGTGTCGTGACCTACCAGTAAGGTTGTTCAAAATACTCCACGCTTTTCGACTAAAGTGTGAGAAGTCAATGCTCCGAACTGCTTCGGACCATCGATCCCTCCGCTTTCTGTCAAGCTTGGCAAGCAGAGCTGTAGCAGCCAAACTTGAGTCGTCTCCCTGAGGAGACTGCAGAAAGGTTTTATAGAGGGATTCACACTCTGCATCCCAACACGGAATATAGTTATTTCTATAAACGTGTGGGATAATCTTTTTGGCTGCTTTCTTAATGGTGTTACAGAAGTCCTGGTAAGCCGCATCTACATCAAGTGAATCAGGCGGCAACAAAGTCTTTGCGAATTTATTCGTCAAAGCAATGTAGTGACTCCATTTTGCCTTGCAGAAGTTCCATCGCTTAACAGGCATGCTTGGCACTGCCATAGCAAACCTTGGTACTGTAATAAGCGAAGGTCGATGTTGTGATCTGGGGAACTTGTCAAGGGCACGTCTATCCGGTAACCGACTGTTTGGACCTACGCTGGCGAAAGTTAGATCTGGATTGGTGCCAGTATTTCAGCGGCCGAAATAAAAAACTGGCAGCGTCCTTGGCATTATATAAGAGGGCAAGACAATTAATACTTGCCCAGCCAGCCAAGCACTCACCGTCCGGACTGTTGTCATTGTAACCCCAGTCAGCATGACGAAAGTTAAAATTGCCAGCGTAAAGACAGGGGTGAGGAAACACTGCGAGATCCAGGGTTCGCAATCGCGTTGGTGGTGGTTTGTAGACGTTGACTATTTTATAATCATCAACCACTCGATCTCCGATGTCGGTGGAGATTGGTCCAAAAGCGTGTATCTCAGTCGCTCGTAAACAAACGTGGCAAGGCCATGCTTCCTGCTTAAAGAAGACCCAGCTAGTTTGTAGTTTGGTAGTACCAACTTCTCTGCATCAATGCAGTGGGTTTCCTGCAGTAGAATGACGAGTGCCTCAGACTGCATAGCGAGATGATGAAGAACGTTCATCTTGCTTGCAGTGAGGCCTTCGATGTTCAGCTGAAGAATAGTGGGTCTTCGAAACTTGTTGGCAATGTGCCCTGAAAAGGGCAGTTTTATCCTGGCATTGCCCCGTCTTGAAAAGGACGTTTGCCGATTAGCAGACTTACAGTGAACATCGGAATGGGTGGATATCCTTTCGTTTTGGTAGGTTCGGTTTCGGTCTGTCATCTTCGAAATCAATGAACAGACTTATTCACGGCCCAGGCTACGAGAAAGCACTTACCATCTGGGCCATGTAAGGATGGATGTAAGTAACAAGAAAGGACCTACCATGTTTGCAATAATCCGGCATGCTTCTTTAAGCACACCAGTCTTTTTATATTTGTAGTCAAACATCTTTACTCACTTTATTTACTTGGCATTCATTTCACATTCACTTGACATATACGTATTTATATAAGAATTCGAGCTCAGTGCCTGTGTGATTCTGCCCTATCTTAGACATTTTCGGCAGTTTAGTTCATCTTAAACAAAGCATTCCAGTCCAGCTGGTTACGTATTGATAACGTCACGATGCTGCTTTATTACATAATTACAGTTTTTTCGGATATATGCGCGAAATTTATTTTTGGCTGATTTTGTATTACTGTATCATAATCGTAATGACATATTATACTAAACCAGGGATGTCCAACCTTTTTTCATAGTAGGCTAAATGATAAATTTAAGTTCATTCAGCGAGCCGCAAAATTACATGCATATGAAATTTCTTTTTTTGGTACTAGATGTCATGACCAAATGACGAGTATTAAAATGTAAATTTAAAATTGATTAATAAATTAGGAATCTAAGTGAATTGTGAAACTAGTAAAATCATTACGTAATTAGTATTAAGATTATCCATACTGGAGCTGCTTTGAAGTCCCAGTTACGTGATCTTTTCTTCTTGCTTCCACCAAACCGAAATTTCAAAGATTTGGAGAAAATCGTTTGTGATCGCGATTCCAAAGCCGATGAAGCTCACAGGGGGCCCAATAAGTTATTGATCAATATTTCTGCTCTGTGTTTCCTGCAAAATCCTTGAGAGGCTTATCTACGCCAGCGTCAAGCCAATTATTAATCCACTGCTCCCTACAGAGCAGGATGGGTTTCGACGCGGGAAGTCAACCGCAGATCAAGCATTCTATTGACTGAAAACATTTAGGATTTTTTGTCAATTTGTCGACTTGACAGCGGCATATAATACTGTGTCTGGCATGTTAGTTTTACCTGCAAGCTGATGAAGCTTCTGCCGAATAAGCACATGGTCAAAATGATCATGGAGCTTATCCAAAACCAAAGTTTCACCCTTACTACCGTTGACAGCAACCAAAGCAGGCTTCGCTCTCTAAAAAACGGCCTTCTTTTGGGATCAGTCTTGGCTCATCTCCTTTTCAACATTTATACGTACAACCTGCCACCCACCATTTCCAGAAAGTTTGCTTATGCGGATGATCTAAAATTGTTGCACTCTTGTCAAAACTGGAAGGACCTGCAGGGGACTTTAAGTCAAAGCCTGACAACATTTTCAGCGTATCTCCTGATTTGGAACTTGAAGCTCATTCATACTAAGACGGTGACGACAGGCTTTCATTTGACAGGCCTAACGTGAGCTAAAAGTTCATAACAGCAATACATATTTACCGGTCTGCCCAATCCCTACTTATCTTAGGGTAAAACTGGACAAATCGCTCACATGCATCACCATCTCGTAGCATTGCGCAAAAATATCTTTGCGCATCACACTGCTGAGGTAACTTGCAGGCTCAGGATGGAGTGCTGGTGCCAAAACACTGCTCATAGCTGCGCTATCTCTGGTCTAGTAAACAAGCTAAGTACTCCGCACCAGTCGGATGTCGCACCATTCACACTCGCCTCATAGACAGTGTCCTAAATGATGCCATACGCATTGTCACTAGATGCCTGTGTCCCACTTTAACGGACTACGTAAGTAGTTTATCAGGAAACTTTTCGCGCGCGTTTAGGAGGTCCTGTAGGAGGTCCTGTAGGAGGTCCAACGGAAGTCGCACCCCCTGCGGAACGGGGGTGCTCCATCCAACGGATCCAAAAGGTTAAATTCAAGAAGGTTAAATCCAAGAAGGTTAAATCCAAAGAGGTTAAATCCTAAGAGGTTAAATCCAGTGGAAGACTGTAATCAGTATACTTGATGAAGATTAGAGTTATTTTTGAATAACTCCTTAGCATCAGCTAGCGGTGGTTAAAGATCTAGATGAAATTAGGTAATCAAGTTTGATTACCTATACTAACCTTATACTCCACCTGGTAAGAGATTATTTAACTGTGTGTTATAACTACAGTAAAAAACAGCTTTCTAACAGATGGTTTTTTCAAAGTCTTATAAAAGATGTAATTATGTCTAAAGACACGTTGCTAAAAAACAACAATAAACTTTCTAACAAATTTGTAACTAATTTAGATCCTTGTAAAAAGTTTAGAAACAAAGAGTGACCTTGAAAAACATGTTAGAAAAAAACAATTAGGTTTGTAACAAAGACAAACAAAGTCTTATAAAAATAAGTAGAAGCACATATTTTTAAACTGGAATTAGCTTTCTAACCAACGATTTTTTAACAAGTTCATAAGCAATTATCCTGAAATACGTGTCTCTAAAAAATAATTAAATTTCTAACCAGTGAATTTTTATCAAACAAATATAAACAAGGATCTGGAAAGACACGTCACTAAAAACACTTGACCTTCTAACAAATGTTGTACTTATCGAAAGTCAAACGAGTTCAAAGTTTTTTTAAACTCTAATCCGTTATTTTAAAACAAATTTCTAATTAACGATTTTATAACTTACAAATAAGTATAAATAGAGTCTTATAAAAAGTTCAAAAATAAGTATAAAAAGTTACCTCGAAAGACATGTTAGTAAAAACAATTAGCTTTCGAACCAGCGGTTGTTTTTAGCAAAGACAAACGAAGTTTTGTAAAAATAAGTAGAAGCACATATTTTAAACCGGAATTAGCTTTCTAATCAATAATTGTTTAACAAGTTCATAAGCAATTATCCTGAAAGACATGTTTCTAAAAAAGCAATAATTAAATTTCTAACCAGTGATTTTAACAAAGACAAACGAGTTAAAATTCTTGATTTTAATTTAAAATCTAAAATTTATTTGTTCAATTTTTTAAGATTTTATTGTAAAACCTGTTATTCAAATAAATTAATTTTAAGATCTGGTTAATCCAAGCTAAGTTTATTCTTGGTCAACGAAGTTGTTTTTATGTGTGAGTTTGATTTCTACTCAGAACAATAAAGTTGCGCTTATCTATGATTTTAATTTTTTTTTAAATGCTAGACATTGTAGTTACTTTATCTAAAATACAGTTGCAGTCAATTATAAGGATAAGTTTATTTCTTCATTGAATTAATTTCTTTAAAAAGTTTTTCAAAAATCTTAAATCAAATTTTGTTTTTTAATTAAAAAGTCTTTTCTTTCTTCTAATTGCAGACAATTTGATGTGTTTTTTTTCCTAGAACAATGTTTATACAGTATATTATTAATTTTTTATCAAAAAAAGCATAAAATTATAAGTCATGTAGTAGAGGTCTTGTTTTAACTGAAATAATTCAACAGTAGACTATATGTTCAGAAGTTTTTAAAAACAGACTTTGTCATAACAGTACAAAGACACGCCAGTGAAATGTCTCAGGTCTTAATCTAGCAATGCAATGAAGCTCAGATACCTTTTTATGTTAACAAAACAACGTGTTGGAAGAATCCTTTAAAAACCTTTATTATTTTAAAAAAAAAATCAGAATTTTTAAGAAAATGACGTAATTTTAAGAAAATGACGTAATTTTAAGAAAATGACGTACCTATGTGAAAACCTTGTTTATATTTGTTTGATAAAAATTCACTGGTTAGAAATTTAATTATTTTTTAGAGACACGTATTTCAGGATAATTGCTTATGAACTTGTTAAAAAATCGTTGGTTAGAAAGCTAATTCCAGTTTAAAAATATGTGCTTCTACTTATTTTTATAAGACTTTGTTTGTCTTTGTTACAAACCTAATTGTTTTTTTCTAACATGTTTTTCAAGGTCACTCTTTGTTTCTAAACTTTTTACAAGGATCTAAATTAGTTACAAATTTGTTAGAAAGTTTATTGTTGTTTTTTAGCAACGTGTCTTTAGACATAATTACATCTTTTATAAGACTTTGAAAAAACCATCTGTTAGAAAGCTGTTTTTTACTGTAGTTATAACACACAGTTAAATAATCTCTTACCAGGTGGAGTATAAGGTTAAACGTCATATTAGTATGTTCTTTGAATTAGTATGTTCTTGGTCCATTTCTTTGACTGATTTCCAACTATATTATCTATTATACTTCTATCGAAAATTAATTGACCAAAAATCCATTGGTTAGATTTTAGGTTTCGTTGAACAATATTTGATTCATTGCATTCAGGGACCGAACCTGTTTCTGGATGAAATTAGGTAATTAAACTTGATTACCTAATTTCATCTAGATCTTTAACCACCGCTAGCTGATGCTAAGGAGTTATTCAAAAATAACTCTAATCTTCATCAAGTATATTGATTACAGTCTTCCACTGAATTTAACCTCTTAGGATTTAACCTTTTTGGATTTAATCTTCTTGGATTTAAAGCACAACCGCGCTCATTTTCTAATTTTGGTAAAGATTAATCTAAAAGCTTAGTTGCTCTTGGGCAAACGTGGCAGGACCATGCGTTGTGCTTAAGAAAATTCCAACTAGTTTGAAGCTTGGAAGTACTAGCTTCTCTGCATTAGTGCAGTGGGTCTTCCGTGGTAGGATGACGAGTGCTTTAAATAGTAAAACAAGATAATTAAAAACGTTCATATTGGTTGCAGTGAAGCCTTCGATGTTTAGCTGGAGAATAGTGGGTCTTTGGAACTTGTTGGCAATGTGCCCTGAGAAGGGCATTTTTTCCAGACATTGCCCCGTCCCGATAAGGATGTTTTCCAATTAGTAGACCCTCGCTGAACATCGGGTTGGGTAGATATCCTTCCGTTTTTGACAGTATTTGGTTTCGGTCTGTAATGTGTAATAACAAGAGAAAACTTACTTACGACCCAGGATACGAGAAAGCAACTGGCATCTGGGTTACCAGTGATGGTTTTATAAAGGAAAGTTGAGGCAGGAAAAAAAGTAGGCGACTTTTTCGATTTCTTAGCAAGAAAAAATCAATAACTTAAATTAAGATCTATTTTTGGTCTTTACTTTTTTCATGTCGTTTTCTTTTGTGTGAAATAGAGACGTTTAATTGGAACATGAGTTTTACAATTTAATAGGTTTACATGCAATTAAAATACAAAAAACGGAGAAAGATATTTACTTTAATTGAACAATTTTGTAAGCTGTCACGGTGCTAGAATAAAACGAAGGCCACCTATAAAGGTTTTTTGGGAGACCTAGTCTGTTCACTCTATTTGCTCTATACTAAAGCAATTACTGCTAACACATAATATTCTGTTGACTCCTCTAGTGTTAGTACAATTTATAAGATTATAATAACTCAAAAAATGGTGGTGGTATACTGCTTTAGACTAGCTTAGGCTAAATTTTGTAACTCAATTTTCTACTGAAAAGATAAGAGAAGTTTATTTTTGCCTGTAATAAATATTAACAACAGTTGTTGACAAGTTTATCGAGGTTGGCGTTTTCCCCCCAAAAAAAACAACCAGATTTGTGTTTTTTAACTTGAGGAACATTGGCTACATAATCAAGTGGTTAAAGCGCTGTGATTGTATCGACACGGCCTCGGTTCAAAATGTACTCGCGCCATTCTATTTTTTTCCTTGGAAAAGACACTTTACAATATTTTTTCTTGCTTAGCAGTCTCGGCATGTTTTTATAAAAACCAAAATAAAAAATTTCAACTGGACAGATATGTCTAGCGCCTCCGCTGCTTTATTGCGATTCAGGAGGATAAATATAGAAATGAAATGAAAGACTCATCAAGAATCTTCAGTTAGTTTGTTTTTCAATTTTTGCTTCTTGTTTGTACATAAAAAGAAACTTTGTAGTTAATTATTATTGATTCGGTAACTATTTTGCTTGTATTTAGTTGCAGGTGAATCCTTTGATAGAATATTTATTGGCAAAATCATATTGTTTTAATAAATTTTATCCGGGACGTTAAAAACAAAACAAAAATTCGAGTTAACAAAAAGAATTCGCCGCTTTTTTGTGGTGATATAAAAATTATGCCTTGAATCATTTTAATTAGCAGCGCGCTCGATTGGTTAAAAGCATTAGATGATGGCGCATACAATCGGCTTGCAGTGACAGTTCGAAACCTGCTCGCGTCATTCTGTAGTTTACTTGAGAAAGACTCTTTACTGCACTTTTTTTGAGGGACAGTCTTAGCAAGCAGCTTTAAATTTCCGTCATATCTCTCAACGAAAAATAAAAAAATTTTTCAACCGGGCAGCAATATCTTGAATTTCCAGAAGCAGGTCCAAATAATTGCTTAACGGTGACGTCGCTTTCTTCTAAAACAGGAGGATAAATATTGAGATGAAATAAAATAAAAGAATCCCACTTTTTTACTTTAATTGCAAGGCCATCTCTAATATCCGAGTGACAAACTTTGCCAGCATGTTTATTTTTGAGAGGACAAAGGAACTGCGCTTTAATTTTAAAAGCATGACCAGTAGACTGTTATTATAATAAAAACAAGTTACTATGAAAGAGTAAAGTAAAAGATAGAAAACATAGTACTTGTTTTTTTAGACCCATTTTGTGATGACTTGCTGGAGGCGGTTGATCAAATGGAGAATGAAAAAGAAAACTTTCTAAAATCTTTCCCTTGGCCATATTAATTGCCACCAACGCAACCGCCACATCATCTGAAATTGCACAGGCAGATGCAATCTTCACCAAACCGCCATTTCTGTTGAACAAAATCTTTTTAAATAAAAATATTTTAAAACTGGCATAACATGTTAATATGTACCTATTCACCACAATGCAATATCATTTTGCCAATAATCCCCACAAAAGGTTTACCTGCGATAAAACAAATTTCACTTTTTTTACTGTATTTAAAGGCTTATTGTACTATAAAACTTCCTCTGTGCATCTGCAGATAAACTGCAAGAATTCTGAATATTGATTTATCTTGTCTCCATCATCAGTTTCTACCGAACCTACTTTCGTGATTTAGGTCGTTAAAACAGAAAATTTAAAAATATTGATTTTGGATTATTTGTACTCGTCTCTTAAGAAAAGTTCAATTTTGAAAAGATTGCGCTTAATACATACGAGTACGTGTATCATGACGTATTTCGAAATTCTTTGAAGTGAAATGTTTTGATTTTGTTTTCTCAAAAAGATAATCAATGCTACTTCTAATCACGACGACTTTGTTCTCTAAATATACAGGCTACTACAAAATAATTTGTCGGCAGCGTGATCAAGTGGTTAGAGGATCATGATTGTGATCGACATGGTTTCGGTTCAAAACTTACTCTCGCCATTCTGTTGTACCTTTGGGAAAGACAAATTACGGCACATTCCCCTACTTGGCGGTCCTGGCAAGCAGTTCCAAATTTCAGTCAAATCTCTAAAAAACCAAAACAAAAAGTTTTAACCGGATGGCAATATCTTGGCATCTGCGGAAGCAGGATAGAGTAACTGCTTGTCCTATGTATTGCCGCCTTCGTCGCTTTCCCGCGAGTTAAGAGGATACATGTAAAGATAAGATAAAAGCAAAAATTAAGCAACTTTAATTGGAAAAATTTAGATCTGAATGCACACTTGTTTCATTTGCATGGATGTTGTCAGATGCTGACTACGTATGAATGGTTTCATTGATCGATGCACAATAAGGTTCGGCTCTTTCACCAAATTACAATTGCAGCGTTTTTTTTATATTATGCAAATCGCGTCAATCTTCAACCGCATTCGAGACTGTGGTGCGCCAAAAACAACCCGGAATCTGAGGCTCTGAATGGCAATACTAATTTCTTGTCCGTTTCAATAACTTTCAGACCCAATGTTTGTTTTGAGAGTAATCAAAATACAATGAAAAATAGATTAATAATAAAAAGAAAATTGATAGCACTTACCTAATTAAAGGCGACATTGCTTTGGCAAGTAATCTTGATATGCAGTAACCTGCTCCAGTAAAAAATAGAATACTTCGTTTTGCTCCGTAGCAACTTACCTAAATATCAAAATAATCTGACTATTAGTGAAATGAAAATTAAATGGTGGAAATTTTCAACTTGAGCAGACTATGCTTATTAGCTATTGTAGGCAAACTATCAAGGAGAAGAAAATTTCCAAAATAAAAACCTCATTGTAGTACATTTACACTCCAAAAAACACAAATTGCGATCTTTTTTGTGCCACCTCGGGGTTCGCGCAGATAACAACCTGCGTTCAGGTACTTGGCATAATAATATGTTTGAGACATTTTTGTTTTTTAAAGTCAGTCTGACGAGGTTAAGGTATTGATCATTGATTTTCACCTACCATCATTTGGCTCATTTATGCTACCTGTTTGATCTCTACAGGGTGACTTATTGCTTGATTGGAAAAGAAAAGACGCATTTCTGGCTTTTCAAGATATTTTATTTATCAATTTACCCACATGAATAATCAGATTACTGCTCCTTCGGAAGCATTTGCATCCACACCCAGAACCACAAACACACAATTGGATTGGTGGCAATTGCTCAAGCCTATCACAACACCAAACATCCATTTTACGTAACCACAATAAATATTGGGTGCATTTAAAATGTTCCTGAATAACAATAAAGGACTACAACAAGTTAGGGAACAACACACTTAACTGCACTTTTAATTGTAAATCACAATCACTATACATTTAAACAAAAAATCACCAAAAATTTTTTTCAATGCTCTTCAACTATATGCAAATGAAATCCGAAACAAAATATTCATGGCAAGCAAGAAATTTACTATAAGATAAGTATAGGCAATCACTCCTAACTCTGCCACTGCTTTGATGAATATAACCAAAATCACTTTTGGCCTGCAATATATTTCGATCAATTGAATATATTGAATGCCAAAAGTGATTTTGGTTATATTCATTAAAGCAGTGGCAGAGTTAGTAGTGATTCCCTATACTCATCTTTTATAGTAAAATAAAAGGAATACTACTACTAATTAAAAATACACAGCGGACCTCATAACAATGCAAGAGTAAAAACTGAATCACTCCCTCAAAACATCAAACATTTCCCACTTCATACCTATCAGAACAGATCGCTCTTACATATTAGAAGAAGGTTTTCTGCTTACTTTAACAAGAATATCAGTGTTTCACAATTTGAAACACCGATTAAACTACAAATCATCAAAACCCACCCTACTACATTGCAGCAATTATACATTGCAAACAAAAACATTCCATCCAAACATTCTTCCCACCTATTGCAAACAGAAGAGGACTCAATTATATTCAGCGTATTCACAACCTTAACAAATCTTCCAAACACAATCATCACAGCAGGTGTCAATTGCTCACACACTATCATGGTGTTTGCCAACCGAAACCATAGAGGAGAATTAATTGAAGATCAACACGTTTACAATCCAGTAAAACACAACAGCCTACTTCATCAGACATTACCACTGCTTGAAAAGACTTGCAGGATTGCATTAACTGGCAAACCATCCACTCCTTTACATCAGATCAATTACCCTTACTCACCATCCTTATCATACATCATAAGACCAAAACTGTACATTGCATTTCAACGAAAAACCACCCACATAATAAAACAAAAGCATTCGCTTTGCAAAAAAATACCCATCAATGACATAAACAAAACATAAACTTTTAATAAATAATTCACAACGTCACTTTATATACGACTAACAAAATCAACAGACGTCACTCTTGTTTTAAGCTAAAGCCAGCAACATTAATCACACGGGGAAAGGTGCTTATCGAGAAAAAGTAGTGTGATCTGTAAGGCAAATAGTGATTCAGATGCTAAACGGTCGCTTGATTAAAAAATAGGCAAAAAAGCAACAATGTTAACGATTCTCGAAGTTTCCCAGATGATTATATATAAAGAAATACAGATGCGTTGAGCAATTTCACATTGCCCGATTCTCAATTTCAACACTCTCGTTTATCTCGGCCATCTTCGCTGCGATCTTCAAATTTTTTTGCATCGTTCGCAGTTTCTATCTCCGGACCTGTCTGATCTCTTTTAATGACTCTGGTTGTGTATCTATGCATTTATGAGGTGCACCGAAATGGGTAGAAAACTATTTGGCGCGGCCTTTTTGGCGCGGCAAATAGTCCTATCCCGTTGCGAAATAAATCTACATGTTTTTAGCGGGTGTCGTAGGCCGACGAACAAAACAAAATAAAACAAATGAAAGAAATTAAGGCTGAACTTTGATTTCCCGAAAACCAAAACAAGACACCAAGCAATTTATCAAATACAAAGAACAACTGTTAGCATGTTTATGGAATGCAATGAACCTTAATCTTGTGATGCTTCGAATAATTACGATAATGGCAGCCAGTGCTTGAAACGATGAATCGAGGTAATTACAAACTATTAACACTAGAATTAACAAGTGAACCACTTGATGCTTTTTCAATTCACAGATTTGCTGCTTCAAGCATAGATCATGTATGGGCAAACTACGGCTCGCGGGCCGCACGAGGTCCGCCACGACTAACTATGAACCTAGAATTAACAAGTGAACCACTTGATGCTTTTTCAATTCACAGTTTGTTGCTTTAAGCATAGATCATGTATGGGCAAACTACGGCTCGCGAGCCGCATGAAGTCCGCCACGACTTTCTGCGAGGCCTGCAAAAGCCTCAAGCAAATAATTTAATTCTCTTTTTGCTTTCAATCGGTGTGATCTCTAAAAAAATGTCCAAAATTTGGGATTACTGCATTTTGGAACCAAAAAGGAGATTTTGGGCATTGACTAAAAATGATGACCGTTTTTTTTTTAGAGATCACTATAGTGCGACCTGCATTCAAAATCAACTTGTAAATGAGGCCTGCGAGCTAAAAAGTTTTCCCACCCCTTGCATAGACTGTATTTTTTATTGAAACTTCTATACTTGTTTTTGTAGATCTATATATTCCGTTACAGTTTCAGAAAACTTTGGTCATCACACTCCTTCCCCCCCAAAAAAAAACTTACACACCTACAATTATCAAGCACGTCAATTAACGAAGAAGCAAACTACTGCTGATAAGTAAAAAAGATGCTGTTGTTTTTTATTATTTTGGCGTTTTATTCTCAGTAACCGTTTTTTTTATTTGACAAGACTTTTACGTCTTGTTATGAAGTATTGAAATTTTTTAAATAATATTCACAAACAATAGGTCTGCGTCAGTTTACCGAAGCTATATAATTTTACATCACGTGAATGGGACTGCAAATAGATTAATTCTTATTGAAATTTAGATCATCATTATTGCTTTTCAATTCGCTGAATGTTGGTTTGATGGCTCATACAATATTTTTTTTAAGGATATAATGTCGAGTTGACTTAATCTGTCAAAGTTTAGGATTGTCGTAACATATTTTTTTAATTTTTCTTACGGAAACAAAGAATGATATAGAAAAAGATTAAGTTCAACTAATAATTTTTTAATTTCGATAATAATGACGCTTTAGATTCTCAAGCCGCTGTAAACTGATGCCAAGAAAGAATATGATGAGGAGATTTTTCGGGGTAAAGATACGGTTTATGTCGGCAAAATTTTTTGTTAAATCAAACTTGCAGCAGCAAAATGTAATAAAATTTGAACAAAGCCCTGCTGAGTATGCTGCTTTTTGCTTCGTTTTTTACAGTTTTCACCTATCAACCCAATTTTTTTCAATAGCTTGTGTTAGGAACCATTCAAAAAATGTTACTGCTGAAACTCACCCAAAGTTACGAGTAATCCAAACAGAAAAATATCTTTGGAAGAGGTAGAGAAATTTCTAGAGAAATCTGTTTCTTTATTCCCGCAGGAGACCACTTCATTTATTCATCGACCCCTTGGTTGTTTCAATCAGTAACTGAGGTTAATATCGACCACTTTGCAAACCACTGGTCTATTATAAGACATTGCTGAAAAATTAAGCTAATATGTGACATTGTTGAAAAAAAACAATCTTAAAGTAAAAATGTTTTTTGTTTTTACTTGCTTTTCTTTGCACTTAACCCTATTAGGAGTGGGGGGGGGATGAAACTTATCGCGGTGTTCAAATGCTGTGTGCTGCTCAAAAACTAATTGCACGAATTTTTTCAAATTTTTGGACTTTTCCTGATTTTTATTCATCTAAAACTTGGTGCAATTTTTGAAAAAATCGCTTAAGTAATTTTGGAGTTATTAATAGTTTGTTGACACCTAGTCACTGGTTTTTTGACTATTTCATAAAACGTGAGAAAAAAGCAGCCAAAAGCGAGAAAAAGGAAAATTGTAAACTGTTTATCAAAACAATTGAGACTGAACGGTTCATTAACTATGTTTACTCAAAAACTTTGCAAGATCATAAAACGCTTTCAATCTCACTTTCCAGGAGAAGTTGTTTATGTAGAAAAAGAAGTAACTGTAGATTTAGATTTCTTTTCGTATAAAATTTTCTCACAAATTCGGATAAATTCCCGACCACTTGATTTGGCTTTATTATAAAAGTTGATCTTACAATCGATCATACACTTCAATACCTTTGGTATAATGGTTATTGGAACGGAATATTACTACCATCGGAACTATTCAAGGTAAGCGCAAAAAAATATCAAATGAAATAAAGCAAGTGGGTAATAGAGATATCGGTTTCTAAAAAGTTTTTTGGAACGAACCAGACAAAAATATCAACTTCAATTCTTTTATTGTAAACCCTAAAACATGAAAGCGAAATATTTCAATCTTTCACCCACTATTTTAAATTTCAAAAATTAAAAGAAGAAACCGTCTTTATACAAGTTATGTGATTATACGAAAGAATGTACAGATATTGTAGACCAAAAAATTACTTTCTATTCGCGTAAATCCAAGTCTCGAAAATGGACCACAATTGCATTTTCATATTTGCTTAATATTTGTCGCATAAATTCAGCAAGTGTATTAGCAATAAATAAACACACGGAGCCGCGCAAACAAAATTTGTCTGAAGTTGGGTTTGGTCTTGTTTTGAAATTAGTAAAACCTTTCATCCAAGGCAAGGTCTAACCCAGTTTTTCTCAACCTTTTTCCGCCTGCGGCACATTTTTGAAATTTTTCAAAAATCGCGGCACCTTTAGACTATTTTTATTAAATTTTGTTTTCAAAATCAGGTGATCACCAAAAAAAAGTTTTCACCCAAAGTTGGGCTCAGATTTCTAGCTTTTGTCCCTAAAATCAGTTCTATTCTAAAAGTACTGTTGCTCTGGTCGCGGCACAAAATTAGAATCTTTTGAAGTTTGCGGCGCACTTTAGCTAGAAGCCTTGATTTTCTCCCCCAAAATTATGTGATCTTTAAAAATAAGCTCTTCACCTGCATTCACAGTCTCTCTACTGAATTTCCTTTCCTAAATCAGTTCTTTCTAAATAAAAACGGTCTTCGCTCCGAGTATTACATGTTTCACGTTTAAAAAGCGCAATGTTCGATGTCCCTAGATAATTTTTTTCCGAAATCTTTCGCGACATAGGTTAAGAAACACAGATATATGCAGTAACATTGAAGCTTATAATTCAAAATAACATTACAACAATCAACCGTTTTCCTGGACTAGTGAATAATGTGCAAAAGCTTGTAGCACCCCAGCAAAATGCAAATGGCACTCTAGGGTGCCGCGGCATTCCGTTTGAGAACCACTGGTCTAACCAGTGAAATTCTACAATAAAGTTGATACTTAGCAAAAATGTCGTGGAACCAAGTATTTATACCGCTTTGTTATCGGTATTTCCTTCCCAATCTGAAAAAACGTCGGTGTGATATATGTATATCAGAAATATCAGGTCCGGAATGAAAAAAAAGAAAATGGCATTAAAATGGCGCTTCCAATCTTTTGTTCAGCCTGGTAACAGTTTTCAAAAATTCACATAAACAAACTCAAAAAATATTTAAACAAAATACATTGAGCTGTTCTTCAGTGTAATATTATTCTATGATTGTACTGGTGTTTTGTTTTTCAAACAATAATGTTGAAATAATGTTGAAATGTTTTTTAAACAATAGTGAAGAAAAATTAAGGTGAGTTCCTGCGATGTGGAACTACAAGCACAATTTTTTGTGTAATAATTTGCTTCCTTTTTATGTTATAAAATTTCTTGCCCAAATGTTCACAAAATGGAGTAAATTTAAAAAATTATTTGATCAATAGCAAAGATCAAAGCGTTGCAAACACTAATAAAACCAGCTTTTAGCAGATTTGCTGGTGTAGAATTTTTTTTTCTGTAAACAGTAATAATCTTTACAAGTGGATTTCAGCTGTCACCATTTTTACTTCTAATTTTACGGATTAATGACGTTCGACAAACAGCCGAAGTCGTTAATTCTCTCAAATCACTCTCTCGTTTTCAGCCAATTTACGAAAATTGACTACCCTTTGAAAATCCGCTTTTTCAATCCCAAATGATGTTTAAATGAAACATTTAAGTATCTATATTAAAAGAGTATAAAATTTCCTTTCTATACAAACTTGAATGACAATTCTAGCGCTAGTAATTATCAAGATATAAGCAAGCAAAAAGCGCGGGCATTTTCCACAACCCCCTAGTCGTACAAAGTTTCCAAAAAGCCCAGTCTGAATAGGGTTAAGAAAAAATGTTTGCATGAAAGACAAAAAAAGGTGTTCATTTTAGATCACTCAGTTAAAATCGTGTATTGGATAAAAGAGTCGATTAAAAAAAGTTTAAGAACCACCGCTATAGACACAGTGTGTAATTTTTCATGTCAATTAAAAAGCTGACTTTAGTGCTTTGTCCATGAAACAGCGCGTGAGTCAATTGACGCGTTTGATAATTCTAGGTAGTAGCAAATCCTGGTAATGCTAAAGTAGTATCAACAGTGTTAAAAGCCCAATGGGTGAGATATCGAAAAACAATACAAGAATGGAAGTAGGAAAATATAAATTAACAAAATGAGGTTACGTTATAAATTTGGAAAAGGAGCGATCGGACAATAACTAAAACGCGAAATATGAGAAACCAGACGAGCGCGTCTAAAACTAGAAATTGAGGTTAATTCCAAAGTGGCAAAATTTGATAAGCCAATAAAACTGCACTGAAGGATATTAACTATGCGCAAAACATAGCTGTAATATATTAATTTAATTCATCTAGCATTTAACCTTAAAAAGCCTATTTTATTGATATCTAAATTATAACTCATTATAAATAAAATACATTAGAACACGCAAAATAATACTACATCTTTGGTAGAACTGAAAACGTCTTTCTGAAAACCCATTCAAATAACAATCATGACATCAATTAGTGTGAATTGAAAAGCGCGCTTCAACGAATAATAGATTGAATTGATCTGAACGATTGATGAGTTCAAAACTCATAACAATAGCCAAAGTTATTATTTTGACAAGATACATAAACCATACAATCAAGAACCCTCTCACTGGAAAAATACTACTTACCCATACCAAAGTGTCATTCGACATGTTAAACTATCCTCTTAAACATCTGGTCACACTTCATCCGCTAAATAATCTTAATTTCACAAATCTATAGTTAATTTTCTGTGTTCTTCTTTAGTTTTAAATTTTAACATAACACAATCTTTTTCATATCAAGTAATGATTTCATAACAGGTAAAGCCCCACTTAATTTAATTTATTTAACTTTTTGCAAGTTGTTTTAGAAATGTAATTGTTTGTTTGTCGTTTTAATTCTAAGCGAATTCGCGCCTTTTCTCTCTTTTTTGTCTCTTTTATTTCGAACCCGCATAAAGTGCTTTGAAAATGTTTTAGTTAATTCAACGTCACGCAATCGTTTCCTGGCGCGTCTCTGATTGGCTCTCTGAAAGTCGGCAGTGTGTCAAGTGGTCAAGTGGTTACGAGTGGTCGGAGTTGTGATTGACACGGTCTAGGCTCAAAACTTACTTGCGCATTCTGTTGTGTCATTGGGAAAGACACTATAACTTTTTCTTGTTTTGTGGTCTTGGCCAACAGTTTTAAATTTTAGTCATATCTCTTTTAAATTTCAAGCGGACAGCAATATCTTGGTATCTCCGGAAGCAGGATAGGATAATTGCTTGCCCCATGCATAGCGTCTCAGTTGCTTTCTTGCAAGTCAGGAGGATAAATATCTCTTCACTGCATAAATTTACTAATTTAAAAAAAATTCAAATTATACTTAAAAAGCACGCAATACATCTAAATTAATATTAACATATTAAAATTTGAAAAATAAATGAAAAACGGGGTGATATTATAGTTGAATCGTATATCATACAAAATGTGTTTCGAATAGATTTGGTACAAAATTTTATATAAAATTTTTTCTCTTGTTAAAAAAGAAACCTTACACAATTCTTCAAGCAATATGTACAAATGTAAAACTAGTACAAAAACAGTCATCAATCCGGGTTAGATGGGTAACAGCGTGATATTTATGGTGACATGATTGTCATAGTTGTGATAGCAGAGGTAGTGCATATCAGCAGAGATGGTGCATAGCAGAGGTGGTGCATGTCATACAGCTTTTAAAAAAATACATAATGTTTACTGCTAAAATTGAATCTATCTTGGCCCAAAAAGCAATTCATACTCTTTTTCAAATTTTTTGCTTCGCTTCCGTTTAAGAAAATATAATTCGCAGCTACAATCTATACAAAAAGATAGAATAGGTAAAAATCAGGGCTGCAAACTTGATGCATTTTTAACCAGAGTTTAAGCTCACAAAAAAATTTACAAGTTTAAGTTTGACTTTGGGTTCACTTTTTTCAATTTATCGAGTTTAAAAATTTTTTATCTACAGAAAGAAGATTAAATAAGTCTTTTCACTCGATCAACTTTTTTCGAGTTCAGGAAATCTTATTTATCGAGTTTGAAATCGCAGAAAAAGACCTAGTTCTTTGAGTTTAAATTTGAGTTTACAGCCCTGGTAAAAAAAGCAAAACCTATTTTATTTCTAAAGTTATCGTAATGATCTATATAAACTTACTTTCGTATTTTTTATCATGCTCCGTCGACCGATATATAGTTTCTTTGAATCAGGATCATAGTTACTTAGCAACTGGCCGAGGGCTTCTATGTTGACATAGGCATCGTCATCAAAGTGGCACCACCAACTTGCAAAAAAATACTTTACTTTTAAAACCGCATAATTAAAATATTGAGGTATACTTTGCTTTAATAAGCAACATTTAAACAAAAAAAAATTCCAGATCTTACGGACATCAGCTAATAAAGTTTTTTAAATTGCTTAGGCTATACCTTCAAAAATTTTTCTCCGTTTCAAGTAAGCTTGTTCTTGATATAGGTGCACAATTGCCGCAAAACAAAACATACTGTATAATTAAAAAATGCTCTAAATGCACATTGAAAAGGGAAAAAGAAGTAATCACTCCTTTAATTACGTTCATTATCTACACCACATCATCAGTAGGATGAATGATGTTGAATCAAGAAAAAAAGTTTTTATATGCCTTGTGCTATTATTGCCAAATTACAGCATATCTAGCTCTACTTATAATCTATTCAAATCTTGTTTTTATTCCAAGTAATGCAGAAAATCCAGTTTTACAGAACAAGGTTAGAAGCCAATACTTCTGAAATCGAATGGATGCGCCTACAGCCCTACAACCCCGGGATATAGAGAAGCTATGACTGATCAATATTCAGATAAATTCTTTGAGGGCATTTTTGATAGTCGAGCTATTTTGTAATACTATAAGTTTTTTTTAAGTAGCATCAGCTTTGTCAAACATGCTAACAAAGTTTGTGGTCGTATTTTTCAACATACTGATTTGCATTTGTATAGGTAGAAGCGCTTTATAGATTGGCCGGGGTACGAGTTCAACTGTTACTCTCATTATTTTGTTACTTCCTTGGCAAAGCACTTTACGGTATTTTTTTCTGCTTGGCCAAATACAGTTACAAAAATATATTTATACCAATATAAAAATAAAACAAAAAGAAATCATGAAGGTTTTCGGCTTACATTAGCCCTTTTTAGATAAAAAAAATGTTATGAAACTTTGCCTTGTAATTCGAAAATCGAGGTCAATGACCTGATTAAGTAGTTGTTTATAAAATTTGTCAGACAAGGCTTTCATAAAAGGAATTGTTGAAAATTGATTTAAAAAATGGAAACGCAAAATAACAACCGCAAACTGCAAAACAATCGCAAAAAACAACAACTTGTTAATCTGCGCAATACCATGCTGACACTCTTGACTAGTAAGAATTTCTCATGATCCGCCGTACCTTCACAAAGTTCTTTAGTAGAAAATTCATAAAATTTCCTGTTTCATTCACTTATAATAGAGAACTTACTATGTTTTATCAGCTGTAACAATAGGCTGCCTTTTGCTATCAGCACCTGTAAGTAATTTTGCCTAACCTGTCGTACCCTCCACCCCGTAATTTTTTTCATTATGAAAGTCTGCCAGTTTCTGGGTCTGTAATTGTTTTCATTTTTTTTAAACTTGCCGAAACCCGACCAAAACTTTTTCAATTTTGATTATTGTCATCAAAAGTTGCCAGAAATATGAAAACATAAAAAATCAATTTTTTTTAAATTAATTTTTAAAACATAAAAAATCAATTCAAAGGCTGCCTTTTGCTATCAGCACCTGTAAGTAATTTTGCCTAACCTGTCATACCCTCCACCCCGTAATTTTTTTCATTATGAAAGTCTGCCAGTTTCTGGGTCTGTAATTGTTTTCATTTTTTTTAAACTTGCCGAAACCCGACCAAAACTTTTTCAATTTTGATTATTGTCATCAAAAATTGCTAGAAATATGAAAACATAAAAAATCAATTTTTAAGATAGAAGCCAAATTATTCATGCTTGATTCAAGATGGAAAACTAGCAAAATTGAGGGCATTCACTTTTTTTTCAAAGTCGTTTGGGTCCATACATACCCACCAGCTGACTTTGAGCTACATAACTTGGCCCGCCCCTCCCGGCTAATCAATTGCATGTACAGTCCGCACTCGCCTATGGGGCAAGCCTGTTTTCTTTTGTTCTATTTTGTACTACAATGTAATTATTTATTCAATTTTAATGCTTATAACTTCCCTTAGAAACTAATTTAAAATAAGATTTTATCTGGTGGTCCTATCATTGCAGCCATAAATCAAATATCGATTCATAATTTTATGTAAATTGTAAAATAATATTCTGCACAAAATCAAGACAAGCTTGAAACTTAAAAATCTGTTGCTGCACAATGACTGTATTAAAAAGTTAAAATCTAACTTTTTAATGGAGCCATTGTGCAGCGATAGATTTCCAAGTTTCAAGCTTGTCTTGATTTTGTGCAGGGATAGACAGTCGTCGTTTTGCCTTTAGCACAAAGGGTTAGATTCTTGTCCATATCAAATAAAAAATTGTAAAATAATAATTATCATAGTTATTTTGCTTTACTATTTTACTTTTACATTGTTTATCAATAGCTCCTGCAACTCCTGATAATTTCCAAACGCCCTCTGGGCGTTTCGCGACCCCTAGGTTGAAAACCACTGTGCTAGAAGAATTGCAAAAGTATGCAACAAATTAGTTATTTGTAAGTAAAATTTGTTGAGAGTAAATTATAAAAAATTTTAACTTTATTAAAACTTACAGCTTTTTTTTGACTATAAGAATTTGCCAAAAAGTACTTTTGAACAACTGAAATCAACGTTAGTGTTTGTTTGATAGCGTAACAAAGCCCAGTAAAAATTTTTAGCCATAGCGGCCTGCAGTTAAGCTATAATATGATACTTTTGCTCCAAAAGACAAAGAAATTTAATTAATTTAAATTTTTAATGAATACTTGAGGCATGTTCATCGCCGCATAATAGGCCCGCTGGTTGTGCATTGTTGGGTTAAGGCAGGGGCGCACAACCTTTTTCTCAGAGCCGACCGCATTATAAAATTAATTTTAATTAACGTTCTGCCATGAGCTAAGATAATTCATATGAAGTTACCTATTACAAAACAATAATTTTCAAAAATGTCATTTACTCTTACCGAAAAATGTTACGAAAAAAATTTCACAATCTTTTTAGAAATTTATTTTAGCACGATTTGCAAAACACTCTATCAATCATTTTTTTGTTCTTGCATACTCACAGATAAACTTATACAGACAAACTCACAGATCAGTTAATCTAAGCTGCTTTTATGAAATAGCTACGTACAAAATCCTAATGTAACTCAACAATTCACTTTGTCCAAAAAGGGAAGCAAAAGCGTATAATTATATTACATTTGCTGTGAAAAAAAAACAAAAGTTAACCAAGTCAAATTTATAATGACTTAATTGCGTAATGTGCACAACCGCATAAATTGCTGTTCAAGGCCGCATATGGCCTTATGGAGTAACTTTTTTTGGTTCCCTCCTGGCTTTTGAAGATAAATCATACCACAAAAAAGAATATTTGCGCAATCGTTTGAAATATTTGCTCGGGTTGTTACAAAAGGCTGGCGCTGTTCTTCATTAGCAAGATTTAGAATGTATAACATTGTTTGACAGATAGCAAAAAATTTATTTTTTTATAATCAAAACCAGAATAGGTAAATTCAACAATTACATTTTGTACGTATATTTTTCATGAAATCCTCAAAAATACATTTGGCCTATATATGTTTCTTACCTTTCATTGGTTTTCTCATAAGTGTCGAATTCTTTCGATGTTTTACATGCTAAATCAACCCTGCAAAATATTTATCAAAATTATAACAAGCGCTTCATGTTATATTTCTAACAAGAATGATAGTAGTTATCAATTGCAAATAAAATTAGATAAAACTTGATCTATTTTAATCAACAATAGTTTTCCGTAACACGCAATTATTTTTATTTGAAAAATTTAAAATCTGAGTGAAGATGGTCGACAAAGCGAAGAAGTGTCCAGTCTACTACACATTCGATAGACAGGCACTATTTTGATGAGAGTTAAGAAACAAATTACTACGGCAGTCAAACACTGGTACTTTGCCATTGAACCACCTTGTTCTTTACGAACCGACAGCTTTTGCCAGCAACCAAAAAAAAAACGTGTTACCTTCCCATCATTTCAGCAATTTTATTTACCAATTGATGTGCCACTGTGATAGTCGGTAAGCCTATATTGATCACACATCCCAACGTTACAAGAGCATATTAAACAACACGTACGCAAGTCTGTCACTAACTTTTTTCCCATTTTAAAGCCGTGATAGTCTTTTGCGACACTGGTAATGTTGCTGCCAACATTGCCTTTTTCACAGGTCTGTCATTGGCAAGCATATTTTGGACAACTTTTAATACTGAATTTTGAAGATTGGATAAAAAAAAACAGCAGAAGCAGAAAAATGTGTCGCAAAAAACAGAGAGTTGCAAGAATTGGGAGGGATATGAACAAGTCATATGACAAACGCATAAACATACTAATCCATGGATTGAAAAAAACCGAACGTGCAAACAAACAACAAACCAAAACAGTTTTTGAGGCCTTTTTAAGAGAACCGCCGGATCCTTACCTGATTCTATCGAAAGAGTTGACTTGCACCTTTTATCTCAGTGCGCGATCGAGAAAACAGATAAAAAGTCACTTGAACAATTATAAGAGTTAGTTAAATTTTTATCTGCCAGTGGGATGCAGTCAGGGCATGCAAGTCATGCAATGCATGACCAACGAACATTCCTAAATACAAAAAAAGTGCATGTGTACTGTGAAGTTATTAATTTCACCAGCTGCGTCGTATATATATCATTGAATTATTTATGTAAAGTGAAGTAAATAATTTGCATATAAGTGAAGTATATTTATATCATTGAGTTATTCATACAAAGTGAAAAGTGCAACTGTATTATCGAAGATATTTTGAAAAACCAATTTTTCAGAAGAGATTTTTAATCAAAGCAGTTAATAGTGAATAAGGTAGACCGATGCCAAAACTACCTAATTTACGAAGCTCCAAGAAATGTGCTTGACCTTTTCAAACTAATTGGTACAAAAAGAAAAAGTGGTTTACAGGAAGTGCTAAACTAATTAAGTTATTTTGCTGGCCACGCTTATTTTTCAATTTAGAAAATACTGTCTGGAACGAAAAAGATTATGATGATTTAAATAATCTACATATGCCAATACTAAAACATGAGCGTTCCCAGAGACACATAAGATCTTTGATAGACCTTAAAACATTTGGAAACGTTTCCATAGATTTGAAGTTAGATGCAAGTAAAAAACAGAGCATTCAGCACCATAACGAGAAGGTTGAAGAAAAGAGTCACATTACGAAAACTGATTGATGCATTCATATTTTTGGGCCACCGGGAATTATCATTTCGTGGTAATTTTGAATCTGAAGCATCCATTAATTGTGGAAATCACGAAGAACTTCTGCATTTGGTAAGCAAGTACAATGTAAAATTAGCAAACCATCAAGCCACTGCTTCTGTTTTACCGGGGATCTCAAATCGAATTCAAAACGACTTAATTAATGCCATTCAAATAAGCATGTTAAGTGAAATAGAAAAAGAAGTTGCCAAAGCTAATTTTGTTGCAATTCTACTCGATAAAACTGGTGATGTATCAAACTTCGCCCAGCTTTCTACTGTTTTCCGTTATGTCACAAAAGATTGCGTTGTTAAGGAACGATTTCTAAGAGTGATTCTCAAATTGGGGTCAGCGGTCCTTTAGGGGTCCGCGAAGCAGTTTTAGGAGGACCGCGAAGAGGTTGCGGAGTTTGTTGCGGTACATGTCAAATAGCTGCATAAATCAGGATAAGAAATTTAGCTTAATCAATAAATCGATGATGCTCAGTAAATTTGTTATTGAAGGTCTTGTCAATCCACAATGAGGCATTGTACGACTGAGAGTCAATTATTACGTAATTCTTTTGTTTTCAAACACGCCAAAGTGTTCAATTTTCCCCCCAAAAAAAACAAGAAGTTGAGTGCTAGTTAGAGCAAGAATGCACTTTTGGATGAAAAGTAGCAAGTTAAATTATGTGTTAAGATAAACCAAGTTTAGCGCGAATATATAAAAACATACAGCGAACCTTTTCCTTGTAAAGGGCTTTTGTTTGAATTAATTAGCCCTAGTTATTTAAGACTATAGCCTACAGACGTACAGTAGTTCAAAATTGTATTCTGACGTGCTTACTAAATTGTTCCTAATACAAGCTGTTCAACTTGAAAGTTAGTCATTACAGATTTGCCCAGGTCTAAAGCTTTAGTGCAGCCTAACTTGTAGCTATGATTTTAATTAACTATCAAAATTTTTCAGTTTTAAAACTTTATACTTCAAAAATTTTGGCTACGAAAATTTGTAAGTTAATATTTTGCTTTCACCATGCCTCCAAAAAAGAAAATGAGGTATGACGATTCATATTTAAAATTTGGTTATAGTGTGATAAAATCTGATAGAGGAGAAAAACCGGGGTGTGTTTTATGCTGCACAGTGTTGCATCTACTTTACTGAAACACAACAAGTTAAAAAGACATTTAGAAAAGCATCACCCTAATTCATTCAACAAGGATGTAGCTTTCTTCAAACAAAAAGCTGAAAAATTGATCAAGTCCAGACTTGATGAATCAGAAATGTTTTGGAAAGACACAACGAGTGATCTGAAAGCCTTCTATAAGGTATGCAAAAAATAGCTGCCGCAAAAAACACCACAATGTTGGAGAGATATTGCCTTGCTGCAAAGATATTATATCAAATATCCTGGGAAGTTTTAAAATTCAAAAGCTAAAACAAGTCTCTTCGTCAAGCGGTACTGTTAGCAGGCGCATAACTGAGTTGTCTGATAACAGTCTGCCGCAGGTAGTCTCAAAGATTCAAAATTTAATGCTTAACTTTTTTGCGATCCAAATTGATGAAACGACGGAGCTAGTTAACTTAGCCCAACTTTGCGCCCAACTTTGCGTCTTTGTATTAATAATAGGCATCTGGATGACAAATTCTTGTTTTGTGAAACCTTATCACCAAAACAACCGCAAATATTCGATAATATGGACAAATTTTTTGAGGGGCATGCTATCAGGTGGGAATATGTTATTGGCGTGTGCACTCACGGTTCTTCGGCAATGCTTGTTTCCCGTTTCGGTTTTCAGACCCTGGTAAAAAAAAAAGTCACCAGATGCGATTGGTACACACTGCACTATTCATCGTCAAGCACTGATAGTAAAAAGCATCCTGATGAGTTGAAAATTGTTCTGAACAACGTGATTAAGGCATTGAATGTAATTGAGGCGAATGCACTCAACTCGCGCCTGTTTGCTAATTTATGCAAAGAAAGTGATTCCAAATTTAAAATTCTTTTATTGCACTCGCATGTGAAATGGCTTTCAAAAGAAAAAGTATTGAAGAGAGTTTTTGTTTTACAAAAGAAACACACGAATTTCCACATGAAGCTACAGCTAAACAAATAATATACAAAAAATTCTCGGACGACGCTTTTTGGTATGCCTGTCGTTTTTGGTAGACATCTTCTAATCTGTAAATTCTGTCAACCTGGCCTTACAAGGAAGAGAAAGTACCGTTCTCCATTGTCATAAAAAATTGAGTGCTTTTAAAATGAAGTTAGCTTTATGACATTCAAAACTGGATGACAAGAACTTTGCCCCAATGGCACAACTAAATACATTTTTCGATAAAAACAGACTTTACGTGGATGATGATATCCTTGACGTGATGAAGCATCATGTTTCAATTCTAAACGATAAAATATCTCGACACTTCCGATCTATTGGAATTTGAAAAATATTACCCTTTGATCAACAACCCATTTCTACTCTGCGTTAAGGATCTGCTGCCAGAGGACAACTTGGTTTAGGAGCAGTTTATTGATTTGGTGAATGATGGCGATGCAAAATGTGCTTTTCGTGAAATGTGTTGCATTGACTTTTGGATTCAAATGGCAACGTCATACCCTGATGTCGCAAAAACGGCTCTAAAGTTGTTGATTTCATTTTTAAAAGCATTTTACTACTTTTAAAAGCGTTTACCGTTCAAGTTACTATCAGAACAAAATCCCGAAACAGACTGGATATGACACATGATATAAGAGTTGCCTTATCCAACGCACAGCCCAACATAAAGGAACTGCTAAAAGTTAAGCAGGCGCACCCATCCCATTGAACTGTGCTTGTAAATTTGATGACTAAAATTTGCTTCTTTTTTTCGGAATAAATAGCCGTTTGCCTAATACACATAGCAGTTTATGTTAAACGTCCTTACAGCTAGGCTAACTTTCTTTTTTTGCAAAATTTCCCAACATAAATAGAACTAAACATGCAAAGCCCGCGAGATAGCAGCAACGAGATCGTGAGGTTATTAAACATTGCTGCTGAACCAGAATTTATTTTTGAATTTATAGGGGACCGTGAGTGATCGAAAAAATTGTAAGGAGACCGCAAAGTAAAATTTTTCTAAAAGTTTGAGAACCACTGATTTATAGGGCTTACTGATGTCAGTAGTGACCGGACAGCAGAAGCTTTATCTAAAAATGTCTTTAAATGCATTCAAACTTGAAAGTGTAAAAATAAATTAATTGCGCAAACCTACGATGGCGTTGCTACAATGCCAGGAGAATTGAATGGATTGCAGGCAAAGGTTGGGGCAAAACATGAATAGGCGATCTTGGATCATTGTTGCTCTCATGTACTAAACATAGTTCTTTCACAAGCCTGCTCAACACAAAAAGAATGCAAAATTTTTTTTAGTACAATAAATGGACTGGGTACTTTTTTTACCAAATCTTCCGAATGAACCAATGCGTTAGATAATATTATTAAAAAAGATTCCCCAAAGCAGCACCAACTCAGTGGAATTACTCATCACATCTAGTTAATACCGTGAAAGAAAATCTTGATAATTTAAAACAATATTTTAAAAATATCATTGAGAATCCTGATGCTTGGTATTGACCCATTGCAAATTCTGGTATTTGATTTTGCCACCACTTGGAAAAAACGTAGTTTCAATTTTTAGTAGAATTATTTAGCAAAATATTTTCCTTCACTGATGTTCTATTTAACATTCTCCAGACTAAAAGTATTGATATTTTGTATTGCAAAGAGCAACTTGATAAAACCAGAGCTACATTGGAGAAAAAACTAAATGAATTTGCAGCATTTCATGAGATGCTTAAAGAAAAATATGGTGTAGATACAACAGGTCTGACTAGAAGAGGTAATGATAAATCTGTCGACCCACAGCAGGATTACCATATGCTATACAATGAAATTCTAGTTACAGTAATTAAACAACTGAAAGTAAGATATGCATTACTGAAAGAGCTTAAATTCATAGAGATTCTTAATTTTAGAAAAACCGAAGAATATCGCAAAAAAATGCTTTAAACTCTTTGAAGACAATTTTTGGGACTTATTTTGACATGCCCCGTTTTCAGAGTAAACTATATTCAATGGAGGATTATATGAAGAAAAATGTATCTGAATTGATGGAATTCATTGATATCAATGATCTTTCTGATGCTATGTCAGAACTCTTTAGACTTTGTGCTCTGATTTTAATAACTCCTTCTAATACTGCTTCGGTTAAACGTTCCTTTTCTGCACTCAAAAGGATTAAAATTTACTAAAAAAATACTAAGGGAAAAAATTGAATTTCGGGATTATTTTCATGTCAACTGAAGCAGATCTATTAAAACATTTAATGCTGCCAGAAATTTTATGAAAAAGTCGTAAATGTTTTTGCTGAAAAGGATACAAGAATAGAATTAATTTATAAATAATGTAGGTAAATCTTTTATTTTTAAATATATAGTTTTTGATGTACTGACAGCAAACAGTTATCCCCATAAACTGGGAACGTGTTTCAACAAGCTATATATAAATATTTTAGAGCTTATTTTACACTTTTTGAACGTTTTATTTTAAGTTTGTTTAGGAGGAGTTAATATACATAGTTAGGGATGAAATGACTACACTATTCTTATTGTTCCAACAAATTAAATTTCCTTTCTGTAAATCAAATAAAGGTTTGTTCTAACAACTTGTTACCTATAACTAAAAGAAATTATCTAAAATGTTGAGCTGCATCTGCAGATATAGAAAAATAAAATTTTTATTAAGGAAATCTCATTTTAAGGTAATAAAGAAAGTAGAAAAAGAAACACAATGATCAGTTATCACGAATAGTTTACATACTGTCAAGCAGATCTAGATTATCTGCCAAGCTGTTTTGATACTAAATAACAGAGCTGGTGCTATGACAATATTGTTAAAGGTCAAATTTGACCGCTCGTCTTTTTACCTATACTCTTTAATTACACTCGCTTAAAAAGTTAAATCAAACTCGTTTTTGTTTTTGGAAAACTATGAGAAAATAAAAAAAACTCATGGGGTAACTTAATTCGAATTTTGCTAGCCAACGTTGTAAAATTTTTGCTAGCCAACGGTGTTAGGCAATTCCATTCGTCCATGCACAAATGGGGTCTCGCTCCTTCACCGAATTGCGAGTGTGGACAAATGGGGTCAACGAATTTTGCTAGCCAACGGTGTTGGGCGATTCCATTCGTCCATGCACAAATGGGGTCTCGCTCCTTCACCGAATTGCGAGTGTGGCGCCTTAGAGCAAACCGCAGACCATGTACTAACAATGTGCCCCATACATCGGGCACCACATGGAGCACGCGGTCTGACGGTTTTGGATGACGAAACTCGATGCTGGCTTAATAACATCACTGCCAGCATCTGATTCAGGCAGTGCAGCAGTCTGGGGTAGTAAAAGGATAAACACTCGGCCCCAGTTCTGTTTGTGTCTGGCCTGGAGTGGATGCCCTTCAAACGACGACGATGACGACGACGACGTTGTAAAAAGAAAAAAAGTTAAAAGGTGGGAAAATTTGACCGCTCGTATTTCTTGTGTTAACAGACATGCTTTGCACTGACAAAGTAAACCTTAGTATTGTGATAAGCAAAAGTCAATGTTGTAACCTGTGGAACGTTTCAAGAACACGTCTATTCCGTTAGCGACTGTAAGGACTTGCGCTAAGAAAAGCTAGATCTGAATTGGTGTCAGTGTTCCAGCTGCTGGAGTAAAAAGCTGGCGACATCTTTAGCATTGTATAAGACAGGGATGTCCAACCTTTTTCATAAAGAGCCAAATTATACATTTAACCTTTGTCCGGCGGCATAGGTACAATTTTAACTTTTGCGATTTTAAATAACGATAACTTTTTTGTTATAAGTCGTAGATACCTGAGATTTCCTGACATCTCTACATTCTTGAATAGATTTATTCAAGAGAATTTTCAGCCAAATATGTTTACACATTCCTTGTATATCGGATGAAATTTTTCTTACACCCATAACAGGCGGCATAGGTACAATTGTACCTATATATACCTTTTGTTTGGAATGAATCCCAAAATAATTAATCATGATTTTTTAAAGATGATGTTATTTTATTAAAACAAGAAAAATCAATCAATGTATTTACAACATGAAGAAATGAGTAAAGGAAGAAGAGTTTATTCATTTTTACAAGGGATGCACATCGTTTTAGATACTGAATGTTCGTTGCACACAGGCTGCCCGCAAATCACACAGCTTTTCCTGGTTTTTCGTTGTTTCCTCTTCTGGTCTCGGCAGACACAACAACTGCCAACAATCGGAGTGGGTCCACGACTGCCATGTGGAGCACGAGCAACAGCAGCATTTTCTCGTGACGTTACAATTCGTCGTCCAAGCACCATTTCCACTGCGCCTCGAATAAAATGATTCCTCATCAACATCCTATTGTTACTACGAGCTTCCATCGAGGCCATACACAGCCTATTGGCAAACTCTTTCAGAAACTTTCTTCGTTGATCCTTTGCCCTAAACCTTGCGTTGTGTTCTCTATAGATGACGTAGCATGCCAAGCCAGTGACGTCAATCATGTTGTAAAAAAATGCCAGCGGCCACCGCAGTGTTCGTCGTTTCACAATGTACTCGCCCAGCATTTTATCCTTAGTATCAACACCGCCTTTTGTTTTGTTGTAATATTTTATTATCTCTGGCTTGGCTGATTGCGTTTCTTCAACTTCTGCTGACATGTGCATAGATGACAAAAGCACAACTGCTTTCTTCTTCTTTGGCACATATGAACAGACTGTTGCCTCACAATGGTAGGCAAAATTGGTTGAATAAACAGGCCTTTCCTTGGTAGGCTGCATGTTGCTAAGCAGAAATCTTTTGTTTTTTCTGACTGTACCAACTAAAGTCATTTTCCAGGAGTTTAATATCTTAGCTAATTCCATAGTTGTGAAGAAGTTATCCGTTGTGACATTTCTTCCAGAGCTTTTATACAAACTGACCAGGTTTAGAACTGTTCACTCGCCAACGTTTACTTGTTGGGGACCATCTGTTGGTTTTCCAGTGTAAATCTGACCTTGTAGTGGGTATGCGTTTGATGCATCGCAAGCCCAGAAAACCTTGATGCCATATTTCTCAGGTTTAGATGGTATGTACTGTGTAAATTTAGTATGACCTCTAAATGGAAATAATTGTTCGTCGATGGTGATGCATTCATAAGGCTTGTAGGCTTTTTCCAAATTTCTATTCAACATAATCCATATGTCTCGTATTGGTGCGGCCTTATCTGTTTGCGCGCGTTCTGCGCGGATGTTTTCGTTGTCAAATCTAATAAATCTGAGCATCATTTTGAACCTGTCACGAGACATAGCTGCACGTATAAGCGGTAAAGCATCACCTTTCCACATATCGTCCAGATTCTCTTTGTTTTGTCTGTGTACACCAGCAGCAATCAGAATGCCAATAAATGCGAGCAGCTCAGCTTCAGTAAAAGGCTGGAATGTTTTTGATGGTGGCCGTCTGAAGGCAAGAGGAAACCTGTTCATCAGATCATTGTTGAAAGCATCACACACTCTTTTGCCCTTTCGATTTGTTTCTCGTAGTATGATGTCACAAATCTCTGGTCTCATTATTGACTTGAATAACTCATCTGGTGTAAACAGATTACTGTTTGCTGCGGGTCCACCCCTTTGATGCAGAATGTTACGAGATCTTGTTTGTGCGCTTGGTAATGGGTTGCTACCCCATTCTGCTTTATCCTTGACTATCCAAATACTACTGACGTTTTGAGGCAAAGGCTCATCCTCAACACTTTCATCGGAGTCGTATTCTTCTTGTTGCTCTACGATCATTTCTTGCTCAATGTCTGAATCTTCTGTAGTGCCGGTATCACCATTCGCTGCTGGAATATAGGTTTCGTCATCTGATGCAACATACGAGTCTTCCTCGTATTCAGAATCCGATTCTTCAATCATTTGCCTCAATTCATCATCCGTATATCTGCAAAAAATATGAAAATAAAATCACGTAAAGTAATTTGTCGATAAGGAAAAGTGTAAAATTGGTCATGAGACCGTATCATAGGCCTACTAACCTTCGCGCTTGTGAATTGTGGCTCCTAGTTCCAGCTCCAAGTGCATTCATAATAATTCAGTTAATCAGTAAAAATGAACAGCTTCCTAAAATATAACTAAAATACCTCGTAATATAAAACAACTGAGACAACCTGTAGATGATATATTGTGAATATACCAGGCATCAGTGGCATCAAGAAGTGTGATTTTACAAAACCTGCCGATATTGCTACTGCAGCTCTGTACTGCTACTACTACAGGTTATGTGCAATACCGAACTAGTGACGAGGTAGAGGCTAACAGGCTATAAACAGGTAACTGGGTAACTACTGTACGGTAAAAACTGGCTAAATAATTGGCTAACTACGTGAGGGCTGGCTACTGTAAAACTGGCTAACCAGGCTAGCTTAAGAAGCTAAAAGGCTTATCCAGAAGGAAAATAGTTACTGCTTTGCGCAATCAAGCTCTATTAAGCCATCATTTGTAGTTCTGGCGCTTTTAAACTTTTAAAACGTTTCTTCTGACTGACTCAAAAGTAGCTGAATAGCAGCAAGAGACTCGCGCACGCGTTGTGTGTAAACCAGCCTTTAGAATTTCATCGGTATGCATTATGACGTAATAATACGTTGTGTCTGGGCGGTGCTTATTTTTGTCGCATGGTCTTGAAAGGTTTACTGTTTGAATCAACTTCAATTATTTCAGAAATTATACCTACAACGACAAATTTCCTACAAAATAAGTTTAGGTACAATTGTACCTATGCCTCCTGTTAGCGGTGTAAAATTATGCCGCCGGACAAGGGTTAAATAGTTTCAATTGGCCGCAAAATTAAATGTCTAGAAAATTTCATCATTTTAATATTAGATGCCACCACCAAATGACGAGTATTATTACATAAATGTAAGATTAATTAACTAATTAGGTATGTGGGTGAATATGAGAAACTATTAAAATCATTACGTAATTAGTCTTAAAAATGCCCTTGCTGGAACTGTTTTGAAGAACTGGTTTCATGAGTTCGTTTCTTCCTGCTTGCACGGACTCAAAATTCCCAAGATCTGGAGAAGAGTGCTTGTTGTCGCCGTCTCAAAGTTGATAAAACCAGTACTGTCCAATACAGTCTCCTACAAGACCCTCGAAGGACTTATCTACCCGCGTCAAACAATTATAGAACCATTACTCTCTTTCGACACAAAAAATTAGGCAGGCTGAGTTTCGACACAAAAAATTATCCGTGGATTAAGTCATTTTATTAACAGAAAACATTGAGAATTTTTTTGTCGATTAGTCAATCTGATAGCGACATATGACTTTTTATGGCATTTTGGCCTAACATTAAACATTACGGGCTTGAGACTTCTGCCAGATAACCACAGGGTTAGAGTGATCACGAAACATATTCAAACCCGAAGTTTCACCTTTAAATACTACCGGTGACCGCAAGCAAAGCAGGATTTGCCGTCTGAAAAACGATGTTCCTTAGGGATCAGTGTGAGCTCCTCTCCTTTCCAACCTTTTTCTATTTACGTCTACATCTGTCATCCATAATTTTCTGAAAGTTTACCTACGCAGACAATTTAGCATTTTTGCATTCCTATGAAAACTGAAAGACTTTTGAGGGGCGTAGTCACACTAAGACGGTAACGACAGCATTGTATTTAAATAACGAAACGGTCAAACGTGAGTTAAATGTTTACAACAGCATTAAACTTTTACCATTTTGTTCAACCACACTTATTTTGTGGACAGATTGCTCATGTTCCAACACCATCTCGTGGCATTGAGCAAAAAACTAGATTAACACATCATACTGCTGAAGCAATATGCAAGCTCAGAATGAGGTGCTGCTGCTAAAGCACTGTAAACAGCTGCTATATCTCTTGACTACTTAGCAACTGAGTACTGCGCACTAGTCTGGTGCCGCAGCGCTAACACTCGCGTTATAGACTGTGTCCTGTATGATGCTTTGCGCATTGTCACTGGATGCCTGCATCCCCCTCAAGTTGAAAATCTACCAATATTTTCAGGCATCCACCCAGCTGAGCTTCGCTGACTAGCAGCGACACTTTTTTTGGCTAACTGTGCAACTCTAGGCTCAACCATATGTTAAATTTCTAAATTGAACCGTAGATTTTCAAAAAATGTCTGATCCTTTTTCCATCCCCCTAATAAATCTACACCCTTCTCTTTTTTACCACAGGTAGTATCGCTACTACTACAGTAATCTTATTCCAAACCACCCGCATTGATTTAAAGCTATTATCTTTACTACCAATAAGTCATTAACAGTTATCACTTGATATTATAAGAAATGTTTGGAAATAACATAATCAATATTAATCTAATTGCAAAACAATGTGAATACTGAAAATGATGCTTGGGCCCACAAAAACGTTTAAAGATCAGTTCATTGGACGTCACTTAACAAAGCAATCAACTGATGTATACATTTAATTTTCCCATACATTACTATGACAGCAGTGACATCGAGTTCGATAAGGTTATAAAAACATAACTAAAAAATTTGAGTATCCAGCGGGCCGCATAAACACCTTAAGTGGGCCGCAATGTGGCCTGTGGGTCGTAGGTTGGACATGCCTGGTATTAGAGGACAAAATTATTAATACTTGCCTAGCCAGCCAAGCACTCGCCGTCCGGGCTATTATCATCGTAACTCCAATCAATGTAGCCGCAGTTGAAATCGCCGTCATATAGACAGGAGTGAGGAAACACTGGGAGATCTATGGATTGCAATCGCGTAGGTAAAAGTTTGTGGACATTGACTATTTTCTAATTATCAACGTCCACGCACAATCACTCATTCTCTGATGTTGGGGAGAGTGGTCCAAAAACGTCCACCTTAGTCGCTCGTGGACAGACGTGGCAAGGCCATGCTTCCTGCTTAAGAAAAATCCAGCTAGTTGGTAACTTGGAAGTACTTCTCTGCAATAGTGCAGTGGGTCTCCTGTAGTGGGATGAAAAGCGTCTCAAACTGTGAAGTAAGATACTGAAGAACGTTTATCTTGCTCGCAAAAAGGCTTTTGATATTCAGCTGCAGAATAGCTTGTTGGCAATATTCCCTAAAAAGGGCATTTTTTCAGACATTGCTCCGTTCTGAGAAGAACGTTTGCCCACAAGCAGACCCTCGCTAAGCATCGGCATAAGTAGATACCCTTCGGTTTTGGCAATTTGGTTTTAATCTATCATATTTAACAGCAAGAACACTCACAGCCCAAGCTGCGAGTAAGTACAGGCCATCTGGGCCAAATATCATGTTGACTAGTCATTTTGCCAAAGTTGTAATGATTCGAGTTTGAATCGGGTTCACTGGTAAAATTCTTTGGAGGACTCTGCTTGACTCGAATTCTCCGATTGACTAATGAATCAAAATAATTGACTCGAGTCCAGATTAAAAATTTCTTTATTAAAAAAGCTAAATTTTTTTGCCTAACTTTACTCAAGAAAGTAAAAACCGTTCGAAGTCCATTGAACTTAATTGATATTTTTAGGCTTAAGGTAAAGGTAAAAACCTTTTTGCTATCAAGTGAAGACAAAAGAAATTTTCTTCTCTTGTCCATAAAGATAATATCAAAAATTGGATGTAAAACTGGTCAAAACAGACTTGGAATCAAAAGACACATGATTTCAAGGACTTGAGCTCGATTATTCAACAAAAGATTTGGACGGAATAGTTATTTGACTCGACGGTTATTGACAGAAGAACTCTTTTGAATGTTGAACTTGTTACAACTTTGCTTTTGAGTCTACAAACCGAAGTAACAAAACTTAATTTATTACTAAAGTTTTTCCTAAATGATGTACTGATTTTCCTAAATGTTGTTTTGCAAAGACCAAGAAACTCGTGATAACATAAAAAAACGTTTTTTGTTTTACAAAATTTGAATTAAGTTATATTAAGTTTTTTTTTCTAAATGGTGCACAAGACAGAGTTTCAGATTTATCTAAAACATTTCAAAAAAGGACAATCACTTTTATAGATTTAAATACAATAGAATTAGAGTAAGATTGCGAATCTTTAGGCGCACTAGTGTGAACTTAAGTGATTTTCCTGAAATTTGCTTTAGGCATAAAAAGTTTTCAACTACTCTTTGCCTTCTTCAAATATATACTTCATTTCAAGTTTTCAATGCTTCTCAGGTTTGGTTTGGTATCCTTTTTTATACTTTTATTTTATTATTATTTTTTGTATTTTATCTCTATATTTATTCTCCTGACTCGCAGAAAGCGACGGAGGCGCTAATATATAAGGTAAGCAATTACCCCAACCTGCTTCCGGAGATGCCAAGATATTACCGTCCGCTTGTAATCTAATAGAGATATTACTGTAATTTAGAACTGTTGACAGGACCACCAAGCAGGGAAATGTGCCGTAAAGTGTCTTTCCCAAGGACACAATAGAATTGCGAGAGTGGGTTTTGAACCGAGACCGTGTTGGTTACGAGCCCGGCCCTTTAACCACTCGACCACGCTGCCAACTCCTGAACAAAATCAAGACATTGAGTTGATACAGGAAGAACATTATATGGGAAGATTATATTTAGAACATTATACAGGAAGAACATTATATTATATGGGATAAGTGATAATGTTACAGTTTGTTTTGAGTACAACATATTAGGAACAGCAGATAGAAAAAAGTGATGATCCATGGGTTACGTATCAAGGTTCCACAACAAGCTTAGACAAAGTAAATAAACAGTCATGAAGCCCAAAAACCAGGAGAAACTACTTAAATTTAATCTGTAGGCTTACTTTATTTTTTTTAATAAGATTTTCTTGATGATTTATTGCAATAATTTGCACAATTTTTATTTCGTTTTAGGCTTTGATGACGCAGCTTATGCTCGCTAAAAAATATTTGCCCAGTGTAAAATTTTCTCCGTGAGACACTGATTGTAATCATTATTAACGTTTTCTATAGGTTTTCCAATTGTTCTTTATTTCAAAGGACAGTCCTTTTTCTTCAATTTTTTTTGTCCTTGTCCTTTATTCTAATTTAAACTTTTTTTATTTTAAAATATTTTAATGTGGCAGTTTAATCTCCTGCCCTGATTATAAAAATGCTTCCTTTTTAGTATAACTCAACTCTCCATTTTAAAAACGGCACATATTTCAAGATAACAGGAAAACCGTAAACTATCTTATAAGTAGAAGAAGCCTTAAAGAAAAAAAAATAAATAAAAACCAATAGAAAAAATAAGGGTGATAATAGACCTTTGAAAAAGCGATAACCTTTGACTATCAAATAAATTGAACTAAATTTTATAAAAAATGACCAAAACAGATATGGCGTATTGTGCAACTAGGTGAGCCTAGTGGCACAATACATCTGTACTTTGATATAAATATCTGAAGAACAGTTAAATCTGTGAAAAAAAATTTGTAATATAATGTCAAAATTTTATATTATTATCAATAAAATTATGCCATTTATTTTTTGTCGTTTTATGAGACATGATAATTTCTACTTTGTTACAAGATTGTACTAATTAGGACAACTTTTCAAAAGCGTTAAAATTTTATTTTACGTTTTCTGAAGGCTACAAAAAGCAAGGTAAAATATAGTTTTAAGGATAAGAATTCTATGATTAAGGTAAAACAAATCTTTTCTCATTAATAAATTATTATTTTTTATTTAAGTACATGAATACAATTTTATTTTGACCTTCACTATGATTTGTAAGAACTGTATAAAATTAATGCTCTTACCTATACATAAATAAACTTTTATGTCCATTATTGTAGCTTAACAGAGTTGGGAGCCCTGATATCTATTTGAATAAAAATGTTTTTATTGCCTGATATTTGTAATCTATTTGAATAGAAAAAATTATTCTTGCCTCACATGTAATCTTTTTGTATAAGTATTCCAAGGTGGTTTTTTCTGGTGACAAAAAAAATTATACATTTATTTGGCACGCTATAAATGAAACTTTTTTTACTTATGGAGTGGAGTATAGTGTAACCTAAACTATCCTTCAATTGCGTTCTACAAAAAAAGCCGACGATCCAATAAAAAAATTTTGATAGAATTGCTTCACCAATGCATCGAAAACTGTGGTGGGCGTTTATTGTGACTATGTTTCTGATGACGGTCTTGTGCGAAATGTTAAAGTCGTGATACTTGAGTATGGCCAAACGTTTGTAAAGGATATTTGCAACATTTTACATGTAGAAGGTCTTGCAGACTTATATATGTAATACTACCTGTTATTGTACCCTGAACTCTATGTGTTTTTACATCAATTTATTTTCGTTAAGTCCATTTTCTCAATATTTGTAATGATGATAGATTTTTTGCAGCGTTTAACACATTATTCACCTAAAAATATTACTAGCATGAAACTTTGTTGATAATTAGTTATCTGTGTGGCGTGTTAATTTACAAAAAAAAAGTTTGAACTTAAGCGAAAAGCCTGTTGTATCTCATATAATTGTAATTTTATTAACATTTTCTAATTGAATAAACTTGTTAATGTTTGATGAAAATGTTTTTGTTCCCTGATACTCGTAATCTAATAAGAAAAGTTATTCTTACCCAAAATTTTTAAAACATTTGGTAAGATCTGTTGTGTGCTGCTATGCAGTAAAGTTATCAGGTTATTTAAAAAAAAAAGCATCAGAATCCTAAAATAAATCAACACATAACCTGCTTTTGGTTTCATCATAGTTATATATTTTCATTCTGGAGAAATGAACATGTACAATGATTAAATTTGTGATATCAAGCTTTGACATGCTTGTGCTAAGCTGAAAAATGTAACTCGTACAATCGATGTGTCTTCCCGCAGTTTGTTTCGACAAGATGATCCATAACTGCAACGCAATTAATTAAATTAATTAAATTTTAGTTTTTGAGTAAAATACTTTAAGTAGCATATTACAACAATCTAATAAAAATTTTCTTGAAAAATTTTTGAAAAAAAATATTATTATATTTATTGTAAACAACAGAGACTATTGGTTTGGAATAAAATTTGTTTGGAGTTTTTCTTAACTTATACCAGAGGTCTTTTTTTAGTCAACATGGATTAAACAAAAGAAAGCATTTGCTGTAAAACTCTATAAAAGATGTGTTAGTTTTCCGTTACACTTAAACCAACCCTCTAGTTTTTATTTATATAGGTCAGGTTTGAAAAAGTTTTGGTACTTTCAAATGTGCCGCAAAAATATAAGCCAGAAGCAATGGACAAAAGTTTTTCAGAACTTTAAAAATTCAAGATTCATTAGTATTTTTGAATGCATTCATTTCTTTTATTTTCTTTAATCTTATTGATCAATATGTGTTTTTTGAGATTTTCTGAAATGTCAAACACAGTTTGGCACAGGATTTTCTTTAGTTTTATATAAAAACATTTTAATCAAAAGAAATCAATAGTTTACTCTTAAAAAATGAAAACTAAAGCTCAATTAAATATATTGCTGCAGACACAGAAGGTTATTGAACTTCAAGTCTAGAAAACAATATACTAAAATATCTACTTTGACCACGTGTATTTAAATAATTATTGTACCTCAAAAATGCCAAAATTTTTGTTCCTTAAAAGAATGTTGTTTTAACCAATTTTTCTTGTTTGAACAATTGACAAATTGTTAAACTTTGTAAATTTGTTTTGCAAAAAAGAATAAACTTCATGTTTTTTAATACAAACAAAAGTTCAAAACTTGTCAAAACTCAAATTTTTGTACATAGCAATCCAAAAACTCAATAATTATTAGCAAAACCTAAAATTCAATAACTCCTTTGAAATTGATATAGTTTTCAAAGACTTTTTAAAAATTTCATATATGTTTTAATTTTTCACAATCCTTTAGCAGCAATTCAGAAAAAAGTCACAGTAGCAGCTACACAAGGGGGCAAATACGTGCTAGCTGCAGAAGTTACTGTGTTTAATCTTAACAAACTTCAACAGACTAAAGCCGGGCCAATCAGCCATTTCTACTTTAATTCGCGCGTATTTATCAATTAATGATATCTGTGATACATTTAGTTAAAAAATGTGACTACTTTTACAAAAACTAACTCACTCAATTGTTTTGTGTAATGCTTTCTGTACTCAAGAAAATTGGTGAATTGCAAAATTGTTTGGGTTTTTTCCAGACGTTCTGGCGCTTGTGAGGTTTTTACTAGCCAATTGCTGTAACACTGATGAAAGACGGCGTTTTCTTTATATTTTTGTTTTTTATCTATATTTTTTCTATACTTAAAAAAACAGAATTAACCCATTTTACAAACATTTTTCTTTATGTACTGATATTTTACAGTTTTGTAGTGGTTTGTTTAAAAAAATATGGTATTGCAATGTGCATTATTTACTTTATTTTATAGCTTGAACTTGCAGTTTTGCTCACACTAGTTGTTCATTTATTACAACGGCTTTAAAAAATATATTGATTTTACTTTTTTTAAGTAGGCCTACTAGATCAATATCCAAAACTGTTTTGAAACTTTTGCATTAACATAACGAATATAATTATAAATAAATGCTTTTGTTAAAATTCAGGTATTTTCTAAAAGCTTTCGAACGACTAAATAACAACCTTTGAAAAAACTTATTCACGGATTGTATCGTTAAAAAATAGGCCATGCTAAATCTTATGATACTAATTGATCATCATCACTTATCGATTCCAAGCTCCTCAGTGTACTGACTATACTGTTGTGGTTACATAGTTTAAAAAAAAATCATTTTGTAGAAAAAATATTATTATGTTCCAGTACACATTAAACCATTGTTGACAAAAACAAATTATGATGCGCATTTGCTTGGTATAAACTTACTGTATATGTAAGGAAAAATCTAGTACACAACCAAAGACAACGCGTTTTTACTGGGTAATCACTTTTTTTACCCAGATCAGCAGAAGAAATTTGCTTAATCAGAAATGATTATTAGAAAAAATTGATTTTACTGAGATATTGGTGAGATTATGCAAAGCCAATGAATATAAGATTTATTGGCGTCGTATGTGATGTGATGTCTGTTTCTTCGACGATGCTCGTACATCTTGCGAAATATTAATTGGTAAACAAACTTGTAATTTTAGATAAGATATACTATAGCTGATTAAATGGCAAACAATCAGTGCAACTCTTATTTATAAGCGGTATTTATTAACCCTTAGAAGACCGGAATCAACGATAGTAGATTAGCGACGCAAAACCGGTATCATTCCAGAAACATAGTAGTTTCGCATGACGCATGAGTGTTGTGAGAGCGAGAATGTAGCGAGTGCGTGAATGTCATTAGAAAGATTAGAAGACAAATAAATAAAAGAGAAAAGAACTATTTGTTTTCACGCGCCTTGTGAAAACAATCGATGTCACAGTGAGAGCGAGCGAGTGACTCCATTTGTCTTACGTTACAGCGCGAGCACGCACATACAATTTTGGCTGCGCACATACGGTGCAATGTTGATAATTATGATAAATTTTGAAATAAGATAATTTTGAAAGTTTTTTTCAAGGGATTTAGATTAGGTTTATAGAATAAGTGTTTTACTACAAATAGCGACTAAAAAGTTTGAGCTTTGAGTACAAACGCACCATGGCACTAAATCAAAAATAAGCGTTTTTTTCTGAAAAAACTATGGTTAATATTTTTATCGATTACTCACTCATTTTTTATCACATTTAAACAAATTTTCTATCATTTTAATAAAGAAAAAATTATCTTTTTAATGATATAAAAATCAATTAGATTCTTTAAACAAAAAAAGCGTAATTATTTATTGAAAAACTTTATTTGTAAAAAAAAGCAAATTTCGCTTTGTTTGTGGTTTTGCTGCATCGTCGCAAAACGAGTCAGCGGTGCTTTAAGGGTTAATGTAAACGAAAAACAAGCATTTACATAAATCTTACTTAGTTTCTCTTCTAGTTCGGGATCAGCTTCATCTGTTATTATGTAAATCTAAAAATAAATGTTATATTATCAAGTTACCATTTGCAGCCTAAAAAAATAGTGCTGAGTCTGTAAACAAAAAAGTTAGGGGCCTTTTAGAAATTATGTGCATCTTTTTTCTTTTTATGTCGGACCTTAACAATAACAAATAAAAACTAAATGCGGAATTTTTAAATCTGGGCTATTACATCTTCTATAAGTTTGTAACTAGTTATAAGGGCAGAGTTTCTCAGAAAATCGATTTTCAAAAATACCCTTAGTTTTCTGGATCAATGCAAAGAGTCAAGACTTCATCGCTTGTTTTAATTGGTTGTTTAAACAAAATAAATAAAAATACGTTTTTTAATTTACGTGAAGTTATAAAAAAAAATTAAAAACTTTCAACTGAATAGCAATATCTTGATATCTCTAAAAGCAGGTCAAATAAATAATTTGATGATTGTTCTTGGCTTAAAGCCTTTCTTGTTGCTCTGCATTTGAAAAGAATAAATAGCTAATAAAAAGTTGATAGAGATAAATTTAAGAAATCATCAGTTTATCGTTTTTTTGATCCTTCTGACTTTCTGGGCAACTTTGGAGAAGTAAAATTTAGAAAAGGCTTTTGCAGATTATTGCAACCTTTTTTTGGAAAAGCGAAGATACTTATGTCCATGTGAAATTTTCATTTGTTTTTATAGTTTGCATAAATAATCAGATTATAATTTAGAATTGCTTCTTACAGCAGCCTAGTAGAAGAAAGTACTGTAAAATATCTTTTCCACGCATACAACAGAATGAAAATAGGTGTTGAAAGAAAGGCATATCAACTTTGATCAACATTAAAACCTAGTTTCTTATAATCACTTGGTTATGTTGCTAACACATAATTTTATTTAATTAAAGAACTAACCCCAAGTTATTAAATAGATTCCTATATATGATGCTCATTTATAGATTTATAGGTTAAAAAACACAAAAAACTTATTCAAGACTTTCGAACCTGATTCAAAACTTGTTTAATCCAAGTTTTCAAAAGCAGTTCTACTCGAGTTTTATGAAATTTTTTGGTTGACTTTATTGTTATGGTTACATTTGCAACAGATTGCGGCATTGAAGATGAGGGGAGCGGCTTTTTACCAAGTTTCTTTATCTTTTTTGGTATAGATTTTGACATAAACTTTTCAAATCTTACAATCTGCAACGCTTTGAAAGCAAAAAGCAAAATCATAGCAACAGTTAACGCACTAAAAACCAATTTTTTTTTCATTACTTTAAACTACATGTATTTAAAAATATTTAAATAAAGCTAAATCTGAAACCATAAAAACAAATATTAAGTACAGTTTGTTGTTTTGTTATAGGCCTATTTTCTCAGCAAACATTAGGCCTACAGTTGTTTTTAAGAAACAAAAACAAAACAAACCAAGTTGTTTAATTTTACTGGTACCACTGGAGTTTATCCAAACACTGTTGATCGAAAACAGATAATTTGGCAACCTCGTTTGCTTATAATTAAATCGTTTCTTTGTTACATAAAAAAAGTTTTTAATAAATTTTAGAGCACAGCGGAGAAAAACAAAAATTTTTTTCGGACACTTTTCAAAAACATGTATTGCTACGTATGACTTGAAATAAAAAACTGTAAGCTTCTAAATAGGCCGTAGCCTAGTCAAAATTACGCTGCCGAGCATTTTACTGTTAGCGACAAGCGATTTTGAGCGCGTCACAATTTATGCAACATGACTGTAAGATAACTTGTTCAATGCTACCTACATGTTGAATAATGTCTTTAATTTGTCATAAGTAGTAAATCCCAAAAAAATTAAACACCAATAAAAGCAACGAACAATCAAAATGGTTATACATCATTTACAATGCACAAGTTTTGGAAAAGTAAAATCTGTAAAGATAATTGTTTTTTCTTTGACAATTTATTTTCGTACTTTGTAATAAACTGACTATTTTGAATGTTGAAAAGGAATTATCAAAAAAAACAAACTCTTGTTTTAATCATTGTATATTGACATCATTGCTGCTTTCCGAATCAAGCTGAGTTACAACAAGCAGTAAAACCGTGATCCTGCTAAAATTTATTGTGAAATTTTTTTTAAAAACAACACATAAATTGCTTAGAATTAAAAACCGCTTAGAGTTTTTTTTAAGGACAACACAAAAATTACTCAAACTTGGCTTTGAACTGGCATTTTTCAGTTTGCAAGTCCAAGTGTTATTGAACAGCTATTATGACGACAAAAAATAAGTAATGCAGTGGTTCTCAACTGACTATAGTTAAATTTCAACTGCAAAAAATTAAATAAAATTTGAAGCTGGTTTCCTAATATGCGTAAAGGCTGCTCAGCGAAGCACTTTGCTCGTGGTCGCCGGAAAATACCCCATGGCCTTGTCACAAACTTTGTTCGGGAATCCCAAACGACCAGTTGAGCTAGGTAACCCGAATACCTGCGCTGAAACAAAGCTGTGTCTAAATTTTATTTTATTCCGGCTCAAGAAATAGTCTTGCTATGAGCCTGACGGTTTATACAGTTGGTTTAACGAAAGCTCGGATTGATTTCGTTGAAGACTCTTCTTCACAGCAAGCAGAGACCACTGTCTCTAATAAGAACGAATATATTACAAAAATCACGTCCGACCAAACTTCTATTCCACGCTATGCGAAACTGCAAAGCGAAATCAACACTATAACTCGACTCAATTAACACAAATATAATTCTACCTCTGTAGAACAAAACTGCCAACAACTGGCACAAAATAAATTCAACACTCGACGACCAATACAAAAACTAACGGGCCTTCCGCGCCCAACCAATTACTTCCACTTGAGTCGTCTCAAAATCACATCTAATCATAATAATTCGCTGAGCATCGGCTTTATATAGAAACCAAAATCACGTGACGTAAACTTTCTCGTAAATTCGAGATTTAGCCAAAACACCCTGGAGAGGTTGTTACGCTCGAATCAAGTGGCATATACGCGAACCTTCTAGTATAACGACGTTGGTCAAAAACATATTACATCAATACAAAGAGAGAAAGAGAAAAGAAGATACGTATATCGAGCAATAGAGCGAATCGGATAATACGACAGCAGCGCTAAAAGAGACGCAATTATTTCTCTTATAATAACACTACGAATTACTATTAACGGGGATAAATTACATCGTTACGATTAAAATTATAAATAAAGTGTGACAGGCCTCTTTGTAGATTTCTCAATCTTTTGCAGTTTTCTCTCTACCTACAACAAAGCAGTAAGTTCTAAGTACAGCAGAACCCATGGAATAGTAAAAAACAAGGAGTCCTAGAATTTTAACTGATCAAAAATTTTGTCTTGCGCTTAATTTGTAGCTATTTCAATTACGTAATATTAAGCATTTAGTGTATAGGGTCATTCCATGATAAATCAACAAAAAAAAAAATTTTTTAACCACTACATCTCTGATTTTGATGCAAATTGATGTATGTGGTTATCTTATAACCAAAACCCACTGGTGCAAATATTAGGTTTCTAGGGCTAATACTTTTTGAGTAATAGGGGGCAAAGTTTTTGGGGAGACAAAAGACTCTTTTTAAAAAGCGCATATATCTTCTTCAAGATATGTTTAAATTATAACATGTTATATATGGTTCAAATCAAAAAAGAACAAAGAATTCAAATATAATATTAAAAATCCTATAAATATTAATATAAAAAAGTTGTAGTTATTTATTTTAAAAAAAAATTTTTTTCCGCCACCTCCCCAAGAACACCGAAACCATCCACAAAAGTTTTTTAAAAAAAATTTCAATTCATAAACAATGAAAACTGAATTATGCAATATGCAATAAAAACAATGGGTATAGACCATTTATTATGTTTAACACTCATAATTATGCTCACTATTATGCTTAACATATTATGCACTAAAGCTATTTTTAGGGCAAATATTTCCAAAAATTCAATTAATATGTGAAGGATTTTTTTATATGCTTAAAATTTAAACATTGAGAATCTTGGCAATGTTTTCTTGGCATGTTAAATTTTAAATAGTTTAAAATAATTTAAAATATCTTAAAAAAAACATTTAATGAGAATTAAGGTAGGTATCAGATATTGTGGAATGTGCAAACTAAATACCTTTGATAAATATGACTGCATAGGTATTACAGTAATAAATTAAAATCTTTGTATAGCCATTGGCAACACTAGCCGTAACTCCATTGTTAATGTGATAAAATTATACATCACAAATACATATACGAGTTATATATTTTTGAAGATGGCGTGAAGTAAAAGATTTTTCTTCCCAAAGTTTTTCATCTGACACTCTTCAAGAGAAATTGTCAGAATAAAGTAGAAATGAAACTGAACTGGATTATAAAGAGGAAAGCAGAATTCCCTTTGGATGAAAAAGTTAGCCAATGAGAGAAAAGATTAAAAAATTTTCAAAGAGTTGACGAATTCTTTTTGTTTACTCAAAAGGGGATTAAAAGATTTAATAAAAGTCGCTTCAAGAGCAGAAAGGTGAAAAAACGAACGACCTCGAACGAGAATAGAAAATTTTTCGTTGTTGTAGTGAAGGGAGCATTGGGCATTGTTAAGAAGATGTTGACCAATGACAGATTTGTGAAATTGTTGTGGGCGTATGTTGGCCTTGCAAGAGCGGAAAAGGCTTTGGCGATTGTGCGAAGCAGGAGGATTGGCGATGAATCTTGGAACATGTTGTTTGATTCGATCTTCTAAGCGTTGAGACGTGCGACCAACATACCGACTATTGTAGTGACACACAAACTGGTAAATGACATTGCTGTGATGATGGGAAAGTAGCACGTCTTTTTTGGTTACTGGTAAGAGGTTTGTAAAAATAACACGTGGTTTGACAGAGAAAAAGCAGCGTTTCACAGCAGATGTAATCTGCTTATCAAACTTCATCAAGACATTTCCAATCCATGGGTTTCTACTATGTGAACCAGGTTAAAATGTAGTTGTTAAAGTTTTTGTTTGAAAGCAGAATTGATTGTATGCTGCAGGTAGCGTTTTCTAGTAAAATTGAATGAATTTTTCCAAGCTCTGGGTCCAGTTTGCTTTTTGAACAGATTATAAAAGCTCTGTGAACAAGAGTACCAATTAAGTTGATTTTTCGTTTTCGGGGGCTGAAGGAGTTCCAACATAGAATTATTTTCATATTTTTTTCCTCATTGACAAACAAAAACAAAAATAAAAAGACATATACAAAAAAATGAAAAATCACGTAGACAGTACAATGCAATTGCTGCCAGAAGAAGATGTTGGTCTGGAGCTGGAGCTGGAGCCAGAGCCACATATTTTAAAAAGGTGGAGCCTGAGCCAGAGTCACATATTTTAAAAAGGTGAAGCTGGAGCTACATATTTTCAAAAGGTTGAAGCTGGAAGCAATTTTTTAATAGGCTGGAGAAGGAGCCTGATATTTTGAAAAGCTTGGAACCAGTAAAATTGCGCGAGCTTAAGTTCTAGCTTTGTATTGTATTAAAAGAACACAGCCAATTTTTTCTATTCAAATTACATATTATGTTTTAGAGCTGTCTCTAGTATATTTGGTTAATCAGAAATATATAGTGCCATTATCCTTTGCTTGAGTTGGTTAATGTTGCCTCCCAGGGAGGCATGGAATGATGTTACTTAATCTGGTCAAGTTTTGATATTTAATGCCACTTGAAAATGAAAATTAAACTTACCTTAAACAGTTTATTTAAGCATGCTCTAACTAACCGAATTTAATAATTGTTTACTGAGCAAATGCTTCATTTAAGAGCATGGTCACTTTTAAAATGAAACAGTTCGAAAAAAAGTTAAGTATTGAATTTGATCATAGCACACATAAATGAACAGTTTAAGGCAGGGGTGTCGATCCGGAGCTGGAGCCAGAGCCTGGAGCGGGAAGAAATTTTAGAGTCTGTAGCTGTAGCTGTAGCTGGAGCCAGTCATCTTAAAACGCCGGAGCTGGAGCAGGAGCTGGAGCCATAGATTTTATTACTAGCTCCACACGCCTGGCAAAAACAAATCAATTTTTTATGTGATGAGTATTATAATTATGAATTTGATTTGTTCATTGAAACTAATCCGAAAAAGTTTCTGGTAGCATATTATGAATATACTTAAACATGAACTTTGCATAAGTACAGGGTGTTTCATTTCAATATGTCTCTTTATGATAACTTATATTTCAATCACTGTTGGAGATATGAAAACCAAACTTTTTTTGCTGAAAAAAAATGTTCTTAAGTTTACGCAGCAAAAATTTGAACACAAAAATCAAAGAAATAAACATTTTATTAAACTTTTTACAAATGTCTAATATGCGAGCCCTTGGCTACACGGCACACATTGAAACGGTATTCCATTTCTTGCAAAACTCAAACAAGTATATCGGGATCGATGGTTATCAAGGCCTTAGTTATCCGAGTCGTTGAAGACATCTGAAGTTCACGACTAGCTCTTCTGATTGACTTCCTTGGGCTTTGCTGGAAGATGTTTCGAACTCTTTAAATCGTTTCAGTTGAAGGCGACGGGGCAATTTTTTCCGGGAGGACAAACATCCCTCCTCCTAAAATTTCGCGTGCCATTTGTGTATGGTACATCGGTCTGGTGGCTGCTTTAAAAATTGTGTCCAAAATTTACGTTGAACACATGTCTTATCAAGTTGTTTTTATCAAATTCCAAAACACAAAACGCTTTCTCCTTTCCAGTAAAAGACATTTTAAGCAAATAAGAGGCAAATTGATGGAAATGATATTTTAGGCAAAAAGCTGAAATTTTGATCTAGCAAAACAAAAAATTTAGAGATTTTACCTATCCAACGAAACCAATTTTATCCTGCTACTTTTGCCAGTTACCGAGATCTAAAGTGACGTACAGACGCTCCTCAACTTACGTTTTAGTTACGTTCCAAATGGCCGAACGCAATGTGAAAATGAACGTCAGTTACTGTACGTTCCAGTATTGTATGACCGTTCACACTGTACTATACATTGTGTGCGTAACACACACATAGCAGCATAATTTCAATTAAATGAGTTTTATTCAAATTTACTTACCTTTGGCAGTGGTGCTTGAAATTCTTCTTTTGACTGACACTATCAATAGTAGACTTACGCTTTTAACCAACCATATTTGCTTAGGGTTACAAATACGAAAAACAATTTACCTGTATATACAGAGATCACAGAGCCGACGTCTTAACACAAGTGTAACACGCGGTGAACTGGGAAGAGGCAAGGCAATTTAGTCTGTCGTTTGCGCCATGTAAACAAACGTAGCGTATGCGTAAGTAGCGTTTGAACGTCTCGTATTACGGAGAGCACGCTAAACTCAAAAATTTACTTACAATTTTTTTTCTTACAAGATGTTTAAGTGTAGTCCAATCAGATAAAACAGTTTTTATTTCTGTACATTGAATTCTATCACTTAGGTAAGTATATACTGGTATTAAATTTTTTCTATTGATATATCATGATCATGATTGATAGTTTCAAAAGCCTTACTTAGATCTAAAAACACAGAACATGTAAATTTGTTGTTGTTAAAATTAGATGGTAGTTTATCACAGATGGTTGCTAAATACAAAATGTTCAAAAATCATAATTCTTATGAATTAAATACCTACTAAACATTAAAGTTACTTTTGCAACTCCCTGCTTTAAAATGAAACCGATGCCGATCAACAACATTGTATTTTTAGCAAAATGAGGGGGACATTATAGGCCTATCATCATTTAATCTTAAGTTTAGCAACTAGGTATCTATTAATCTATAAAAAGTGAATACTGAAAGTATTTCCATATTTATGTTTTTAGAACTGAGATAATAACTTAATGGATAAATTTAAAAAAAAATTCATTAAATTGAGTAAAATTTTTCCTAAAAATTGCTTTAGTGAATCATTTGTATTGAGTGTTAAACATAATAAATGGTCTATACCCATTGTTTTTATTGCATATTTTTAAGGCTTATGAATAAAAATTTTTTAAAAATAAACAACTATTTTATATTAATATTTATAGAATTTTTGATATTATATTTAAATTCCTTGTTCTTTTTTAATTTCAACCATATATAACATACCATAATTTAAACATATCTTGAGGAAGATATATACGTTTTTTAAAAAGGGTTTTTTGTCTCCCCCAAAACTTTGCCCCTATAACTCAAAAAGTATTAGCTCAAGAAACCTAATATTTACACCAGTGGGTTTTGGTTATAAGATAATTACATAAACCAATTTGCATCAAAATCAGAGATGTAGTGGTTAAACGCCTATGGTGATTTATCATGGAATGAACCTACAGCTGTTTACTTAGCCACAGGTTGCGGAGTCCGATTCGGTCGGAGTCGGAGGTTTTAGGAAGGAGTCGGAGTCGGACTGTTAAGAGGACTAGGAGTCGGAGTTGGAATATTTTATCCGACTCCGACTCCTCATGTCCAATTTCTTTACATATTAGTGATGTTAACCGCGCAGCTTACGCGGCCGCGTGCGCCAGTGGAGCGCAGTGCAGTAATCTTTTTAAGAGAACCTTGCCGCGTATCGCGCGATACAGCGTGGGACTTGTAAAAAGTTTACATTTTAACTTGTAAGCAAATAGTATTTTGCGTAATGCTATCCTCGGGCAACCGATTTAGTTGCTTCCCTTTCTTCAATCCAATGACAGGATGCAAATGCCAGGTGCATAATCAATTACTACTCTAAGAAGCCTCTTTCTATAGTACAGTGGTACCTTGACATACGAGTTTAGTTCTTTCATAACCGAGCTCGCACCTCAATTTGCTTGTATAACAAAGCAAATTTTCCCATTGAAATTAATGTAAATGCCATTAATCCGTTTCAGCCTCTAAAATGCCCCCATTTTTAATTTTGACGTGTCTTTAAATAAGTACTTCCTCCAACAGAAGCGAGTGTTGAATGTCTGTTTTCATCACTAAGGCTCATCAGAACAGACCAAAAAGCTGCAATAAAAAAAAAACTCACAGAAGCAATTTTGTTTCTCCGAGCAAATTATAAAATTAAAATTTTTGAAAATTAAAACTTACTCTTCTTGCTCTATTCTTTCAAAAAAATATCAACCAAAACTTTACAACCAAGATGAATTTTTTAATAATCTTTTAATATGAATATCAATAAACAGCAGGGAGTGTGCATATTCAGTCTCGTACAAAATTACAATAATTGAAATATTCATGAGATAGAAACTACAGACCCCCTTTTATTTTGTTTACAAAATCCGACAAAATTCACATACATATTCTTACTATCAATGTCTAACCATGAATTACTGTGAAAAAGATGGACTCCATGCCATCAAGCTGAAGGCTGAAGTTTATTTGAGAGAAATAAGGATGAGCTTATTATTGGTATGGAAATATCAACATTTTTCTCTGGAGTTTCTTTATATGCAGTGGGTGATTCAGGAAAATTTTAAAATTAGTTGCATTTTATTGTTTTCCTTTTAGCCTATAATCGTGGGTTTAAATTTTTATCTCTTTTACATATGGTTTTTTGTTTCTTTTGCTTTTATAGACTTTTTTCAAATTTTCATTGTCAATAAATTCCACGGTTACTACTAACATTTGTAAAAATTTTTACAATTATAAAATTTCCTATACGTTTTAACCTCATTACCTACTGATAAAAACAAAACTAACCCACCTAAAACAAGAAGCACCAGACTCGAGTTTTGCTCTTTTTAAAGCTCGTCAATAATGCATACCTCATAGAGTTTCGAACCGACTAGATGTAGTCTTACACGTAGGAGACAATACTCAGGATCTAGTCCTACACCCAGGCCCTACACAAGTCATTAATTGTATTAACATTACGGTTTGTTGTGGGTTCGATTTACCATGGGAAAAATAATAACTGTAAAATAGACTAGAGATAATATCATGATTATCCATACAATACTTTAATGTTCAGGAAATGTAATAGGCGTAAAGTATAGAATACATATTTAATTTCGCGTTATGTATGCCATTTCGAGTTAGTTTTTTAAATGTGATTTGTATTAATGTTTCGTTCAAACACAGTAAAAATTATAGTTAATGAGTTGTGTATATAATATAATTATATGTATATACGTATTTATCAAAACATAAATATAACAAAAAAAACATGTTGTATTAAAATAGTCTCAACAGACGGTTTCGCCTGTGAGGCTCATCAGGGAACACAACAATTAAATAAAGCAATATTATTTACGTTGAAAGAAATATAATAAGCAAAAATTAAAAGTTAAAATAAATTTTTACGCTTTAGATGAAAACTAGCATCTTAGAAAAATAGCGCTAGCAAAAGTTTGGGTTTACACAATTATTTTACTCAAGTTAGCGATTGATTAGTAAATAATTACTTTTGTCACGAGATATGAAAAGAAAACATGCTGTAATGTTGCCCATACTCGTAAATGTATTAAACTTGGCAAAGCTGCCAAAAAGATTAAAGTGTAGAAAAGTTTATAAATCATTAGGGTTAGTGTTATAAAAAATTTTTTTTATACGGTATAAAACATTAGTATGGATTATTCGTTAAGAGAGAGTGTTATAAAAACATTTTTTTATAAAAAGATTCTTTTATAACACTTTCCTTTAACTAATGATCCATAAACTTTTTTACGCTTTACCGGTAATCTTTTCGGCAGCTTGGCCAAGTTTAAGAATACATGTATGCGCAACATTACAGCATGTTTTCTTTCAATATGTTGTGACAAAAGTAATTATTTGCTAATGAGTCACTTACTTTAGTAAAATAATTGTTCAAACCCAAAATTTTGGTAGCGTTATTTTTCTAAGATGCGAGTTTTCATCTGAAGCGTAAAAATTTATTTTAACTGTGTTCCCTGATGAGCCTTACAGGTGAAAAAGTCTGTTGGGACTATTTTGATAAAATGTTTTTTTTTAGTGTTTTGATAATCAGAATAATTGCTCTGACTATTGAAGCCATTGAGCACTCTTCTGATGAGCACCACTAATTTGCAGTTATATATGTACTTGTTTATACACTCATATACATAATTTTTTAAAGTAACAATGTTGGAAAATCAGTTCTTCTAAAGTGCTTGATAACAAAATTAGAGCTTGAATTAATTCAAGCTCTAACTTTGTTATCGAGCACATTAGAAGAACTGATTTTTCAACATTGTTATTTCGCTCCCTTCTGGTAGAGCACTTTTATCAGCAGCCTTCATCATGGAGTGTTTTAATTTTTTAAAGTAAATATCTTTTTATATATTTAAAAAACCTGACTTATTTTGTGCAACTGTCAACTCGAAAGGATGATTTTTATTTAGTTAAATCAAATTTAAGAAAAATACTTTGTCCATACTCGGAAGTCGGAGTCGGAGTCGTAGTCAAAGTTAAAATTGTGAGTTAAAGTCGGAGTCGGAATTTTAGAAATTCTAGGAGTCGGAGTCCGAGTTGGATCTTAATCTTCCGACTCCGCAACCCTGCTTAGCCATATTGGTTTTGCTATTTAGTAACTTAGGTCATCTAAAATTCGTTAGCATTAATTGGTTTTTCTTCCATTCAGTACCGGATTAAGGCGGGAGCTGATGGGGCTTCAGCTTCAGTCCCTCCGAAAACAACTTTTTCAGAGAAATTGACTTGATTTTAGAAGAAAAAATTATGAAGTTTTAATTTGCATATATCATGGTCGGCTAGACTATAGATGTTAACCGCGCAGCGTTCGTGGTTTTGTTTCCAGGCCGCGCTGATACTGCCCAAGAATTTCACCAAATTAAAATAAACATAAAATTACTTCCTTTGTGTTAAACTCAAAAGCACTGGAAGCCGGAAAGAAAGAGACAAGCGCCCTCTGCCCTGCCATATTTCTGAAACGCGGGAGAGCAAAGGAGGCAGAGCAGTGCTTTTTGAATTCGTAAGACTAAAGCAACATAGGGTCTGGTGCGGAATCCGCCCTTACTACTTTTTGCATCAACTCTAGCTTCTCTTGTTTTTGCTTCGTATTTTCTTTCTCTCTTTTATTTCGGCACATAACAAACAACTGCATATTTACACTATTTTTACATGCTTAAACTTTGGGTCTAATTTACAGTAAAACAGCTTTTAAATTACGCACAAGCTATCATGCGCGAGTCAGCTATTTCCTTAATTTATGGACTATTTAAAATTGATTTTTAACAGATGTAGGGGCTGATTGCGCAAAAATATCATGCCCGAGTTTGATAATATGACACTTCATTCTTAATTACAATTTTAACACTAGAATTACGGAAATTTTTATACACCTTCTTTTACGGAGGTGTCGTTTTCGACACCGATGTGAGCATGTAGCATATTAATCTGCAAAACCTTAACATTCATTTCCTCATTTGCACATATTTGTTAAAATAAAGTCTGAGATGCTTTCACTTTTCAATACCGCTCAAAAAATCTATAGTAATTAATACTTAGGAGTTCGATTCCAGTGCACTGCGTAATAAGACAGCAAGTAATAATACTGTAAACTTTTTTGTCATGATAAAAATTATTTATTCCAGAGAATTGCAAATGTAAAGATTGAAAAAATCAAGAAGAGCAAAACTTGCATTTAACAAATGTTACTTTCGAATTACCAACAGAGCATGTTCCACATGTTGGTTTTGTGCAGCTCAAACACAAACAAATGGTTGCATTGTTGCAGCTTTTACCATGGCACTTCCTTCGTTTGCGAGTAGGGTATGCAGCAGAAATAGCATCAAAAAATGAAATTGTCGGTTCTGGTTCATTACATAAGTTTTTTATCAATTGAAAGATAAATTGTCGTCGGCTGATATGTTTTCCATCGGATTTTACGAACAATACTTTCGCATTTATCGCATCAATATCAAGTATATTTCCCCAACAGCAAGAGCCCATCGTCTGGATGCAGACCGCGTTGTATAGATCAGGGTCATTTGGTCAAAGCAGTCGACCCCAACCTTATTTTGGCTGTAGAACAGTATAACGCATGGCTTTCGTTTTGGAAATCCAGCATCCACATCTGGCGCGGAATGCATTGTTGACAATAGACATACGGATTTCTTGAGTTTTGCTTGATAGTTGACAAACAAAGCATTGCTTTTATCGTGCCACATAAAGCGACTATGATAGAGATTGCTTGGCATTGGTTGTGTCATCTGTGGTGACAACTCACGACAATTTTTTCTTATTGTACCAACAATCGAGATCTTGTTACGTGCAAGTTTTTCGGCTGGTGATAATGACGTAAAAATGTTATCACAAATTATACTGTAACCTTTTCCTTTTACTTTTTCTGTGAGCTTTACCAGTACGGATTCAGCCAAAGGAGTTCCTCCTCGTTCTTGTCGTTCTTGAGCACCTAAATATGGTACAATGTTCGCAACATACTTTGTTTCAATGTCTGCCAATACCCAAAATTTAATTCCGTACTTATCAGGTTTGTTTGGCATGAGTGTGATAAAGGGGCAGCGAGACTTCACAGGCATTAGTTGTTCATCAATAATTAGAGAAAAGTTGCAATTGTATTTTGTTTGACACATGGACGAAAACGTTTCAAATACTTCACGTATTGGTGCGAATTTATCTGCATCAGGACCAGACCTTTTCCTGTTGGGCTTGTTGTCAAATCTCAAATACTTCAGAATATTTAGAAATCTGTCTCGCGGCATAGTTTTTGAAAAAATGGAATTCCATACTCCTTGTTGTACAAAAATGATACTGGATGATTTTTTACGTAAAGACCTCTTGCGTACTGGAGAGCAATAAAAGCCTCTAAATCACTTAGGCTTAGGGAAAAGTTCGTATCTCCTTTTCGGTGAGCTTCTTCAGTAGTGTATTTGACAATCGAGCGAAGAATACTTTCAGGTATGAAGTGCTTCCAAGCGTCATATGGAGTAGTAACGGATTGCGAAACTTGTCTAGGTACGCCACTTGCACCCGTAAATACATTGTGAGCAGGCGTTCTTCCAGCAACTAAAGTCGCACTACTTTTCCACACCTTCTTATCCCTTCCCAACAGAGTTGAATCACCAGCAGTTGTTGTTCCTGTGTGAGTATCGGCAGTATCAGAATCAGAATCACTAGATTTGCTGCTTTCAGAACTGTCTGAACAACTGCCAAGCGTGCGCCTGCCATTTCCTGGTCTAGCAGCAACAAGAACTGGTTGAAAATGTTTATCATCTTCCTGCTTTTTTTCATCTGATAAGTCATCATCAGTGTGCCAATCCGTAATAATATCGGCAGCTTGTGCTGAATTGTACTGTTGAAAAGCCATGAGGTTTTATATTTTGCCCTTTCAATAGTCAGGAAGTACGGTAATATGTCACTGTCGCCCAATAAAATAGAACCAAAATATAAACTAAGCTAAGAGATTTACTGTAAAAAATACAACATTTATTACCAAAGACTAAAAGAGGTATACTGCAGTACAATTTTTATTATTTATGCAATAAATTGAGTTTTTTTAGGTTGAGACCACTTTATCGAAAAGCTGTTCTATATTTATATTTTTGCACATTATCGTTTTGATCAAACTTTTGAAAACTCATTCTGCCCTCTCCAAGCCATGTATCCGCTCTTTTCGAAACTGCAACTCTACACTTGATGAGGAGCTGAAGTAATTGCTTCTCACGCCGATGAACAACAAAAACCAGACACGAACGTGTATTGAAAGAGTTTATAGCATCACGCAAAGCTGAAATGGCTACAGTGTCAAAAACAACACCTCCGTAAACAATGGGGTGTTAAATTTAACTGACCTAAAGTACTCATTAAAAATCAAGATACGGAAACAAAATCGCACTCATATTTTATAATAATAAAGTTTAGGAAAAGTCAAAAAGAATTAGTCTCTTAGAAAGTATACAACTAAAAATACGAAACATTAAAAAAGCGGCGGTGTCGAAAACGACACCGCCGTAATTCTAGTGTTAATTTTATAAACCTACAGTTAATTTTTAGTTTCTGCAGTAATTTTTGAGCTTTCAGAGGTGGTAGTAGATACAAAAATGATCAAGCCAAGCATATTTTTGCTTTGACCTCCAAGAGAACAAATTTTAATAATTTTCAACACATGCATATCAAAGCTTCTACTTCTAAAAGTAGAAATTTTACTAATCTGAAACGTAACATAACCAACCATACTCTGACTGCATCTTGTCTAAATTTTTTTTGTCTTTTATGTTAGATTAATTACTAATAAAACACTAGGCATTACTGACTTTATCATTTCTAAAAAAATTGATGAAGCATGATTCCCAGAAAAGTAACTAATGAAATTGAACTTCCCCTGCAGTGACTAATGAACTTGTTCCTGTTGGCTTTAAAATTCTGCATTAGTATTATTTATAGATCACTCTTTTCTAAAGCAAATGGTTATTAACTATACTTTTTTCAAAGAATGGGAAGACTATATGAATTATTTTGTGCTGTTAAAACATAACTTATTTATAATAGAGAGATAATTTTTCATCTTAATTGCTCTAAATCTTTTAACACCAAGCACTTTTTTTCCTTATTGAATTATTTCTACTTTAATCAGCATATTTGCAATGGAACCCACATATATGGCCATACCGTAGACTTTGTGGCAACCGTAAAAAACTTTTCCTTTTTATTTTAAAAATCCTCTATTTGTGATACATATATTTTAAAAACTTTCTAAGAAACATTTATTACTGATTCTGTCTCTAAAAAACCCTTAGACCACTTTGCCATTATCTGCAACTTATTTCTCTCTGACTTCTCTTCTACATCTTATAAAATTAAATATAGAAACCTTAAAGATATTGATCTAGATCAACTAATAAGCTGTCTTTACTCTCTGTGGCCCAAGATGTTGATGCACTAATAAAAGTTTATAATCACATTTTTGTTGATGTTTTCAACAACTTTGCTCCTGCTGTTAAAAAATATGTTCAGACTCGGCCAACTTACCTATGATACACTTTTGAGATAAAAAAATGCTAAAAGATTATTTAGGAAACTTAAAAAATTAAAACAGAAAACCAAAGTAATGTTTAACAAGTTGGTTTTCAAAAAACAATGTGAAAAATTTAGTAAATTATTGTATAATGCAAAAAGATTCTCTATTGAATCTGATATTGTTAATTGCAAGGATAATAAAAGACTATATAAATTAATGAGTCAACTTTTAAAGTCTAATTCGTCAACTAATCACCAAATGCCTTTTCTTTGCACAACCTTCCAGATGAGTTTGCTACTTTCTTCTCTAATAAATTAATCAAATTACACCTCTCCTTGAATAGCAGTATCATATATTCTCAAATTAAAAATTTTCAGTTATTTACTAGAGCTACTTTTAATCAATTTCTTTCAATCAGTACTTCCTTAATTATAACGATACTACATTCTTAAAGTTAACTGTGAGTATGATCCATTTCCTGTTGCAATTTTGAAAAATGTTTCTCTAGTATTATTGCCGCAATTGCAACTATTATCAGCAATTCTTTGCAAACTTCACAAGTTCCCTAAAAACTTAAAAAAGGCACTAATATCTCCTTTACTGAAAAATTATAATTTAAATGTTACTGCCATTCTTGTCCGAAATATTGGAAAAAATAGTCACTGAACAATTAACCAAACATCTAATTATTATTAACAATCAATATAACAAATTTCAATCCACTTACAGATGCAGTTTCTCTAGTGAGACTGTCCTTATTAAAATTGCTAATAATATTTTTCATGCTCGGAAAAATAAAACTTGTATTGCATTCGTGATAATTGATATGTCTTCTGCTTTTGACGCTATTGATCACAATATTTTACTGCACAAGCTTTCCTGTTTGTTTGGTGTGAGAAACTCAGTGCTTTTTTGGTTTCACTCTTATTTATGCAACAGAAATCAACCATTGTGTAATCATAAACAATTGTAATATACTAATCTTTACGGTTGTCGTCTGGTATGCCACAAGGCACTGTGCTTGCCTCACTTTTATTCACTATCTACAATTCTACATGAACCACCTATATGCTATATTTAACAATTACGGTTTTAATTATCATCTTTAAGCCGATGACGTTGAATTTTACTTTACTTTTGATGATGATAATAAACCTGATTTTATCAAATTAATTGAGTGTTTGAATGCTGCAGAGCAATGGCTGTGTATTAACAAATTAAAGCTTAACAATAATAAAACTCAATGCATTGTTTTTAGTTGCAAACATCAAAAATCTGTTGAAAATCTTTATAACATTGTCTATATTATTCTGTGAAAGATTTAGTTATTTTTTTGGACTGTAATTGTTTTCTTATCAAACCTCCCTCCGTGACAATAATAAAACTGATTGGCTTGACTATTTTTCCTTTAAGGATCAAAATTAATATCAATTAAGTTTCTAAATATTGATTTGGACAAGGAGAGACCAAAATTTTTTGACTAGAACTATTTAGAGATTAACACCAATTTAAAAGGAGGAAAAAATTTTTAAACCTTTGCTTTTTTTTAAGAAGCACTTTCAACAAACTGTCAAACTTCAGCACTTTGGAGAAACGCTTTTACAGAAAACTTGCAGAAAACCAAAACCAAAGTCTTCACTTAAGTTTGAAGGTGCCAAAAGACATTTTGGTTTATTAATAGTATTTGGGTCAAGTAAATCAAAACACCGCGTAAAATTTTCGTTTGTTGAAAGTGCCTTTTCAACCAAAAAAAATGCCTTAGTTTGCTTCTCCCACCAAAAAACTTTCGAGCACCTTTGGCCTAGCTCCACCATAACTCATGAAATTGCTCGCCAAAGCAACATGAAATGATGATGCAAAACGTTAACGAAAGAGGAAGACTGATACACAAGATGCTTTTTCTACTTCATAATCCCTTTATTCAAAACGTGAGTTTCAAAAGTTTAACCTGCTATTTGCGAATCCGTCCTGCAAGCAATTGTGTTATTCTTTAAGAAACTTTTTTAAACAAAATTTGGTTATCTTTTTAATATTCATGCTTACTGGGGCAGTTAGTATTCATGCTTACTAGGGAAGTTAGTTTTTAATTACGTTTTATGAAGATAATCTTTAGTTCTTGTTACACCAGGGGTAGGCAAACTACGATCTGCAACGACTTTTTTTTTGGCCCGCGAATGCTTTAAAAAAAAAAAATAGTAATTTCTTTTTTGTCTTCAACGAAATTCTTGGTCATAGCTTTTAGCAATCGCTGATTTTTAGGTACAAAACTCAAGAAATCCGAGCCACAACTAAAGTGAAGACTTTTTTAGAGATCACTATAGTGCGGCTCTCGAACAAATTCGACTTAAAATGAAATTCATATAGAATGCCACCCGCGAGCTAAAAAGTTTTCCCACCCCTGTGTTACACCATTAATGTTTTCCACTCAAACGTTTCCATTTATTCAAAATTTATTAGTTGCTTTTGTAGTGCCACTTTTTATAATTTCCATTTTAGAAAAGATAAGGTAGTTACACTTTATTTGTTTTTATTTTAAAGTTATTTTGCACAAGATAAAAAAGTTACATTCGACAAATCACTTCTCTCTATCCTGATCTTCTGAAAAACCTGTCTCTCTATTGAAATCTAAAAGTTTCTTCTTTATTAATTCTTTCTTGCTAATATTAATCATTATCGTATCAGCCGTTTATTTTTTTAACAGGCAGCGCGGGCGTTAGCTCTATTTACCTCTGTTTTGTAAGTCTTTCAAGAAGTAAAAAGTATCATAAAGTATCTTACTTAAAAAATAATTTCAAACTACGAAACTAAAAAACAATAAATTTTAAACTACGTTTTAATCTTTTTAACTAATTTTTTTCTTTCAGGATAAAACTTTTTTTCTCAAAAATTAATTCTGTTTTAATTCTACGTTTTAACAATGATATTTCTGTCTTTGAGCACTTGCGCTACAAATGTAACAGCATGTTTCAATAAACGTGTCAAAATTTATTTTTCCCAGAAAGGTAAACCGTATTTCCTTATTTCCTGTTGCAAAAACTGTGACGTAATAAGGATTAAAGTCTAAAAACTTTATGACTTTGATTTAATTTTTAGTGAACTGTAAAAATAGAGTATATAAAAAAATTAAGTTTTATTTTTAACTTTAGAGTTCAAACACTAAGGTTAGCCTCAGCACTTATGGTTAGGATCCGTATTGTTCTTTAGGGTTCGTGCACTTCACCTGTTAAGTGAATACTTCAACTGTTAAGTGAAATATTTCGTTACGTCAAAATCGATTACCACGATGATGGAACGCCATCAAAACTGAAAGTTGGTAAAGTGTTTACCTCATTTATCAAAGTTAAGGATTCATCTGCTTTTGTATAGCACAAACTGACAACGAATTCCATTCAGCAAAAGGGGCTTGACATTAAAAAATGCCGTGGACAAGGATATGATGACGCAACAGTGATGAGCGGGAAGTACTCCGACTTGCATAAGAAAATCCAAGATGTGGCTCCACATGCTTACTACGTGCATTGTGCTTTGTACAATTTAAATTTGGTGTTAAAAAATGCCATGGAAGCTATGACTGAAACCCATTAACCCTACGTTGGTCACGTGGGATTTTCAAACATGGTTAGTGACGTGGGATGTCTGCGCACCCCAATACAAAAAAAGTAGGTATATAGGGTCAATCATACAACTTTTTCACTGGTTCAAGATATATTTACAAGCACAATTAAGCATTTTGACGTTTGTGTAACCAGATTTATGGAAATAATACACTATAAATGTCCCATATGGGAGTTCAAAACGAAACTTTTTAATACATAGCAAAACATAACTTGAAAACAAAATATAGCAAATACCGTTAAAATTTTTGAGTTTATTTTCTTATCTTCTTCACCTTCACTGTCAAATTGAAAAAAATTTTCTATCTCATCTTTATCGAACGAACTCCATACTTCTACTTTATCTAACATCTTCCGTATTCTTGCCGTCTCTGCATCATAATCCACCATCTTGCGTTAGTCACGAGGGGTGTTTCAACACCCCAGAAGGCAAAAAGGCGGTGTACCTCGGAAGATAATAGCTACAAAACTATACTACAACTGGTATGCTACACCCTCAATGAGTTAGGAAAGTATCTGGAAAGATATAGAAAACAAAATTATAATATAGAAATTATGAGCATTTAAAAAAAATTAGGGTGTTCAAACACCCCACGTGATCAATGTAGGGTTAATTTTACGACACCATTGAGTCTGCATATAACTTTTTTCGGGCGTAGTATTGTGCGGTGGTAAAAGCTTCAGATTGTCCATGATCGTTATTGCTCAAATTCTACATTAAAAGCGTTAAATCCAACCCGGTGGTCTGGTCGATATGATGCTGTCTATGTTTTGAAAGAAATATTTTGTGACGTTACGAAATGTTTGACTCACATCATACTTACCAGCGCGAAGCCAAAGGAAAAAGATGAAACTATGGCAATAAAGAAACAGATAAAAAACTTTGACTTTGTATGCAAGCTAATTTGCAAGATTTTGCGGATCATCAACATTCCTTTGAAAGCTATTTAGTGTAAAACAATTGACTTAATTTCTGCCCATAAACTTCTGCAAACTGCTGCTGAAGATATTGCTCAACTTAAAAGGAGTTTTGATGCAGTAGTAAACGAAGCTTCCACTATTGCTTCTAGATGAGGTTTGCCAAGACAGTTTTTAAACAAAAGAGCAAAGAAAACAAAAGCCTACTTGGATGAAATATCCGAAGGAATAACGTTAAGCCATCCTAAGAAGCAATTTTGCGTAACCGTGTTTCTTCCAATGATGTACATACTTTCTTGCCAACTAATTAATTGCTTTGAAGGAATGAAATCAGTGGTGACCTCATATCAAGTTATGGAACCAAGTTTTCTATCAAATGCTTCTCAACTGGATCTTGAAGTTGAAGAAAGAAAATTTTCTGACAAATTTTTTGATAACGTCTCTCCGTTGTTTCCTAGCCAAATTCTCTCCTTAAAAACGTCGTTTAGAGAAAAGATTGCCCATTTAAAATCTGCTAAAGAAATGGCTTCTTTTTAGATTGTCAAAAATGAATCACATGCCATAACTTATCCTGACGTTTTAACGGCATACATGATGTACCGTATATGGCAATACTTGTAGCAGTTGCAACGACAGAGAGGTCTTTTTTTAAACTCAAATTGATCAAAAACTTTCTTCGAAGTTTCATGTTCCAAGAGAGACTTAGCGATTTGGCTCTGCTATCTATAGAAAATGAACGAGCTAAAAATTTAGATTTTAGAAAAGTTATCCAGCATTTCGCTGGTGCAAAAGCAAGACGGAAAAATTTCAAGTTTCCAATCAGCCGCAAGTAAATTACGGTAACCAACTTAATTGGCCTCAACGTATTGTATTTTATTAGTTTGTGTCTTTGTGGTGATGTCAGTCTACGGTACTGTACATTAATTCTTTTTAAGTTAAAAAGTTTATCAGCATTGCATAACACATCTCTATTTTGATGAAATATTGTTAATAGTGCTTACAAAGCACTTTGCCTCAAAAGGTTGCACATATTTTTTTTGTCATTATAAAACAATTTTGGTTTGTGAAGTTTATTTGATTAAATTTTTATTAAACAATGAAAAAATTGTTGTTGCAGCCTGCTCTCTACGAAATCCTTGCCATGCTATTATTTCGGTTTGAATACACTGCAATCACAAAAATTATGTTGAATTATGCAAACTTGGTGAAATTTTATTCCAATTATAACCTTTCATTTGCAGGCACAGTAAACATAGCTTTAGACCCTTTTACCTATTCAGCTTAATGCTTTTTGACTGATTATTTTAATTGAAAAATCTTTCTATAACGCGGAGTCATCAATGATTCCTGTGTTTGAAAAAGTAGCTTAATTAAATATTAAGTACAGAAAAAATTGAAGGTCCATATTAGATGTTTGGACCGGGGCCTTATCTGACGAAGTTACGGCCCTGCTCGCTGAATATTATGCATTTTAATATAAATTGCTCAACAAAAATTTTAATAAACTGTATAATTTTTTTGGTTATTACCGCTTACTCTTGATGTTTTGTGCCTTTCAGAATCACGGATAAAAAAGCAATTGATTGTAAAAATAAACCTATCAGGCCATTACTTTGTCAATGTCGACCCAATCGGCTTTGCCGGGGGGTGTTGCAATGTACGTTAGAAATGACTTGAAAATTACACAAAAACAAAATTTTCAATCTACTTGTAGGTGAATTATTGTGGTTAACTATGTACCAATCAAACATAAAAACACTTACAATTTCAATTATTTATATAGGCACCCTAATAAAGTTGTTGATATATTTGTGAAAGATTTTTTAAATGTCTAGAAAAATTAATTTGCGAAAAAACATTTTACATTTTAGATGAGTAGTATGTAATGCGTCATTTGCTTGATGTTTTGAGCTCTACTGCGCATCCGCTGTTGTGATGATGTCATCAGTACGCTTACGGCTCCGAACCCTAGGCTTGCAGTCTTGAGTCCCAAAGAAATTAAACTTTAAGTTAAACTTTGCTCTAAAACTTATCTTTTTATCCGAAGATAGTAGTCTTTATTTCCATTGACCGCAAAAGAAGATCCTAGATTACTAATCCTAGTCTTCTAACCCTAACCCTAAGTCTTGAGTTCCCAAGTAGTTGTCAAAGTTGAATACGCTATGAACTGTATGTTTCCTAGGTAAGTTTGATGTTTTATCTTTAAATAGTTCATAATAATACTTTTTTACCAGTAGACCACACAAATTATTAGTCTTTTTTTACTTTCTAGTGTTTATATGTTTCAAATCGATTTAGTTTCAAATTTAAAAAACTATTTTAGTCTTACCTGGTTTTATGCAACTTTAAGATTGATAAGTTTAATGACTTTATAAAGTTTGCCATGCGCTAGACAATTACCAAGTCAACGTATTTCCTATATTTTCGCAGAGAAGCGTGAACGTCGTTTCAGAAACTGAATGGCAAGGTAGACCGGGGCACGTAGTAACACTTCTTTTTCTTTTTGTTATTTCTCCCATTATAAATTTTTTTTCAAAATTCTTGTTTAATATGAAAAATTTAGGTCAATGTTTAACTAATATCAAAAAAATAAATTAATAATTTTCGAAGCTTAGTTGTTGAAATTACGGTTTAACCCATATCCTCCTAGCGTCAGTTTAAACTGACGGTGCAAAAAGAAGAATTTTAAGCACATTGATACTTGTAGGACTCCAGTTTTTAGATTAAATGGACAATGAGGAATCAAGCTAAGTGTCTGACCGTTTTAAATAATAAATAAAAAGCTATTACGGTATTTACAACAACCTAATTTAAAAAAAAGCATTTTTTGTATTGCAAAAAGAAGTAACTGACATCAAACGGCTGTGAATTGAAAATAAATTGAAAAATTATTAAAGATAGCTAAAACATACTCGTATATTATTGAAGTGGTAATAAGCAAAAAAAGAATCAAAAACAGGCTAGAAAAAGTTTTGCGATTCATTTACTTCCGTCAGTTTAAACTGACGCTAGGAGTAGGAGGGTACACTCAGACGTTAAACACCATTTCTTTTATCGAATGCGAAAACCTGATAGAATTATATCGTTTCATTGTAATGTCACAGAATGGTTGTGGTTTTCGAGTATTTGCAAATACTTCGTTAGTTAATTGGTAATTGAGAACTGATACAGGACTAGTCGATAACTAGTTGATAAGCCAAGTTTCTTGTTATCTGCTTATTTCGACAGAAAGCACGCTGGAAGCAACTCTTGCCAGAAGGTAGAGCAATATACTCAAAGTTTTTTTATTTTGGTCGGATACACTTTACCGGGATTATTGCTTTAACAGGCAGCCTAATAAGTTTAAATCCAGTTGAATTGTTTTAACTTTAAAATTGTTAATTAGAGCTAAATAACCTAAGATTTAATTGTTTACTTGTGTCTGTTTATTGACACTGAAAATCACTATAAATTAAACGAAGCAATTGACCAAAAGTATTGAGTAGCTTGAGTTGTTTTTTATAAGCAACAAAAGTAATATTTACAACTGTTAATCCTAGCATTCCTAGGCTTTATCCATTAGGCCGCTATGGCTAACCTGCTGCACGAAAACAAAAAGATAACCATTTTTGAAGCATTAGAAGTACTTGAAGCTTTGGGTCTAAGTACAACTTGTTGCTGGTGAATCTATGTCTACTGCAAATGTTATCATTTTTCTCCCAAAGAATGATGGTATAGACACTGACAAAGATGATGGAAATGATGTTAATTGTATTATGGACAACCTTTGCGGAAGGCATCTTCCATCAGATGCTGAATAGGATTTGCAAAGAACAGAGGCACAAAATTGATTACTGATGAATTGCAAGCTTTAGCAAGCGGTCAGATAAGGTTCTGTATTTTCTCTTGTTTCTAGAATACTAGATTACCTGCTGGTGACTTTAAACCAAAAAACGTTTTCCTGTTAGAACAATATTGTGTTCCGCCAGCAACAAAAAGATAGCATATATATCTTTCAACAATGAATTTATAGATCTTGCTATACTATGATATACAGTATCTTCATTCAACTGTTTTATGTAATCTTGCTGCAATGCTTGCATTATGTGAACTTGGTACACAACGCTAAATGTTTTTAAATTGTATAATTTTGTATTTCATGTTGGTATTCAACTTTATAATGAGTTTTTTTGAGAAGGATGATGAAACTTTTTGTTTCAAAACTGAAATGGAAGAAGGGTAAAATGGATGTGCACAGAGTTCTTGATAACTAGACCTTGAAACACCCTTCCTTTGAAAAGCATATCTTGTCACATGAAATATTTGAAAACTTCTTGACGACTAAAGAGATGGAAAGAATATGTTTAGAATCAAATAAGTATGCTCGATACAACAGCAACCGCTCGTTCATGATGGCCATAAAAAAGTTGAAATAATTCATCGCCATCCTTGTTCTGAGAGGTTATAATCAATTGCCACGACAAGAAATGTAGTAGCAGAGGAGGGAGGACAACCAGGACCGAATGTTCACGGCGCTGATGATCAAGAATGAGTTTGAAGAAAGCAAACACTTTCTTCATCTTGCTGATAATAAAAGTTTGGAAAAAATTTGCAGATTTGCCAAAGTTAGACCTGTTTAGACCAGTTTGATGCGGTAAACTAGCAGTGTGTGGGTTAATACAAACCCGAGCAACATCTAAGCGTTGACAAATCCATAGTACCATACTTTGGGAAGCTTATTTGTTTGTAGGCTTGCTTGTTATCAAAAAATGGTTTAATTCAAAAATAAAAAAATTAATGAAAAGCGATCTTGCTTTTGTTTTGCATGTACCCTCCTGCTCCTAGCGTCAGTTTGAACTGACGGAAGTAAAATTATTCATATCTCGCGAAAAAAAAGGTTTCTCACAAAAAGAGCGTTTTTTTCCTTCAAGTTACATCATTCCAAAGCTGCAATAGAGAAATGAACAAAAAACTTTTATTCAGGAGGATATGGGTTAAATATTTAAAAAAAGCGTTACAATGTGCCCCGTCAATGGGGTAAGTTGTAACACCAGTTGGGGTAAGTTGTAACAGCAACAAAAATTACTAATAAATGTTTGAATATAAATGTAACTTGAAGAAAATAACAATATGAAAAAGTAAACACAACGAAATCACACATAACCTAGTCATAGACATGAGTATCAAGCACAAAAAATAAGGTATTTGACCGTTGTCTAAAACTGTTAAAACAGTTTTTTTCATTGCTGGATTAGCCTGATCATAAATTTCAGAATCACATTTGTGAAAAAATATGTATTCAAATCTTCGGCACAAGCTAAATGTGACCTCTTTAGGTAACCATAGCATTGTACCACCCACTCCTCATCAGGACGACTGTTAAAGTAGGGCTCAAAAAATGTAATGCAAAACTACTCTTTTGCTTTTAGTGTTTTTTTAAAAATTAGTTTTTCTTTGTTTGGAGCTGTAACAGGTTGTCCTTTTCTGGTGTGTCTGTTAACATGGCACATTTTTTAGACCTTTTCTTGTTTTGCACCGAAGACTTGGCCTATTTTTAAGTTTTTTAGCACTCTGTAGAATTTTACATGGTAAACACCAATGTGTTGTTACACCCCTTATTGATCTCTTTTTTCAATAATAGCAACTGCTGCAGCAGCTCCCAAGTTGTCTTGTAATAATGAGCTGGTGTTCCTGTTAGTCTTTCTTTTGTAAATTCTCATATTATTTACAAATGTTGTTGCCAAAGTTACTTTAAATATAAGCTAGTTAAATCTATGCACAAAAATATGTGTTACAACTTACCCCATCTCATACTTAGTCAAGTTTTTGTGAATATCTCAAAGAGTTAGGTTTTAGTGGCTAAACCTTGTTAGGCATTTAATAGTCTATTGTTTTGTGTTTCGACTGATATAAAACATTTCAATAAAACTGCACCCGCTATCTCCCCAGAAAACAAACATTAAATTTTGAAAAATTTACTTTGCCTACTCAAAAAGCTTGTTTCAACAGTAAGCCTATTTTTAGTCATTGGAATTAAACAATGTTATTTGCTAGCAATCGATCTTAATATGATTGTTATTTGGGGCTATTTAAAATTTTGTTAGTTGATGTTAGATTTTGACAAATACGAATGTTACAACTTACCCCATGTTACAACTTACCCCGGTCTCCCCTATTCATGGTTATGTTTGACCTCAAGTAACCATCTTTAAGAATCAATTTACTATGTGTTTTTTCGCTAACTTTTAATCAATATTTATACACATACAAAAAGAATTATCACCAAGTTTAAAGCGAACAACCCTATGCAACAATACTTCAACGTCTGCTTAAAGATTTTAAAATACAATATGTAAAAAGAAAAAAAAGTGGATATAATGAGGAAACTATCTCTATGAACTTTTTGTTAAAATGTTGCAGAACTGTTTTTCACCAACGGTTTCGCGCGTAGGGATTTTCCTAAGTGCTTTTAGGGTATTAGGAGAACATTGCACAAATTTGGTGAAATCTGCAATGGTGAGAATAAAAGCTTTTTTTCAATTTTTCTCTGAACAAACTGGATTTTTGTTATGCTTTTGTTCAATTTTTGAAAAAATTTTTCTTAATTAAGTTTGATTTTTAGATGTCTACGAGGTATATTCAATTTAAAAAATGTTTCTTAGTCAAGCTTGATTTTGTTATACCTATGTTTAATTTTTTTTCTTACCGACCTTAATTTTTGTCATGCCTAACCTGGATTTTTTCTCTAGACAACTTTGATATTTCTTATATCTATGTTTAATTTTTTTTTTTTTTTGGAAAACTTAATTTTTTTTATACCTTTGTTTAATTTTTCTTGAAAGCCTTGATTTTTTTCACGGCTATGATTAATTTTTTTCTAAACAACCTTGATTTTTTTATTACTATCTTTAATTTTTTTCCTGGCAACCTTGAATTTTTTATATTTATGTTTAATTTTTCTTGGTAAATTTGACTTTTGTCATACCTATCTTCAACTGTTCCTAATCAACTTGATATTTGTTATACTTATGTTTAAATTTTTCTTGGCAAACTCAATTTTTTCCTGAAAAAGCTCGATTTTTAGACACTTATATTCAGCTTCAAAATTGACAAACTTGCTTTTTGTTATACAAATTTGGTTTTGTTTATATTTAAACAGATTTGATTTATGTTTATACGAAATTATTATGTTTGTACAAATTTGCTTTTGTTTTTGTACTTGACAAATTTGGTTTTTGTTATTGACAAACTTAGTTTTTGTTATACCTATGCTTAATTTTTTAAATTTTTTTGTAAGAAAGTTTAATTTTAAACGTCTACAATTTTTTTCTAAGCAACCTTGATTTTTGTTATACCTATGTTCAATTTATTTGTTTTTCTTGGCAACCTTGATTTTTATTCATAGTCAATTTTAAAGTGTTTGTTAAAAAGTTTTTAGATAAAATTTTTATTAATAGGATATTTGTGTTCAATAAACAGATGCTTCATAATAAAAAATTCGAATTTGTTTCCGTTTTTATTATTTAAGAAACCAACCAAATTCAAACATAGTTGTTATTTTTATGCTGTATGAATTCGCTTTCTAGTGTTAACATTTTAAATATTTGAAAAATGAATTTAGTTCTAACTATGTTCAATCTTTTGGTCATTTTTATAAACTTTTAATAATAAAAAAACTACTTGTAATCACTCTAAGCTTGACAATGTGTGTCAAGGTCTCCTCTTATACAGAAACTTGCGGTTTATACCGTATCGCGTTTCCTGTTAAAAACTGCAACATATTCATGACCGGCGTGTGAAAATCTTCTCACCTTAATTTCCAGTGTAAAAATAGAGTAAACGAAAAATTTTTTAAATGTGCCTGGATTTTTATAATTTTTGAAAACCAATTTGTAAAAGGAAACTTTATTTTATTAGAAGCTTAACCAAAAAGTTTGATTTCAAAACAACGACTTCCTCTTAGCCGCCAATTCGATCTCCAGTCAAGTCTTACAAACGTTTATGTTAAAAAGCTGTATATTTTTTATTTTTACTAACAAAATTCATCATAAAACTAAACATTTTAAGGCATTTTATCAACTAAGTTTTCTAAAATTAACATTTCTTAAAAATTTGAAGTCAAATAAAGCCAACGTGAGTAAGATTAATTCCAGAAAAAAAGTCGGTTGTTTTTTGAAAATATAAAAAAATTTGTTCTATCAAGCCCTATCACAATTAGTTGTTATATCCAAATGAAAACAAACCAAACTGAAAATATTTAATAAACTTTCTATCTGTTTGACTAGCTCGAAATCTAAAAATAACCTTTCAAAAAAGCAGGATTTAAAAAAAACTAACTTAAACTTTGCTTTCAGGACGCTTTTGCTTGGGGTAACAAATACAAAAAAAGTAAGAAACCAACAAACTTAATCTTTTATCTTGAACGTTGCTAACCTCTAAGAATTTAAAAGTAAACTAACAAAAAATGACTAGTCAAGTCTTATTCGATTTACCTCTTCATTAAAAGATATCGATTTTCGACTTGAAGAGTTTTTTCGACTTGAAGACTAAATGTTTTGATTCTACTTTGCATTAAAAAAATGTTTAGCATCACAAAATTTTACAAGATTTTCTCAAGTTAAAATCATCTTGATTGAAAAATAGTAAATTTGGCTTTAAAAGTTGTTCGATTTGCAAATCAATATCTGTTTTTAGCAACTTTTATTCATCATGTGACCTAAATGCGATGTTTTAAATTAATTTTGTGATAAAAAAGTCGTCATCCTTATTTAAATAATTCGTTTTTTTAAGTTGAAACCGTTTGCGTCTCAAAAAATTTGAAACATTACATTTCAGCATGATTTGATTTTGCATTTCTACAAGCAAACTTTTCAATTGTAGTGAAACAAACCCACATTTCATTTTGTTGACGTTTCAATAGGAATTTTACCCAGAATTTTTTTTAACCTATCAGTTTTTTATTTTTAATTTGAAATCATAACTTGTGTATTTTGGTTTATAAACCTGAGCTTTCTTAATCTATTATACACGTAACTTGCAGAGCATATCAATTTCTATGTTTTCAACTGGTCTGTTGCATTACCAGCTTTATTTTAAAACTTTTCTTGATTTTACGTGTTGTTGTCTTTAATTATTAAAATTTAATTCAAAAAAAATAAAAATTTTGACAAGAATCCTTCTAAAATTGCTAAAAACTAAAAAATTGGTAACAATTTTTTAAGCAAAAGCTAAAAAACAGACACGTGAATGTCAACAAAAATAAGCAAAGTGTAAAATTATGGGCTGGTGGTGATGACATTGAGCAAAAAACAAAAGAAAATAACTTGTTATCATCTCAATAATAAGAGAGATAGTGTTGAAAACGAGAAAAACCGAAAGAAGAACTGTGATTATGACGCAATGAGGAAAAGTTAAAGTTGACTTAAGAAATAGATTTATTGTTGTCACGATACAAAAAACTTGGTTAAGTAGTCAACACTGTGGTTGGTTGTTTTAAATAAAACTTTTCATGACGATTTGTGAATTTTTCAAGGTTGGTACATGAACTTTTGCTTTTAAAAAATTAAACATAGATACAACAAAAAATCAAGTTTGCTGATAAAAAAATTGAACATAGATATAACAGAAATCAAGCTTGTCTAGAGAAAACATTGAGGTTAGGTATGACAAAAATCAAGGTTGCCAAGAAAAAAAAAGATATAACAAAAATCAAGGTTTCCGAGAAAAAAATTCAAAGTAGGTATAATAAAAATTAAGGTTGCTTGAAAAAAAATTAAACAAAGGTATAACAAAAATCAAGATTGCTAAGAAAAAAATTGAAGATAGGTATGACAAAAATCAAGGCTGCTAAGAAAAAAATTGAACAAAGGTGTAACAAAAATGAGGGTTGCCAAGAAAAAAAATTAAAGATAGGTATGACAAAAATCAAGGTTGCTGAGGAAAAAAATTAAACAAAGGTATAACAAAAATCAAGGTTGCGTGAAAAAAAAAATTAAACAAAGGTATAAAAAAATCAAGGTTGCTAAGAAAAAAATTGAAGATAGGTATAATAAAAGTCAAGGTTGCTAGAAAAAAAATTAAAGATAGGTATGACAAAAATCAAGGTGGCTTGAAAAAAATTAAACATAGTTATAACAAAATCACGCTAAACTAAGAAACATTTTTTAAATTGAATATAGACATCTAAAAATCAAACTTAATTAAGAAAAATTTTTTCAAAAATTGAACAAAAGCATAACAAAAATCCAGTTTGTTCAGAGAAAAATTGAAAAAAGCTTTTATCCTCACCATTGTAGATTGCACCAAATTTGTGCAACGTTCTAAAAGCACTTAGGAAATTCCCTACGGAGGAAACCGTTGGTGAAAAAGAGAGTTCTGCAACATTTTAACAAAAAGTTCATGGAGATAGTTTCTTCATTATAGCCACTTTTTCTTTTTACATATTGTATTTTAAAATCTTTAAGCAGACGTTGAAGTATTGTTGCATAGGGTTGTTCGCTTTAAACTTGGTGATAATTCTTTTTGTATGTGTATAAATATTGATTAAAAGTTAGCGAAAAAACACATAGTAAATTGATTCTTAAAGATGGTTACTTGAGGTCAAACACAACCATGAACACCATTCAGTTTCTGAAACGACTTTCACGCTTCTCTGCGAAAATATAGGAAATACGTTGACTTGGTAATTGTCTAGCGCATGGCAAACTTTATAAAGTCATTTAAATAAAACTTATCAATCTTAAAGTTGCATAAAACCAGGTAAGACTAAATTGTTTTTTAAATTTGAAACTAATTCGATTTGAAACATATAAACACAAGAGAGTAAAAAAAGACTAATAATTTGTGTGGTCTACTGGTAAAAAAGTATTATTATGAACTATTTAAAGATAAAACATCAAACTTACCTAGGAAACATACAGTTTATAGCGTATTCAACTTTGACAACTATTTGGGAACTCAAGACTTAGGGTTAGAAGACTAGGATTAGTAATCTAGGATCTTCTTTTGCGGTCAATGGAAATAAAGACTACTATCTTCGGATAAAAAGATAAGTTTTAGAGCAAAGTTTAACTTAACGTTTAATTTCTTGGGGATTCAAGACTTGCAAGCATAGGGTTCGGAGCCGTAAGCGTACTGATGACATCACCACAACAGCGGATGCGTAGTAGAGCTCAAAACATCAAGCAAATGACTCATTACAATCTACTTAGGTGACATCAATATCAACACCAACGGAAATAAAATATACGTTCGTACAAGCAAAAAGCTGCATAAATACTATCGTTTGTAATGGAAATAACATATTTTATAAATAACATGAGGTATTTTGGATGATATTAGAAACCAAACTGCTTAAAAATGAGAAGCACCAGACTCGAGTTTCGCTCTTATTAGAGCTCGTCAGTGATGCATATCTCACTGCGAATCGAACTCGCTACATGTGGTCTTCCACGCAGTAGACAACACCACTAGACCACGCGAGCCCGACAACATCCCGATCACAAGCAGCTGGAAATGATTCCTGGCTTTGCCGCGCAAGGAATACACAGAATCCACTGTGTGGTAAGACCAAGGCCGCACCTCATGACCGGGACTTACCCGACAAGCGTTAAGCATCGCGCTTACACTCCTAGAGCTTGGCGAGCGAAGAAATTTATGATTTTATGAATAACATGAGGTATTTTGGATGATATTAGAAACCAAACTGCTTAAAAATGAGAAGCACCAGACTCGAGTTTCGCTCTTATTAGAGCTCGTCAGTGATGCATATCTCAAATAACATATACGTACAAGCGAAAAAATAAGTTAATACTATGTAATTATTACAAAACCTACAACAACAGGATTGCCAATTCAAGCTTATCACAGTCTACCAAAACTCTGAGGAAAATAAGCTAGATTCCGTTTGAATATAATTCATTTTCGCCAAATTTTAAGCTAAGAACTTAAATTGAAGTTGAATTAAAAAAATACTCTCTTGTACATAAATTAAATTAAACAAAAAATTAAAAAACACTTATACTCTTATTTTAAACAGGAAAAGTTGATGTAGAAGGCTGATTGTCTTCACCACAGCCACTTTTAGCATCATCAAGGTTTTCTTTTGAATAATCAGCAAGCGTTTCAATTTTTTTGAGAACATCATTTGGAAATTCATAGGTAATACAGTACTTGTTGTGTCTAATTAAGCTAAACTTTATGGCCAAAATAGAACACATTTTATTTTTCATTCTGTTTCTGAGTTTGTTTCTTACATTATTCATAGAACTAAATATTCTCTCCCCTTCTGCATTTGAATGAGGAAGTACATATGTAGAGATAGCAAATTCTGAAAGTTCCTGAAATGGATTTTCTCCAGTTGCATCTTTATGTTAAAAAACCTCAGCCCAAAACTGCTCAATAACTGTATTGGTTCAATGAGTAGTTCTGTATTGATTTTCAACAGCTGAAATTGTCTCTTCTGGAATCCTCAAAAATTCCATTAGACTGGCAATTGGCTCCTTATTGGGATGAAGAACCTTATCAACAGATAACAATAATATTTTTTGAATAATTTTTATATTATCTGGCAGTCTTTGCTTTAATTGCTTACACAATGATAAGAGAAACTTCTGACACCTATCTATTATTGCTTTTTCTTCTTTTTTAGAAAGTTTGTTGTATTCTGAAGTCTCTGATCTTTTTCTTACAATTATATCCCAAGTATGGTTGTGGATTTAGAAATTCTTTTTAGAATTAAGGTAATTAAATCTTGATGATGGATTTATTAACTTATTGGCAATGGATTTTAGTAAATGAGTCAGGTTGTCTAGCAGCTTCATTTTCTCTACTACTTCTGTTTCAAAAAGCTTATTAATTCGTTGCGCTTCAACCAAAATAGAATGGAGGAATAACAAAACAGCTAGGTTTTTCTCATCTTTATACATTATAGTCAAAATTTTAGCTGTGTAACATTTTTCACTCATTCTTGTCACATCAAAATGTGTCTTCAACTCAAGCCATTAAGAGATAATCTGTCCAACTGCAGGCTCAATTGACAGCCATCTTGTTTTACAATTTGCAGGTATTTTTAATGGAGATTTACCATCATTCATAGCCTCATAGAGATTTTTGTTGCATAACTGTCTCATGCTTGACATAAAAACCATTTATATGTTTCTGCTATGAAAAATTTTAAGTTTTTAGACAGACATTCCGAAGATGCATGAGAAACTAATAATTGCAAGGAATGACATAGATGTCTAAATAATAGGAAGTGAGGAATTTCTTTCTTTAACTTCGAAAATACTCCATTATTTACTCCTACCATAACATTGGCACTGTCTGTGCCAATTGCTACAAGCTTAACAAAATCAAGCTTTCTGTTCAATAATTCTTGTTTTAATGCATTGACAATTGCATCAGTAGTGCATGCTTCTAACGTAATGAAATTAACCCATTTGTTCCCAGAAAAAAAGTTTTGAATGACGGATCATTATCCTCTTTTATCTAACATTAGAAAATTCAAATCTACCGGTACTTGTGTGAATACCATATCATATTAAAGGGATAAGAAAAATTTTTGCCCAGACGCTTTCTGTACCGAGTTGAATAATTCCTTATCGACTTTAACTCTGAATTTAAAAATTTTATCATAGGCATTTCGCAAATAATTGATAAACATGCACCGTTAAAATAGCTAAATTGTAAGTAAAAAAAGGTTTTTTTACCTGGATCACCAATGATATTTTTAGGACTGCCAGTCTAGGTATTTTATATCTAGATTTAGTTATTTTGACTCTGCCTAGATATTGAAAACTACCGTCTAGATATTAAATATATATGTAATTTTGTGCTATGGCTTAGATATATTCTATATATTTATTGCCTTTAGAGCGAAAATCGTTTCTTTTTTTTTAGAAAACACTTAATTTTGGAGACAAAATTGACAATTCAGAGTCTGATTTAGAGAAAAAAATTTTTTTTTTATAAAACACAAGGAACGAAAATCAATAAATTTGGTCTAAGTGTGCAGCAAATTTTGCAAAAGACCCAAAATGTGCCGCAGGTGGAAAAGATTGTCTTTGTCATTTGAAAATGATGAAACGCTTTTTCAATATGAAGAGAATTAAAGGTAAGAATTAAAAGTTTTACTACTTCAACGTTCTTTGACTTTAACAGCCTCCGGCGTTGCCAACTTAAAATATCGCGTTGGTCATACTCTTAGTACGTTGCTAAGAATTTGTGTTTGGTTTACGCTTCAGTGTCTCAATTCATGTGTCGCGTCCATGAAAAGTTTCTCGAAACCGTTCAAAAATAATACAATAATTCTTTGCACAATTTAATCTGTAAAAATTCTTCACAGCTTAAAAAACAACAGTTTTGAAAAAGCTTGTCACCCTAAACGCGGGCTTGTGGCATCGCGGTCCAGTAAATATACAAAGCACCGTTCTGATTGGGAGTACGATTGACATGGTCTCGCTTCAACTCCTGCTCTCGTTTTTTGCTTTGCCCTGAGAAGATTATTGGAGATTTTGCTCTTAGCCCTGACGTAATTTTTTTTCTACTTGGATGTCTTAACTAGCAGATCTAAATTTTAGTCTTTTTGGTTACTTTAGTTTATTTGTCGCATATAGCGGCTTGATATAATAATATGAATTCATAAATTGTGACGGGGTGACCGCGAAAGGATGTGAGGTCTTCGAGTCAAGCAATCACCAAATAAGGATACAGGTATATACAAGCTGTATGTCAATATTGGAATACCAAATAACTATACAAAAAAAGCTAAAAGAACATTAAAATTATTTAAAGACCAACCAAGGAAAGAAGAAAAAAACAAATCAATAAAAAATATATAAAATACATGGTAAAAGTTTCAAGAATTTAATCACTAAAAAGTAGAAAAAAATTTAAAATATTTTTTAAATTTATTAAATGACGTTATTCTCAGGTCATGACTAATAGAATTCCAAATTTTTGGTCCTGTATATTTGCTTGGGTTCGTTTTGTTTTGAACAGAGGAATGCTAAAATGATTTTTTTAATGAAAATCTTGTGGTAGGAAAATGGCAAAACTTAGCAAATGAAAAATAATTATCAAAAATTTTAGGGAACCAATTAAGTTTGTCAGAATAAAACAATTTAGTTGTTACAAACGCAAATAATTTAGACAAAGGCAAAACATATGTTTTAATGTATAAAGGTTTAGAGTTAGCTGATCAATCAGAGAAGGTAACAATATACTAAATCGCTTTATTTTGAAAAAATTTTAATTTGTTTAGATATGTCGGGTAATTGCCAGTGTTGTAAACTTTGCCTTTATTACAAGTCCCAGTCCGAGTGCGAGTTCCTAACTTACGAGTCCGAGTTCAGCAGAAAATATTTTTATGAGTCCGAGTTCGAGTCCGAGTTCTTGATACACGAGTCCGAGTACGATCCGAGTTCAGCAAAAAATATTTCTACAAGTCTGAGTTCGAGTCCGAGTTCTTGATACACGAGTCCGAGTACGAGTCCAAGTTCAGAAAAAAAAATCTACGAGTCCGAGTGCGAGTCCGAGTACGCAAATCATAAAATTTGCATTTTTTAAAAAAAATCTGTATGTGAAATCAACAATTAGCGATCTTAGTAGTTTACAGCTGAGGCCTATGTTGTAAAAGCTTTTAGGTTTGTATAAAAGCATGCTTATTAGACTACTGATGCCAAAAACAAAAACTGTAAAATTTTAAAATTGTTTAAGATAAAGGCAAAACTTATTAATTTAAAACCACAAGTGGTATATGTTTATACAATTTACCGCATTTTAATTTTTAAAACCTTCGAGCAAATTGCTTTTCAAGTTTTACGATATAAATCTCTTCAAATGCAGTTCTAATAAAACTGCACAAAAGTAAATTTTAATGCAGAAAAAAAAGCGATAAACATTGAATCAAATACATTTGATACCGGGCTTTAGACAATTTTGTATCGGTAAATTTTTTTGTTTTTTAACTTGTACCGTCCTTGACAATAACTTACAGTATACATAAATTATATATATATGTTTTGAGTTCATTTTATGTTGAAAATTAATAGTTAAATAAATGCAAAAAAATTTGCAGCAGTACCAAAAAACTAATTTTACAATTAAAAATTTTTCACCGCTTTTTATTAACATTATAGCCTTATATACGTAAAGCACTAAAAGAGAAACTTTCACAAAAAGACTATAAGAGTTATAATAGTTCTATTCCATTTGAATAAGACATTACCCTTATAAGCCTATGATCCCAAACAGGCTTCCTGTGATTGGTTTTTAGGGAGCAGAAACAGTTTTCAATTGGTTAATATTTCAACTCGTTTTACCTTTTCCGCCTGCATCAACAAACCCTTTCGGTGAGAACCCAGCTTTAATGGCAATCTAAACAATTTTTTAACAAAACAGAATTTTTAGGGGAGGCAAATGAAATTCCCTCCGTGTCGTCCTAGCGCACGCGCGTGTTTTTTAAAGCAGTCAACATCGGCTTCATGATAAAAAAATGATCTAAACTAAGCTTAATGTGAAAGTTGTGTACTTACTTATTTGGATGCTTTCTCTTTAGATGACGGACGAAATTCGTAGTTGTAGGCACACTGTCATTAATTGTTGTCTTCTGTTTGCAAAACTTGCGTTTTGCAAAATGCCGAGTTTTTAAGCCTTCTTTTTTTGTTTCATAATTTTCAAAACCAAATTTACACACAGTTGGTACAACACAACTCATATTTGTCTTATTTTTATCTTAAAAGTCTATACAAACAACTTTTGTTTAGTTGAGTAGACAAATAGTAAGATTGATACAATCAAACAAGGTCGCTCAGACACTCACTAAAAATTGCGTGAGCATCTTTATTTCTTTTAACTTTAACTTTTTGTATACTTAACAGTTTAACACTTTTAAAACTAAAAAGTCATAATCAGTTTTAAAATTTGAACAATTACATTAAAGATTTTAGAACTTAACCGGTTAAAAGAAACAAGTTAAAGGTAAAACCAAAGTGATACCGAAATATCTTTATCTTTATGGATTTAACCTTTACGCGTCCACTGGCAGCCGCAGCTGCTTAGCGTAACACGTCCGCTGGCATTCTGGAATGCCAGCCAATAATATACACGGTTTGATTTTATTTACTAAAATTTCCAAAAAAACCTCTGTGACATCACAATATCCTAGCAAATGCGCAAGTCCGTTTATATACCGCTGCGCTTTGATGCAAAGTCAGAATTTAAAATTGTCAGCTAAAAATTTTTTAAAAGCCCAGCATCAAACGGCATAAAAACAAATTTTAAGTGAAGACTTTTTTATATAAATGATTAAGTTTCACTCTAAAATCTTTTTCATATGCAAGCTACAAATTCGTCCACGAAATCTATCCTAATCAACTAAGATTTCGTTTGATGATCGCAACGAAGTTTTGCAGACAGCTGTTTCTCACGGACAAATCTGGTTGTTGTAGCGGTAATCCGTCTGCCTTATGTTTGCCAAGAAGCTTAACCATTCGGCAACTGGCAATTAAATGTCTGGCTGGCAGTGGCTGGCTGCTTTTTTTTCGTAAATTCTGAGTAGAATCATTGAGCTTTTTTATTAGAATTATTTTTTTCTACTCGGTAAACGCTGTAAGTCCAAGTCCGAGTGCGAGTTTTTGGCTACGAGTCCGAGTGCGAGTTTTTGGCTACGAGTCCGAGTGCGAGTTTTTGGCTACGAGTCCGAGTTTGAGTCCGAGTTCCGGCAAAAAATATCTACAAGTCCGAGTTTTTGATGCACGAGTCCGAGTACGAGTCCGAGTCTGAAAGAATCGAACTCGAGTCGCACTTGTGTCTTTACAACTCTAGTAATCGCTACCCCAAACAACAAGGGTATAATTAAAACGAGAATGAATAAACGAATAATATAAGTTCAATAATGCCAAGCTGGGTAAAAAATATTGAAATTTATTTAGAATTCCTATTGGTAAACTGTTTTGGTTTTAAGGGTTTATATATGCTCATGAAAGTTTAATCGATTACACTGGCCAACACATTTTTTGGTGCCCAAGGTTTCTAAGCTGATTTAGACTAATTTGGGGGTGCTGATTCCGAAAATCATACTAATTTTCTCTCATCAGGTCAAGTTTTTGAGATATTTGCTATTTTATAACTTTTTTACCATAAAATTAGGTGTATTTCTATATACATTCTAGCGTCATAATTACAATTGTAGGTTGTTATTGTGATGTATATTAAATGGTTATGACATCACAAACCTTAAAGTAAAAGTCAAAGTTGCTATACAAGGAGGTATGTAGTTGGTAAGAGGTGGACACTGAGTAGTAGGTAAGTCTACAGATTGTGGCATGTTTTTGTTGATTCCTGGGTCAAAGTAAGGTTTATTCTTTTAATGTTAGGTATTCATTTATAAGTCAGACAGGAGATACATAAGCTGCATTATTTTACTTGCGTTGCAGATTTTTGAAGCAAATCAAAGGAATTTGACAGTTGGATTTCGTTTAAGGTCTCCATCGTTTTCCTGCGATTGAAAAAACTGAATTTTTGATCGAAATTAATGGTGATAAATTTACCGGATCATCACAATTTTAAGCATTAATACATCATTTATTTATCATGCTTTTTAGATACATTTGCATATTTTCAAGCTAAAAAATGCAAAGCACTAACTTTTATTGAAGACTTTCGAATCTGATTCAAAACTTGTTTCATCTAAGTTTTCAAAAGCAGTTCAATTCAGGTTTTATGAAAATTTTTTTTGGTTTTCTTTATTGTTATTGTTATATTTGCAATAGATTGCAGGATTGAAGACGAGAGAAGCGGCTTTTTATCAATTTTCTTTACGTTTTTAGTCAAAGGTCTTAAAATTGAATCTTTTTTTGTTTCTCAAATTTTGAAATCTCCCACGTTTCAAAATTAAAAAACGTAATTATAGTAAAAATTAGCCCACCAGAATAAATTTTTTTAGTCATTACTTTAAAATATTTTATAAATGCTTAATTAAAGCTAAACCTGAAATTATAAAACTAGAGATCAAATGCAGCTTTTTAAATTTTCCAGCAAACTTTACAGTTGTTATTAATAAATAAACACAAAACAAACCAACTTCTTCGGTTTCACTGTTATTACGCAGTTTATCGAAGACTGTTGATAGAAAATAGGTAATTTAACTGCTTAAAATTGTTTTTAATAAAATTAAAGCACAGTTATGAAAAACAGAGATTTTTTCGGGCATGTTAAAAGTAATTTGTCAAAAACATTTTTTTAATTGTTAGTTATAATAAAAATTTTGTGTGACCCCCAATTAGCCATGGCCAACTTAATATTTCACGACAAAACTTTTATCTTAAGCAACAGTCTGATAATCTGATAGTCCGATAAACGATGGATCTGACAGACCCAGACGACATTTTCTCAATCAAAAAAAACATTTTATACGTGTCTAATCTCAGTGAAACTTTGTGTATCTGCTTGAAAATGTCTCAAGTTTCATTTTAGATGTAAACATCAATTTGCTGTCGGTGAATTATTTTTAAAACACCTAAAAATTGTGTAATGAATCTGTGAGACCCATCGCGAGCATTTATGTTCCAATATTGCATAATCAATTAACCTTTTTTTTTTATGGTATACATGTATTAAAATATTTTCTTACTTTTTTTAAATTCTTTTTGATATAAATCACGACATTGTATAATCATGAATCGTTATAGCAAAAAGGGTGATGAAAGAATTAGAGAGATGTTAGCAACTATTGACGTTAGTTCAGATGAGTGTTTCCGAGAAGATTCAGATGAAGAAGAGGAAGACAATGTGGAACCTAGATTTAAAGATACAGAGACTGAACAAGAAATGTCTGATGATGACAGTGAGAATGAGGATAACAAAAGTTCATCCTATATAGGTAAAGATCGTGTAACAACTTGGAAGAAAGAGAAACCAAGATCCAATGTGAAAACTTGTTCCAACAACATCGTCACACAACCAAATGGTGTCAAAGGCGTAGCCAAAAACAATAAGATACTAAAGGAATCATGGAGTCACTTTATTGACAAAAATGTGATTGATCTGATTGTTGAGTGAACGAATAAATACATTGAAGATAGAACAGCCTTTTACTCAAGACAAAGAGATGCGAAAAACACGGAAAGAAGAAATTTATGCGCTAATTTATCTCGCTGGTATTTACAGAAGTGGCACACAAAATATATACGATTTACGGTCTCGTGACGGAACAGGAGTTGAATTGTTTCATACCGCCATGTCTGCATCTATTAATAGATTCAGATTCCTTCTGTATCACATCAGATTTGATGATAGGTCTACAAGAAATGAAGGGCTGAAAACTGATAAGCTGGCTCCAATTAGAGAGGTGTTTCAAATGTTCATAAAAAAGTGTCAGGAATGTTATTCAATCTCCTCATGTGCCACCATCGATGAAAGATTAGAGGCTTTCCGAGGAAGGTTTTAGACAATACATTCCCTCTAAACCTAACAAATATGGGATAAAGATTTTTGCTTTGGTTGGTTCATCGACATATTATCCGAGTTACATGGAAGTCTACGTTGGCTTGCAACCAGAAGGTCCTTATAGAGCAAGTAGTAGCCCAGGAGATGTTGTAGAACGGCTGTGCTCTCAAATTTTAGGAACTACGTAGTAAAAACATAACGATTGACAATTGATTTACAAGTTGTGAATTAGCTCAAACAATGCTCAAGAAAAACATAATTTTAGTCGGCACTTTGAGGAAAAACAAACGACAAATTCCTCCTGAGTTTGTGAGTAACAAAAATAGGAGTCCAAACACAAGTTTGTTCGGATTTAGAGACAACTGCACTTTAGTTTCTTATATTCCCCGAAAAAATAAGAATGTCTTGCTGCTTTCAACAATGCATAGCAATAATAAGATGGACGAGAATACAGGGGTAAAGCAAAAGCCAGAGATTGTAACATTCTACAATGCAACAAAAGGTGTTGATTCTGTTGATCAAATGTGTTCAACGTACAACTGCGCAAGGAACACAAGAAGATGGCCCATGATAATATTTTATAGTTTGCTAAATGTTGCAGGTATCAATGCATTTATTATTTTCAGTAAGAATGAAAACCCAAGGCTAAAACGAAGGCAATTTCTGAAAAATTTGTGTTTAGAACTTGTTGAAGCCTATCTAAATAAGAGATCAACTATTGCAACTTGCCTAAGCAGCTGCGACAAAATGTGATTGCTGCAGCCGGTAGTGCCGGGAAAAGTGAACCACCCAGAAATGGCAAACGCGCACGATGCTATGACTGTGATCAAACAGATAGGAAAACTAAGTATTTTTGTGAATTTTGGTACAAATATCTCCGTCTAGAACACGCTAAAATTGTGTGCAATCATTGTTTGAATCGTGCTTCACAAGAAAAATAAATATGTTACAAAGTTGGCTTAGTTTTTATAAATTTAACTTTCTAACTGATTTCTAACACTTAAAGTAAATAAAAATATTCCCATTTGATAATAGTCTCTCTAAATTTGCTACAAATATCTGTCTGCAACACGCTGAAATTGTGTACAGATTCTAAATCTTACTGTATAAGTATAATAAATATACGAAGATGGTTTAATTTTTATAAATTTGATTTTATAAATCATTTTATTTCACTTTAAGTAAATAAAGATATTCCTATTTGATAATAGTGTCATTTTCCCTGAAATGAATAAGGCATATTTGAAAAAACCTGAACCGGGTCTGTGAGACCCAATGCGAGCAATTAAGTAACTTTACTGGCGCGTCTACTGGAGAGTTAACGTTTCTCGTGAAATTACCTGCTGACTGTAAAATCTCTTGGAAATTTTGTGTTTGCGCACATGTGCTACACTAATTTCTAGTGTTTCCATAATGCAGTGATTCTCAAATAGTGCGCCTTGGAGCTTTTCCTAGGGCGCTTTGAAAAATTCTATAAAAATCTATCTGGATATAAAAAGCAGAGGTTTGTTATGACAATTCCCTAAACACTCTGCTTATTATGCTTTTTACAAGTTTCAGAGTAAATGCTGTTGATATAATTGTCTTTGTTAAAAATAATTCACTGATAACCAATAAATACATGTATATTTCTTGAAAGGAAATGTTGCATTGGTGAATATAATTATGAAAGTGACCAAAAATCAAATAGAAAAAGTTTCTCTAGTACGAAAGTAAAACTGCACCCGCTGCACGATAAAGTTATTCAAACTTTGGATTTTTTGGACCAAAAATGTTGACAGTCCGCTGCCAGTATGTTTAGCTTCTGTAATAAAAATGTCAAATGAATCATGCTTCCTAGTAAACTTAGTGAACATTTTCATTTACAAGACAAACCCCCAAGATATATTTTAAGAGACAAACTCACAAGATAAACACTATTTAAAAAAGTTTTTTTAACAACGAGAAAAAGTGGCTGATTTTTTGCAAAGTTTAATGACTGTTTCTGATGAAACTCAAATTGCTTTTTAGCAAATCTCAAATTTGATTGCTCAAAATAGGAAAAGTCATGCTTTGGGTGAGTGACCTTTCTGTCATTACGATATTAGGAATTGAAGCAGCTATAAAAACAAGCAAGATAACTCCGTTCAATGATACTGTTTAGAGGCGTGTTTTAAAAATATCATTTGATATTAAGAAAAACTTTTTTAAACTCTTTTCTGATTGGTTCTGTTTTGATGTTGCTTCAAGGAACTTTTGGATGTTCACTACTCCTATTTAAGTTTGGAATTGTAGATTCTTACTAGAATTCTAAATTTTCAAAAGAGTTACATTATGGAATTTTTATCTGTCCCTACTTGGCCTTTTCTGATGACAGTCTTAATACCTAGTCGAAGGATAGTCCAGCGCCATTCCTCTAAATAATTAACAGCTGATTTCTTGATTTATTTTCATTCTTTTCCTTCGACAAAAAAATAGAAAATTTCTCTAATTTCTGAAAAAATACTTTCTCTAACATTTTTTTCTAAAAAAAATTTTTTTTATCAGATTTCTCAATTTTTGTCTCAAAATCATAGCGAAGTATAAAAAAAAGTCTTTACTTTGATTCCACTAATGATGTTTTAATTTTCGTAACTAAACATAGTATTTTTAAAAAAAATGTCTTCACGTACAATGCAGTAGTGCATTTACCTCGTAATTTCTGAATGACATGCTTCATAGAAAAATTTTGTGTAATTTACAGCAAGAATTCAAAAATATCGTGTAAAAACTGTTACAACTGCAAATACATTTTTTCAGAAACAGTGCTAACAATTAAGGCTCATCAAAATTTATGATGTGAAATGTCACAATTTAAAACTTTTAAAATTCAAATTTTGTTTTGATTATTGTATGCATTGATTTCATCAGGATGATGATTTCGGATTTCTGCGGAAGTTTTCACTGATAACTTAGGTTCTATGCAAATGAAAACAGACAGAGATTGTCTTGGTTTTAGCTTCCCGCAGCACTGCATAGTCTCATTATAACTTTGTATCCAATGTCTTTGGCAAGCAACTACTTTTTGTCGAATCTGGCGTGTTGTCGCGTGGTATTATTTTTAACCACTTTTCTCTTTCTTCTTTATTTTTGGGAAGGCAGAAATCCTTTCTTTCGAATCATTGTCATAATTACCAAAGCAATTTGTAGCACAGAACTTTCTACCTATTGTAGGTTTATGTAGACAGCCTGGATATTTATGTAATATGATAAGAACACGTACAAATTTAAAAGGCTGGTTAACTTCAAACAAGCTTTGTTAAAACAGTGCAAATTGCGCACCTCTGGTTATAAACAATTAATGAAACCTAACATTTGTCAAATCTTTTTCAAATTTAAAAAATTAATTACTTTAAACCAATCAATTAACCTGTATTACAAAAACCTATATCTTATTTCTCAAGCAATAACAGCTTGATGCAGTTTGCGTTAGATTTGTTTAAACCAAGGAGAACTAAAAAACATCTATTTTGAAATATCTTGAATTAAACTTGACCTAAATCTGTCAAACTGAATTCATTACGCCAGCAATACTTTTTAGTAAATTAAAACCCATTCATTCATTAAATCATTTTACCTTTTTGCTTACTGATTTGCTTACTTAAATGCATACAAACTATTTCATTTTCAAAAAATTCTACTTTAATCGTGCTTTATAAACTAGCAATAGATTTAAAACGAGGTTAGTTTGAAATTGCTATAAAGGCGCGTTTGCAGCCGTTTACAGTACTTTTCTTTTTAGCATGATCTTTGTTTGTTTTATTGACGCTCAAATCCACTCATTTTTTTTTGAAAAAATGGATTTGAGCGTCACTAAAACAAAGATCCGCTAAAAAATGACTGTAAATTGCTAAATGGCTGTAAATGCTTCTTTATCGCTCAAACGTCTAAGTCAGCGTGGTCCAACTACGGGCCCGCGGGCCAAATGCTGCCCGCGGATGGAGTTTGTGCGGCCCGCGGAACAATTTTGCACAAGTCTTGTCGATTACAAGCAGCGGCAACCCTTTTTTTTTGGAGAACGCTATGATTTTGGGACGAAAATATGAATTTGGTAGATCGATTTCAGTTGAAGACCTTTTTTTTTTTTTAGAGAACACCCTGAGTTTGGGTCAAAAATAAGTGTTTTTAGCCAGTTGAGGCCCGCAAACTTGAATAATTTTGAAAAGTGGCCCACAAGAGTGAAGAAGTTGGACCACCCTGGTCTAAGTGACAACTTCTAAGTGATGTTTACAAAGCACTTTTAATGCTGGTTGTAAAAACGCTTGCTTTCGGTTTTACCATCGTCGTCATCGTTTGAAAAAGCACCCACTTCAGGTCAGACACAAACAGGACTACAGCCGAGGGTTTATTCTTTTACTACCCCAGGCTGCTGTACTGCACGTATCAGATGCTGGCAGTGGTGTTTTAGCATCGAGTTTCCAGTTTCGTTCGAGTTTCGTTATTCAAAACCGTCAGACCTCGTGCTCCATGCTTGTTTAACAACGTTCAACCAATTTAAATTTATTATAATCAAAAATCCTTATTCAAATAGAATCAAAGAAAAATAACGAATTAGAATAAAATATATTTCAAAAAGCAATTTTTTAAATTCGACAATTCGTACGTCCGGACTTAATCTCTACCGGTTACTACGTTTACTTTAAAGCTTCTAAATCTGCCCAAAAGCATTTAAAAACATTCATTTATAAGAAGCCTTTTCTAAAAGAACTGGTCGCTATTTAAAAGTCTATGAGCTGATTGTTGACAAAAAATCAACGAATGAGCAAGCAAAAGGAAACTGATAATCTTTAAATCAAACAGCCACGTAAAAAGATGAAGTTTTTGACTTTCTTACAAACGACTACACGTCTCGAAAAACGACTCGCAAGCAATTCATCATCATTACAAAGCACGTTACGATAGTTCGGAATCATCTCTGCTTGAATGATTTAAACCACTGCTTCTCAACTTTTTTTTGGTGGCGACCCAAATCTTAAGCGAAAATAAATAGCAAAACTTTGGTGACCCATAGTCTCTACAATAACAAGTGTAGAGTTTATCGGTGACCCAATCTTTTTCACAGACTTTATTGCAAACATAAAAATCTCGGTTTACGTCCTAAACACATAGTGATTTCTAAAAAAAGGTCTTCACTTGGAATCTGTCTCCGATTTCTCGATTTTTGTCCGAAAAATGTGGTGATCCCTATAAAAATGTGTGGTCGGGTGGTTCGAGCGCCGTGGTAGTAATCAACATAGTCTTGGTTTAAAACCTACTAGCGCCATTCTATTGTGTCCTTGGGAAAAACTTTTTACGGTACTTTTCCTGCTCTCTAAATTTCAGTCATATCAGTTCTAAATTTTAATCATATCTCTATAAAACTGAGAAAACTAAATAACAAATTTCAACCGGACAGAAATATCTGGGCATTTGCACAAGCAGGTCGGAGTAATTGCTTGCCCAAAGCATTAGCGCCTCCTTCGCTTTTCTTCGAGTCAGGAAGATAAATATACGAGAAGATAATTTTTCGTAGAAATAAAATAAAAAAATATCTTCGCTTTGAATTTGTCTTGGATTTTTTGATTTTCTTCACAAAAAAGTAGTGATTTTACTTTTACACAATTACATTCGTCCACGACCTAATCAAATCAAACGGCGACCCACTTTTGGGTTGTGACCCAGGGGTTGAGAAGCATTGATTTAAACAAAACAAAAAAATGATTAAACATGGCTATTTCTTGAAACCACTCCATGTGGTGCCCGATGTATGAAGCACGCTATTAACACGTAGTTTGGAGGTTTGAACAAAGACACCACACTCGCAATTCGGTGAAGAAGAAAGACTCCATTTGTGCATGGAAGAATTGAATCGCCCAACAACAGTCCGCACGGGATTGAGCTCGAATTAAGCTGTTCGGGACGTTTGCCCAGTACTGCTGGCGATACAATAATGTATCGTAGAAAGTAGAAAAAAAAGTGTTTGAAAGGGTTGATTAAATTTTAATGCTTTTGTCATTGTCTTGCAAATCAAAATAATAGGTCTGATTAGCTGCTTTAGTAGTAGGTCACAACATTACAAGATGACATTGTAGGTTTTTACATAACTTTACATTAGACATGATCAAAAATATAATAACTTTTTTTACTGAAATACAGTGGCGTGTGGTGACCTACGAGACTGGTCATGCAAATGAGTATTTTATGAGCAGTTAATGGGTAGAACATGCAATATTTTATGGGTAGCAGAAAGAACTCTGTGTGACATTTTTAAGACTTAGTCCAATTTTTTCCTAAAATCATTTTGTTCTCTAAAAGAAAGATGATTACTTGAAATCAGTTCCAAATTTTACACATTTTGTTCTGAATTTCTAGTGTTCTCTAAAAAAATAAAAGGTCATCACTTGAAATTAGTCCTAAATTGTACACTTTTTCTCCTGAATTTGAAGTGTTCTCTAAAAAAAAGAGAGGTTATTACCTGAAATCAGTCCCAAATTTACACTTTTTGTCCTAAAGTTGCAGTGTTTACTAAAAAAAAAGATCTTCACCCGAAATTTCTCCCTGATTTTATACTTTTCATCTCTAATTTCGTCTCAATCCAGCTTACCTTTCTCTAATTTCTTCACAAAACCAGCGGTGTTCTTACAGATTTCTTTCAGAAATAAAGATTATCTCACAAGAATTTGTTGGTCATGTAACGCATGACTTGAATGCCCTGACCGCACGCCAATGCTGAAATATTACTTTTATGTTTAAGAACAATTGCATCGTGTAATTTTAGAAACTCTCAAAAAGCTTTTATAAACAGTTCAATTGCGATTACTTTTTATACAGGTATAAGCTTGCATAATAAGCAATTTCAATATCAATAGATTATCAGAAAACTTGATGTTGATATTAAAATAATAATGCAACATTCTTTAAAATTTTGATCCGCAAAGGCAACGTAGAGGCAGCAACAAATTTTTGCCTAGTATGAACATGTTAATCTCCATAAAAATCGTCCGCATCTGCTTCTGTAATAAGAGGAATGAGAAATTCGGAATGCCGGATTCCCATTGAGTATTCCGGCGGAATTGGTTTGTGCAACTTGACTCTTTCGGGATAATGAGCACCTGGGCCTGGTTTTATCGTCTTGTCGCCTGGCAAAAATCTCCTTTCAAGCATAGTGTAAATAGGAGCGCAATCTTTGTAAAGATTAGGATTCACCATCTTGTAAGCAGCGGATCCGGGGGTTTTTGCAAGATCTTCATCAAACCTTCCTCTTTTGGAGCGACCGGTAAGTGAGTAACTTGGGCAAGATTCTCTACCAATCACATTACTTCCCAGCATCGGTGGTAAAGCGTAGCGGTTTGGTGCTGGGTTGGAATCGTACATACGGTATCTAGTCCTTGAAGCCATAGAATAAACTGGTGGATTTCTTTGCCCTGTTGGTCTGCACTTTTCGTTATCGTACCTCCCTGGTCCGGGAGTCATAAAATTGTCAATATCGTGTGGTCTTGCTAACATTGAGTAATGCGGCGTTCCATCTTTTCCAAACCTTGTAAATCGGGAATCAACAAAATAAATAGGCCCAGGACTTACTTTATTAGATTTCCAAAGTGTACTCACTAACCTATCGCCAAATGTATAAGCTGGCGCCATGTACCTGGTAAAATCATGATCTCTTGCACCAAAAGTTGTTGGTAACATATACCTTCCAGGACCAGGTCCTGTCATTCTTGCTGCAATCATTGGTCTTTGTTGTGTCGCCGCAGCCATTTTGAAAAGGGAGAATATTTTGTGCCAATTTCTAAAATTTTTCGGCGTGTTTTGCAACACTTACTAGCAGTTTCAAATAAGATAAAAAGTAAATATGCTAGTTGAAATTTTAATGGGTAATTTGTTACGTCATAAAAAAGTTTTACGAAACAATTTATTTGTCTTTAAAATTAGCATAGAATCAATCTTATGGAAAATAGCCTAGAGCAGGGGTCCGCAAATACCTTTTGACGCGACCCAAAAAATCTTGACTTAAACTCTTGCGACCCACACTTTTCGTGAGCGGTGGAAAATATTTTCAATTAGTTAGGAATTTTAAGGCTACTATGCAGTGCGGCATATTCAAAGTTAGGGTCTCGAGGCAAAGATTTCCCAAAGTTGGTGTTCTCTAAAAAAAGGTCTTCACTTCGATTTGATCTTTAATTTTGGTATATTTCTTCCCAAAAAAAAAAAAATAAATAAAATAAAGGTCTTCACTTCATTTTGACTTCTCATTTCGGTATTTTTCTTTCAAAATAATAATAATCTCTAAAAAAAAGGTTCTTCCTTCGATTTGATCTCATATTTTGTTATTTTTCTCCCGAAATCATGGTGATCTCTAAAAAACCATATGCAATAATAGTTTTAGGTTTAGAATAGTCCAGTTCATTATTGTTACACAGATGCGAAGCTTATATTTAAACTAGGTTTAAATAGTTTAAATTCTTTCGCGACCCAGAATGAAAGGTCTCGCGACCCAAATTTGACCCACTATTTGCGGACCTCTGGCCTAGAGAGCTTTATGTAGATAGTTGAAAGTTTTTTATTGAGATATACATATGTTGAAAAAAAGGAGATCCTTAGTAAGACCGCCAGGCAAATTGGAAAAGTTTTAGTTTCATGCAAATTAGAAAAAATAAAATGTCTTTTACAAGGGTACAAGGTACAAGAGAATGACGAAAGTAGAAGTTCAATTCAGACGGTGCTCGTTACGCTCTCCATGAAAAAAGCGCTTTTAACCTACTTGACTACGATACAAATCAAGTTAAAAAGATGACTCTAAAAGGTGTTTTAAAAACTTAATCTAAAAATAAACAATTTTAAAATGTAAGAAAAACTCTTTCAGGGGCTTAAGTAAAACTACTCCTGGGAAGGGTCACTTTTACTTGATACTAAAAATTATGCCACAGCAAATGGTGCCTTGACCTGGTCTTAGCATGTTCAATATCTGCAATAGTAATCCTTGTAAATTTTATATTTTCGCTATTGATTCTTTACTGTAAAATGTCAAACAATCAGAACAAAAAAATAATTGAAACTAAATATGAATAGTTAAACCACAAGCCAAGAATCTCACCTTATTTTGGCTGAATTTATTCATACTTTTTCGAGCATGAGATTTGAGTTGAGACATTATTTGCTTAATCAACAATATTTAATTAAAAAACATAGCATTCAAGTTCACGGCTTTAAGTTGTAATATATTTGAAAGGTTTTTCTCCAACAACAGATTTTAACTATTCAATGATTCCCACTGATATTAATAATAAAAAACAAATTATATTATGGTTAATTAATACTAGCTGTGTTGTGCCTTACAAAACTGGATATAAACTGAAAAAGAAGGGTATTGCACTTCAGATTATAATGCCAAAAGTTGCTGCTATGATAGTAGCTGGCTAAATGGTCCAAAAAATTACAGAAAGACTAGACCAGTGGTCAAATACTAATTGTGTCAAATTTACAACCTCTGTGATAATAATATGACTTTCTCGTGTTTTTTTATTCTCGTGGTAGCTTAATCATCCTTTCTTTCGATTTAAGACAGCAATGTAATTAAATTTTTTGCCTTGTTAGATTTTACGTTTAAAGAGGTTAAAAGCTTGGATTTCTTGAAAGACAAGTTTGTGAAGATATGCTTACTTAAACTCATTATCTCCCATAGTTCGAAGTTTTTAACTCTATTTTATAATTTTTCTGAGTAAATACATTGCATTCCTTCATGTTAAAAAATAAACAAGGTATAAGGTGATCTCATATAAAATAAGTTGTATCATGAGGTATCAAAACTCATTCTATTCAATAAACCGTTCAGGGAATCTACTGGCAGGGTCTCCGAGTCGGAAGGTTCAACTCCGACTCGTTAGTGAAAGCAAAGTATTTATCTTAAATTAGATTTAACTAATCAAAAATCTTCTTTGCGAGTTAAAAGTTGCACAAAATAAGTTAGGTTTTTCAAATACATAAAAAGATATTAATTTATTTTAAAAATTTTATATATAAATGTATACACATACGTATATAACTGCAAATTGCTGGTGCTCTTCAGAAGAGTGGTCAATGACTTCAACAGTCAGGGCGATTATTCCTAATTATCGAAACGCCAATATTTAAAAAAACATTTTATTAAAATGGTTCCAACAGACTGTTTCACCTGTAAGGCTAATTGGGGGATACAGTTAAAATAAATTTTTACGCTTCAGATGAAAGCTCGCATTTTAGAAAAATAACGCTACCAAAAGTTTGGATTTAAGCAATTATTTTACTAAAGTAAGTAATTGATTAGCAAATAATTACTTTTGTCACGAGCTATTGAAAAAAATATGCTGTAATGTTGCGCATAGATATATTCTTAAACTTAGCCAAGCTGCTGAAAAGATTAAGGCGTACAAAAGTTTATAGACGTTTGGTGGTACAGAATTTGAAGATGGCGTGAAGTAAAAGATTTTTCTTATCACCTTTTCATCTGACACTCTTCAGGGGAAATCGTCAGAATTAAGCAGAAATGAAACCGAACTTGATTACAAAGAGGAAAGCAGAGTTCTCATTGGCTGAAAGAAGTTAGCCAATGAGAGAAAAGATTAAAAAATTTTCAAAGAGTAGACGAATTCTTTGTGTTTACACAGAAGGGGATTAAAAGATTTAATAAAAGTCACTTCAAGAGCAGAAAGGTGAAAAAAAGAGCGACCTCGAACGAGAATAGAAAATTTTTCGTTGTTGTAGTGAAGGGCACATTGGGCATTGTCAAGAAGATGTTGACCAATGGCGGATTCGTGAAATTGTTGTGGGCGTATGTTGGCTTTGCAAGAGCGGGAAAGGCTTTGGCAATTGTGCGAAGCAGGAGGATTGGCGATGGCTGGATGATTCGCGATGGAATTGCCAATCCTCCTACCTCGCACAACCACCAAAGCCTTTCCCGCTCTTGCAAGGCTAACATACGCTCACAACTTTCTCGAATTGCCTAGCTAGCGAGCGGATGTCTTGTAGAGCTTAAAAAAATGCGTTTTGAGTGAACGCATTTATGTAAAATCAATCACAGTTTTTAAAGTATTGCTGAATAATTTTCAAGGTGTGCTTATCTGAAGTTTGACAATGGCAAGTTTAGAAAACAAGCTTGACTCTATTTTGACTGCAATTGATAACACTGGTCAACACAAAATTTGGTGCCTCAAATATTAGACATGTTTTGGGGTATATTTGGGGCGGCGCTGATTCCAAAAATGACATCGGTTTTTTCGCATCAGCTTTAGTTTTTGAGTTACGGCATACCCCTAAATTTTGACTTTTATCTGTTATACATGGATCTTAAGCAATAAAGAATTTGTTTAAGATTGTTTAAAGATATGTCAAATGCGCAATAGCAATGTAACTACGTGTTTGACGTATTTTTAACAACACAAAATAATAAAATACCCCGATGAAAGCAATAGATATTGAAAAATGCAAGACTTTATTCTAGTAATTACATAACATGTGAAAAGTGTCTTTTGTAGCACTTTCTGGAGTGTTTAGTATCAGGACAGTGCCTTTGCAAATTCCAACAATAATCAGCTAGCATTGTTGCATCCCATCTTCCTGGTGAAACCTTTCACCCTGCTCCTCGCTTAGGTCACCAAGATTTTTCGGAAAATGGTCTAAATGGCTATGAAGATAGTGGACTTTGATGCTCATGTTGCAGCCAAGATCTTTAAAGCTGCTGAACATATTGCTTACAAGCTCTACATAGTTGCTTGCCTTGTAATTTCCCAAAAAGTTTTTAATGATCAGCACAAATGCGGTCCAAGCAGCTGATTCGTGTTCGGTCATATGCCTAGCAAATTGCAAATCTTTTATAAGCTGCCTGATCGGTGGACCATTAAAAATTCCTGCTTTAATCTTTTTCATACTCATCCCTGGGAATGCACTGCAAAATATCGAAAGCATGCTCCATCTGTATTCAATGCCGTGACGAATTGCTTCATAAGACCAAGTTTTATATGCAACGGTGGGAGAATGATCTTTTCTGTAGTAGCCAAGGGTTGATGAATGATGTTTTTCTCGCCTGCAATTATTTCTTTCCTCAAAGGCCACTCTTTTCTTGTCCATTGTTCACTTTTTGCTCTGCTATCCCACATACAGAGAAAACAAGGATACTTTGTATAACCGCTTTGCTGGCCCAGAAGAAAGTTTACCATTTTTAGGTCTACACATATTTCCCACTGATGCTTAAGGTATGCTACCTTTTCCAGAATTTGTTTAATCGAATCATATTCTTCTCTCATACTAATTGAATGGCCTATTGGAATGGAAGCATACTTATTGCCATTATGAAGTAGAACGCATTTTAAACTTCTTACAGAACTGTCAATAAAAAGGCGCCATTTTTGTGGATTGTATTCTGCTAGTCCCATTTTTTATAGAAGCCCCCCAACATCATTGCAGAAAACCAGATTGTTTTCCTTCAAAAAATAGGGCAGTAAATCTTTTTTTCTTCTACGATAAAACGTAATGTTAGTACCAGGCTGAAGAAGATTTCTCATTTAGCCTGGATGCAAGGATTTCCGATGTCTCTTTCGAAAGATTGAGGTCTCTGACTAGGTCATTCAGCTCGAACTGATTAAATCGCAGCAGTGTAGCAACTGCGCCCTGAAACTCACTTTCACTGCTACAGGTCACTGCTGCATCAACAGAACTAATACTTTCATCAGAGCTTTCTATTAGTTCTGTTAGGTGGTCAAACACAGGAATGGGAACTTTGTCTGAATGCGGGACAGGCCGACTTGCTGATTCTAAGTTGGGGTATATCCATTTTCTTCTGTTGTTACGGTTGATTCCCTTAATGTTAACCATACAAAAATAGCAATTGTCGTGATGATTTTTAGGTTCCCTCCAAACCATTGGGACACCAAACTGTAAACTTTGTCTCTTTCCATTAATCCACTGACGTAAGTGCTTTACATAGGTTTTACAAACAATGTGGGGAGTCCATTGTTTATCTTGATCTCCAACTCTGACGCCAAAGTAAGTGAAGTAAGCTCTCTTCACAAAAGCAGATATAGGTTTTCGTTGTTCTTTTGAAGCATAACTACCACAAATATAGCAGAAAATATCTGGGTAATTTAAACAAGATCTACGTGACGAAGCCATTTAATTTAAACGTTGATAGAGCAATTTAAACCTAAACAATAAAACTTCATTACATTCAAAATATGTATTTCTCTGGATGCGCCTACGTTATTAGTAATGTAACATTACAACGAAGTTACATAGAAAACAATCTACCAGAGGACAAAATATATTTTCTGAGCTCTTAGAAGTTATCAAACTTTCTCATCCAACGTCTTATGTTGCTATCAGCAGTCTACTTTAAACTGAACCTTTTGCGAGAAAAGCTGTGAGCAAAAGTTGTTTAAACCTGTTGTGGATGAAATAAATGGTGATAAACTTTTAAGATAAGAATATCTGTAATCTGCTGACTGTGTGAAGTTAGCTAAAGCGATGAGCTTTGGCTAACTGAATACTTTTAACAGTGTCATGGGAGTTAATGGATACATATTAAAATGAAAACACGTTGAAACAGCATTTAGAGTATCTTTAGCAAGCTTTTAAATACATCTGTAATTTTGCTTATTTACAAATTTTGATGGCATACTTTATAAAACAAAAAATTGATTGTAATGAAAATACACTTTTCTGTTGAATCTTCTTTGATAAAATAATTATTTTGAATTTCAGCTTGGCAATACTTTTCCACGGGGCTTCAGCAAAAACACAATACTAGTTTTAAACAGATATGAGCGGTATACCGTATCTCAAAAACTAGAGCTGATGCGAAAAAACCGCCGTCATTTTCGGAATCAGCGCCCCAAATATACTCCAAAACAGCTCTAATATTTGAGGCATCAATAAAAAATTTTTTTTTGTTGACCAGTGTAATTTAGCAACGAGAACAAAAAGAATTGAAATGAAAATAGACAGTTTCGAAAGTCGACTCAACGAATCGAATCAACGGATTAAAATCAAGAATAAATGAATTAGAAATAAATGTGAAAGCTTTACCTTTAGATGAAGATTACAGAAATCTAGAGAAGAAAATTAATCGTTTAGAACATGCCTTGCGAAACAAATCAAACGAAGATCTAATGCATGAATCATATAGTAAGCGACTAAATTTATTAATTCATGGTCTTGACGAAACAAAAGAGGCGTGGGAAACCAAGACCAATTAGTGCAACATTATTCATATACATTAAGAATATGTAGAGTCAAACCAAGCAATAAAAAAAAATAATATAAGGTACACAAAACAAATTGTAAGAATTATATGAATTTAATCGTTGAGAAGTAGAACTAATTTATAACGTTTTTAAATTTATTAAATGTCATTATTCTCAGATTATGACTGATGGAATTCCAAATTTTTTGTCCTATATATTTAATTGATCTTTGAGTTCGATTACTTTTAAACAGAGAAATAGTAAGGTGATTATTAAGTTAAAATCACGTGGTACGAGAATGGCAGGATTTAGCATATGAAAAGTAGTTCTCAAAAATCTTAGGTAACAAATTAAATTTATAAAAATAAACAATTTTGGCTATTTCAAACTCAAACAATTTAGGCAAGGGCAAAATATTTGATTTAATATATAAAGGTTTCGAGCTAGTTGACATATGAGATGAGGTGACAATACGAATAGCTTTATTTTAAAGCAATTTTAATTTATTAAGATAAGTCGGATAAGTGTTTCCCCAAACAGCAAGGCCATAATTAAAACGGGAATGAATAAGTGCATAATATAATTTCAATAATGCCGATCTGGGTTAAAAATACTTCAGTTTATTTAAAATTCCAAGATCGAGCTATTTTTACTTGAAGAATTTTTATATGCTTATGAAAGTTTAATCGGTTATCAAATAAAATTCCCAAATATTTTGCCTTAAAAACAGTTTTAATTTCACCGGCTGGACTTTGAATATTTAAAACAGCATTTGAAAACTTGAGGTTTGGTGCAATAATTAATAATTACGATTTTTTTGAATTTAGCGTTAAATTGTTAGCAGATATTCAATTACAAATATTATTAAGATCATCTTTAAGTTGGTTTTCTAGAATAGTAGTAGACGGAGCTCCCATCAGGAGACAAGTATCGTCAGCAAATAAACGCGGAGTACATTTAACACTGTTGGGAATATCATTAATATACAGTATATTAAAAAAAAGAAGCGAGCCAAGAAAGGAGTCTTGAGGAACTCCAATATCTATAGATTTTAAGAAAGAATTAGTGTTATTAATTGTAACGTACTGATTTCTGTTTGTTAAAAAATAACCAAAAAAATTGTTAACTATTCCTCGTATTCCATAATGTTCAAGCTTATAAAGTAAAATTGAATAATTAACAGTATCAAATGCTTTGGTTTAATCTAAAAATACAAGCCCAGTATATAATTTTTTTTCAATGTTATCTAATGCAGAATTAGTATTATCTAGTAAAGCATGCAAAGTTGAATACTTAGGTCTAAAACCATACTATGTAGGAGTTAATACTGAATGACATTTTAAAAAAGAAAGTGCCCACATATGAACTAGTTTTTCTAAAATTTTAGAAAATATAGACAATATTGAGATAGGTCTATAATTTGTTACTTCATTTATATCACCACCCTTATATACAGGAACGACTTTCACTGTTTTACGACAAGTAGGAAAAATTCCGAAATTAAAACAAGCATTAAATAATATAGCTAACACTGGAGACAAAACCTCAGACGCAAGAACAATAAATTTTGCTTCAATCCTATCAGAACCACAACTTTTGTTAATATTTAACTGATTAATAATGCAGCGAATTCCGAAATTTTTAGTAGGATTTAAAAACATAGAAGAACAAACAATTAAATAGCTACTGTTGAAAATTATTCAAAGTAGAAGGTTTGATTTTTTCAGCTAAGACTTTACCAACCGTACAAAAGTGATTGTTGAATTTATCAGCAATGTCTAATGGTGTATCTATTATTTGACCATTTATTGTTATAAGTCGGGTTATGAGGAAGTAAAAGTCTTCAAATGTAAAGTCTTCAAAATACACCAAAATTTACGCATATCATGACTGGAGTTGACAATCAAGTAAAGCTTTTTTAGTAAAGCTTTGACTTTAGACAATTTATTGGCATAAGTTTTATACAATATTTTTTTTATTTCAGTACCAATTTTTAAAAAAATTATGTATAATTTTTGTTTGCGTCGAATTGAAACTAAAATACCTTTTGTTATCCATAGTTTATTCATTAATTTACGTTTTTTGCGTGAAGCTTTTGTTAATGGTGCGTGGGTGTTAATAGTCGCAGATACGAGTACAATAAAATTTGAAAATAATTTACCAACTTCATTACTGTATTTAAAAGAAAGAAAATGCCGAAAAATATTTATAGATGATTGCAAATTATCAATAAAACTATTATAATTAAATTTTTTTTAATTTCTATAAAAATAAGGTTGCTTATTGTATCTACATATTATCTTGTTGTTTATTTTTTCGTTCAACTATAATTGCTATGGGAAAGTGATCACTAATATCACTTATGAATACACAAGGAAAAATTGTATTAGAGATATCATTTGTAATAACATGATCAATAATAGATCTGGAATTACCTGTAAATCGAGTGTGCTTATCAATAGGCAAAAATGCACCCTTACTCGAAATCATATTTAGATACATATCAGAATTCACTGAGCGGTTTTTATCATCATTATTGATGTTAAAATTACCAACAATATAATATTTATGTTTACCTAGCTGTATTAGTTTATCATTTAAAGCCGAAATGAAATTTATAATATTAGGGGAAAGTGGGGGAAAGCAGAACGTGGGGCAAAATGAAATATTGGAATATTTTACGAATTTTGAGAAATAGTGCCACCATTTTTTGTCATGTGGACAGTTATCGGGTGACAGGTTTTCCCGCCAAAATTCGTTACTTGGCGTGTTTAGTGTGTGCAGTTACGCAGAAATTTCAGTTTAAGCATGTCTTACTATAAGAAAACTGTTGAGAAGATACGTAATTTTTTTCTTTTGCTATGCTGCTGAGCTATCATGTTTAAGGTTGGGTTTGAAGTGCATCTAAAGAGTATCCAAATGTAAGTTTAACAACTATTTTGCTTCATAAGAATTTTCAGATTCGCTACTTTTGTCTACGAAGCTAGTTTGGGGCAAAACAAAATATTGCTTTTGGGGCAAAAGGGAATGCTGTTCCGCTTTGCCCCAAGTTAGATAGTCATTTGATTCCAACCTTATCTTATTGAATTATAGCATATATTTCAATAAAATTATGCAAACTTGTTTGTATTTTCATCAAGGTTGGAATATTGTCTTTACGCAGTTGCTTACATATAATTTAGGTTAGGTTGATTTATCTGTAAATTGCTAAATTGTAGAATGGTTAGAAATTACAAACGTAAAACTAAAACGCCGGATGGTCCGAAAACGACTTACAGGCTGCTGTAAAAGGTATAAAGAACAAAACAATTACGTTTTCAAAAGCAACAGAACTTTATAAAATACCAAGATCTACGTTGTTTCGACACGTACGCAATAAAGTGTCCAATCCAGGTACGAAGAATCTTGGCCGCTTTAAACCTGCTTTAAGTCTTAACTTTGAAGATGAGCTAGTGTATCATATTAAGCACATGCAAAAAATGCTATTCGGCTTAAGCTGTGACAGCTTAAGAAAACTGGCTTATGATGTTGCACAAACAAATGGTCTAACAGTACCGTTTAATGATGATAAAAGCAAAGCTGGTAAAGACTGATTATATGGCTTTTTGTTTCGTCATCCTGACCTGAGTTTGAAAAAGCCGGAGGTCACAAGCCTTTCTAGAGCCACAGGCTTTAACAAGGTTCAGGTTGAACTTTTTTACAGCAAACTACAAAAAATTTTGTTACAAAATGATATCTCACCTGCCAGAATTTCTAATATGGACGAGACAGGAATATCAAGTGTGCAAAAGCCAGGAAAAATTTTAAGTCAAAGAGGAATGAAGCAAGTTGGCAAATTAACAATTTGGAAAAAGGGAAAACAATCACAGTGGTTTGTGCAATGAATTCAATTGGGAACTATATACCTCCAATGTTTATATTTCCCAGGAAAAGAATGGTACAAACTCTACTCAATGGTGCTCCTTTTGGAGCAATAGAATACTGCTCATTTAGTGGATAGATCGATACTTCTTTATTTCTGCAGTGATTGATTCACTATCAAAGTCAAATAAAGGCAACACCTGAAAGCAAAGTGCTGCTGATACTAGACAATTATGCTAGTCATGTATCATTGCCAGCTATAAATTTTTTTCGAAAAAATATATCATGATATTATCAATTTCACCTTTTACATCTCATAGACTCCAGCATCTCAATCGTACTTTCTTCGGACCTTTACAGACCTATTACTACCAGGAAATTGAGAAGTGGTTGCTGAACCATCCAGGCAGAAGAGTTTCACACTTTGATGTGGTAGGAATTTTCAACAAAGTATACCTGCAATCAGCTGATGTACAAAAAGCTGCAAAAAGCTTTAAATGAACAGGCATTGTGCCTTTTAATTCACACATTTTTACAGATGCAGATTTTGCTGCTGCCAATGTGACTAATAATCAAGATGAACAGCCTCAAGTAGATTTGGGCATTACTGCAGCTTTTTTTCATCAGCAAGTGTTCAAGTTCCAGTTTCACCTATATCTTCAAGGGAAGGAAATGCTGCAGAAACTTCATCTAAAGAAACTCTTGACACAAGTGATAATGCTGCTCAAGAAACAGCCGACAATTGCAATGAACTGCAGCATTCCTCATCTACTATGAGAAAAGTTAATGTGACAGAAATTTCACCACTGCCTAAGGCTCAGTGTAGCACACGAAAACGTCGCGGAAAAAAAGCTGAACTGTTAACAAGCACTCCCCAGAAAAAAATTATGGTGGAAAAAATGAAAAAGTCAAATAACAAGACGAAATAATCTCTGTTAAAGAAAGGTAGAAGTGGTGAATGGCAGTGCCCAACGTGTAGTGAACCGTACATTAATCCACCCACTGAATACTGGATCCAGTGTGACAGTCGTAAAAAGTGGTGTCATGAAAAATGCACCAGTTATGACAGATGTGGTGTATTTGTTTGTAATTTGTGTGCCTAAGCTCACGTGCTGATAAAATTTTAGCTTTTTTATTTCTAGTATTGTATTAGGTTCGTCGTCGTCGTTTGAAGAGTATCCACTTCAGGTCAGACCCAAACAGTTAGGTTTAATTTAGCTTACTGCTGCACTGTTGCATTTTCTTTATTTCTTTGAAGCCAAGTTGATGTATTTTTACTGCAATATTTTTTGACGAATCTGGGTGTTTGCTTTGCTGTTGCAGTATTTCTTAGAAGCCATGTCTGTGCTTTTTACTGTGTTATTCGTTATTTCAAATCTGGCTGTTTTCTTATATTCTACAATATAAACAAGCTTGCTTGCAATGCGCTCAGTTAAGGTAATGTTTAAATAAAATTGTGTGTGATCTTTTAGAGATAAAGCCATTAATGTTTAATAGGCCTTTTAATCTAAGATTAATTAGTCTTACTCTTTATTTTAATTCAAAATCTATTATTGGCTACGATATTGCCCAACAAGGAATCAAACTATTAATTGTGGTATGCCTAATTTTCTTGAACGCTAAAATATAGCCAAGCAGTAGCAAATTAACTGGATAAATAATGAAATAACCCACAGAATAATGATTGGGGCAAAACAGAACAAACGTTCTGCTTTGCCCTAAAGCTTGGGCAAAGCGGAACAAAATTTCAATTTTAAAATTGGCTTATATTACCAAGCCTAGGCAAAATTTTTTTGTGAACTGGCATATGAAGATACTAGACCTGGGCACAACTATTGCGACCAGGAACCATGTCTCTGGAGTGTATATAGCAGAAGTTATGAAAGAATTTGTAAAACTGTTCTGATTTACCTCAATTTCCCCTACTATTCAGGTGTCGATAAATAACTCCAAGATAAAAGATTTGATTAGAATTAATATCAGAAATTTGAATCCAAATATCTTCACAATTGCAATTTAAAGTATTTTTCCCAATAGTTTTTGAAGAATAATTATCAGAAATGTAAATTCTTACCCCGCCAGCAGCTGTTTGAGAGTCAGCATGTTCTATCGAATGATAACCAGTTAAGGAAAGATTAACCGTTGGCAAATTTTTAATTTTTGTTTCACTCAAACAAATAATATCAGGTAAATAATCTAGTCTTTGTAAAAATTCATGATTTTGTGCATCAAAATTTTTTTATATTAATCTAATATTAATATGTAAAATAAATAAGTTTTTCTTTTTTTCTGTTAATGGTAGTTTACAGTTTGTCTCATAAGTCTTACGTTGTTTAAAATTATTTGCTAGTAAATTATATAGAAAAGAAATAAAACCAAAATCATTTGTATTATTTTTCAAAACATTTGCAAAATTAATTTCTTTCTAATTGTTGCTTAAAGTTAAATCTTCTACCATTCTATCCTTGTGTAATTTACTATTCTTAATTAAAGAAATCAGACAAAAAGAGAAAAGAGGGATTGAATCCCATTAAGAACAATAAAAAGAGAACAAAAGCAACTAATTAAATGTATAAAAAAGCGAAACCTACAGGCCAGAAGCACTATTAATTACAAAATAAGGGGATATGAATATTTACATATATTAACATTGATTCCATCAATATAAAGACGATATTCGTCAGCTGCGACTTTCCATGACGTTCTTTTGCCTTCTTGTCTGGCTTTATTGAATAATGGAAGAAGTTTATTTTTTTGTTGTAGCATTTCAATAGGTAGGTGATCAGTTACATAAATATAATCCGGAAGTCTTGGTTTAAGATTCAATTCATTATTGTACAACTTCAGGTTTTTTAAAGATTTATATATAAGCTGTTTGTCAAATAAGTTGGTTAATTTAATAGTTATAGGTCGTTGAATTTTCTTTCCATTTTTTAGTACAGGTTGTTTAGGCATACGGTGAATATCAGCAAATTTTATATTTTTACTATTCTTAATGTTAAGTGCATTATGAAAAATTCACGGACAGTTTTTTCAGTTTTCTCTCTAGTTTTCCATACATTTCTATCTTGTTCTTTGAGTCCATGAATCAAAATATTGAACCTTTTACTGTATGCTTCATTTTTTAGATTTTCTTTTCTGTTTCGCTGATGATTTTCTTGAACGAATGTATATAAATTATCAAGTTTTTTGCTAAAATTATTAAAAAACGTTTCAACTTGAACTTTTAGTTTATCAACTTCTTCAATTGACGCATTTAAGCGTTTCATATCATTAACGTCAGATTTAATGTCATCAACTGCTTGTTCTACAGAGCTGATTCTCTCGTTAAATCTTTTAATACTAATCTCCATTATATTCACTTTTTGAAGCAATTCATCCATTTTTAACAATACTTTATCAATTTTTTTATGAGCCATTTTCAGAAAATTGTTATTTATGTTTCAACCTGTCAACCGCTACTTGATTACATCCGCACAACACAACGATTTTTCACAAAATGATTCATATTCATGTTTTAACAGTAATCGCCCAACATGTTTTCTTTTAATATCTCGTGACAAAAGTAATTATTTAATAATCATGCAATCACTAACTTCAGTAAATTAATCACTTAAACCCAAACTTTTGGTAGCGTTATTTTTCTAAGATACGAGTTTTCATCTGAAGCGTAAAAATTTATTTTAACTTTTAATTTTTGCTTATTTTATTTCTTTCAACATTAATAATATTGCTTTTTTTAGTTGTTGTGTTTCCTGATGAGCCTCACAGGCGAAACAGTCTGTTGGGACTATTTTAATACATGTTTTTTGTAATATTTGTGTTTCAATAAATAGGATCCACCCATTCCAATGTTCAGTAAGGGTCTGCCAATCGGCAAACGTCCTTTTCAGGACGAGGCAATGCCTGGAAAAAAACTGCCCTTTTCAGCGCACATTGACAAAAAATTTTGAAAACCCACTATTTTCCAACTGAACATCGAAGACTTTACCGCAAGCAAGATAAATACTTTTTATAACCTTGCTCTGCAGTCTCAGGCACTCGTCATTCTACTGCAGGAGACCCACTGCACTGATGCAGAGAAGTTGCTATTTCCAAGCTACCAACTAGCTGGGTCTTCCTTTAAGCAGAAAGCATGGTCTTGCCACATTTTTTCACAAGCGACTAAGGTATACGCTTTTGGACTAATCTCCACCGACATCGGAGATTGAGTGGTTGTGCATGGACGTTGATGGTTACAAAATAGTCAACATCTACAAGCCTCCACCAACACAATTACAATCCCTGGATCTTCCAGTGTTTCCTCACACTTTTGCCTTTATGTTGGCAATTTCAACTGTCGTCAGCTGATTGGGATTACGATAATAACAGTTCAGTCGGTGAGTGCTTGGCTGGCTGGACATGTATTAATAGTCTTGTACTCTTATACAATATCAAGGACGCCGCCAGTTTCTACTCCGGCCGCTGGTACACTGGCACTGGCACCAGACCTAGCTTTTGCTAGCGTAAGTCCTAATAGTCGCTTATTGGATAGACTTGTTCTTGAAAATTTCCCCAGGTCACAAAATCGAACTTCGCTTATCACACCACCAAGGTTTGCTATGGCAGTGCCAAGGATGCCTGTTGAGCGATGGAACTTCCGCAAGGCCAAATGGAGTCATTACATTGCTTTAACGAATAAATTCGCAAAGATTTTGTTGCCTCCTGATTCACTTGATGTAGACGCGGCTTACCAGAACTTTTGCAACATCATCAAGAAAGCAGCCAAAAAGACTATCCCACGCGGGTATCAAAACAACTATACTCCGTGCTGGGATACGGAGTGTAAATCCCTCTATAAAACTTTCCTGCAGTCTCCTCAGGGAGACGACTCAAGCTTGGCTGCTACAGATTTGCTTGCCGAGCTTGACAGGAAGCGGAGAGGTTTTTGGTCCAAGACAGTTCGGAGCATCGACTTTTCAGACTCTAGTCGAAAAGCATGGAGTATTTTAAACAACCTTACTGGTAGGTTACGACACTCTCCACGTCAATGTCCCGTCTCAGCTAATGCTATTGTATTTCAGCTAGTCAGAAATGGGAGATACGAGTTATTTATTTAGTTTACGAACACTTAAAATTTAAAACAACAATGCATGAAATCTCTTCAGTTTCTATATATTGCAGAACAACTAAATAATGTAAATTATTCTTAATAGTCAAATTGTTATAATAGTTATCTAAAAGTGATTGAAATTTAGCAGCAACAACTCTACAACTAAAAATATGCTTAAAAAAAAGAAAAATCTTGTTTTAAATTTAAATTTTTTTTATTGATTAAAACACTACTTAAAATTAGTTATATTTATGCATACAATATTAATCACTTTCTATAATTGCAACAAAATAATGATATACAAAACAAAAAATTTACAAAGACTAGTAATAAAAAATACATTTTTCTTCTTTTTGTAGCAAAAGCTTCATGTACAATAGAAACCAATAGAACGCTATGTCCAGTCTACAAATGTTCAGAGGTGGGCAGTACCATGGACTCCTAAATAATAGAACCTGGACTGGAAACGAGAAATTACGAGTGGGCAAAAGTAGGCCATTGCAGTGAAGCTGTCTTTTTAGAAAATAAAGATTGATGCTTTTTTTAAAAGCATAAATTCATGAGATTAAAGCTTTACTTGATTGATACTTGCAGAGGATACGTTTGGGTCGGCCCACAGCCTAGTTGAACCAAAAATGTTCTTTTTTAGTCAACTTGAATTTAGTACGAATGAGATTCTATGATAAACATCATCTTAGTCTAGCGACTATTTCTCTGATTTGGTACAAGTATGATTTAAAAAGCTGCAATCAAACTAAAAGACTATATTGAAAAACAAACAGTAGAATAACACCAACTTCTAAAATAGAATAACAAAAATATGTAATAAACAATTAGATAAAAATATATATGAAAAAATAAAATGCATACAAGAGTAAAGTAAAAACTGTTATCGAACGCATAAACTTTGTGACCAACTTGGTCTTGGGAGAAGCTTATGGAAAGTTTGTAGGTAGCTAAGATCAATCATAAAGTACATTTGATATGTACACAAGTACTACAAAATGAAAAAAAGCAGAACAGAAAAATGAAAAAACTACGTAACAATATTTTAAAAGTAACTGGACAACAATTTACAGTTCATTTGAAACGTTTTAAGGTGGTTTATATAACAGTAGCTTTAACAAAAATATGCTTCAGGGTGTGATACAAAGTAACACAAGCCTAGACTTAAAAAAAACAAAACATTAATGAATTTCGACAAATGTTAGAAGCTTGACCGAGTTTAAATGGTTTATGAAAAACAGTAACATTACTAAATGTTTAAATGCGGACAATTTCAAAAGAAATATTATTTTTACGCATAGCTAGACGTTATCTAAAAAACTAGCAATAATATTTGCAAAAATCAACAATTTTAAGTGCCCCCACTATTTATAGTTTTTACGGGGTATTTACAGTTTAATTAATACTAAGTTTTCTTATTTTGGAACTAGTACCTCTACGCCCCTTTTCCGTTAATTGGCGAATTAAATTTTTGCACATGCAATTGTAAAAACGTATTGACACTTCTTCTACAATATTGTGCCCGTTGCTACACAATGCCGGAAACGACCGAAAAGCAACATCATCATTAAAATAAGATATGTTTATAATTTCTTGCTGATTTTCGGCACTTAAAAATGACTTTTTCAAGTCACTATTGCCAAGTTCAGCAAAAACCTTCCAACAAAGACAACCAATTTCATATAACTCGGTTGTTGGTTTCCAAAGACCCCCTCGATTTATGCCATCAAAAAATTTGCTTGCATACTCATGCATAGTTGTTGTTAAAGGAGGAACAAATTCAGCTATGGTTGCAACAGTAGCCGTTTTGCATTCAATGCATCTTGTTGATTTAACCAGTGATTTGCAGCAATATCCGGTAACATAAAATATAACAGCTGCATCATTTTCTGTCGGCAATATATTAAACAATAGCTCAGCTTGCAAGGCTTCTGCTGTGGCCATTAATTTATTGTTACTAATGCATTTTGTTTTGACTATGATATCTATCTCAGCAATAGATATTTGCGAATATTTCAACAACGAAATTGAGCGGATTTTCCTGTCACTTTCTTGAAGTTGTCTCATAGAAATATAATAATTTGCTCCACTGAGTTGACGAATCCGGCTGAATCTTCGTTCAATCATATCTGATTGAATTTTTTCCAACAGCACATAATTGAAGCCACAGTTTTGCAACAAGTATTTTGACATCTGCATTATTTCTTCACATGTTTGATGCAAAGCACGGGAAGTGTGTTCAGTTAATCCAGGTTGCTGAATAGAAAAAAAAAGATATTAAGAAAATACCCATATAAACATAACAATGAAACATTGTATCAAAGAAAATCGCAGAAAGATCATTAAGTAATAGAAAGATTTTGCAAACAGCCAGTCGGATGTGAATACAATAAATTGCAAGCAGCTGATCTAATAATTTTGTTTCAATTAAAAAACTTACGTTATGACACTACTCTCAAAAATAAACATATCAGATATAGGTATAAAATATGTTTTTTATTTTTAAACAGAAAATGTTTGCAAAACATACTTACATTTGAATTTTTCCAAAAACTAACATAATGGCCAAAGTCCGTCAAAAATTTTAATTTCCAATCAGCAGTGGATCGAACTGGGTCACGAGAAATATCCCGTTTATGTTTTCCAATTTCTGATGTTGAAACATTTAAAATATTCCATAGCTTCAAAAACAAATCAATAGCAGAAGCAGTTTCATAAAATCCATATTTCTTTAATCCAATTACAATAGACTCATGAAACACAGCCTGAGCAAGTTTTACATTAACTTTTTCTATACTATTGGGTTTTATAAACTGTTTCAGTTAAACGATGGGCAATCCTTAAAGGTTTTTGGCATTCAAGATTGTAAACTTTCTCTATATCTGCAAAACTGGCTGTAAGTGGACTATCGGGAGTCATACAAGGCATTTCAAACACTCTTCTGTTCACTAAGTTATTATATATATTCTTTATTATGTGAGTAGGGTCAAATATTAAAAAGATTTTTCCATCTGTGTATTTGTTTGGAATGGATGCTTTCCATGCACCATTACAAAGGAAATCTTTGAAAAACTTTCTATTTGCAGAAGCATTGTCAACACAGATTCCAATAACATTAAATCCAATTTCATGAACAAGTAGCATAACTTTATCAAAACAAGCTTTTTATATTTCAGCTTTTAAATTTTTAATTGGGTAATTCCTACCATATCTTGATAGCCACTAGATAAAGACTTAATCATGAAACACAAAGCTGTGGCAGCTACAGCACAACTTTCAGTCAAGCCAAAAACCTGTCCTCCACTTGATTCGATACGTTTTGAAAGATATATTTCATCAATCATCAAGAGAACATTTCTGTCAAAAAAGTTTAACTTTGAAAATCTCATATTAAGATAATCAGAATCATCAAGTCCAGTTCTTTGGTCTAGATTCATTGTTATTTTTCTCAACATTTTCACAGAAGGTAATATAATAATTTGCTCTTGACATAGCCTTTTCCATTGCTTTAGTACTGGTTGCATGCATTAAGTAAGACATAACCAATATTTCTACTGAATAGGGACGTTGTTTTTTAGTAATAAAAAGTAATTTCTATTGCTCTAATATAAAATTCATTGGTTTTTTTTGATAGTCATCCTTGCACAATTCAATGTATTTTTCTATTAGATTTAATAATTTTGCTTTAATTGTTTTCATTAATGTTGTGATATCTTGGTCTAAATTTTTTGCAAAGGCTATTAGATTTTCTACTCGAGAAAATAGTGTTACTTTCTCAGAAGACAAAATGTGATGGTAACAAGAAGGTGGAATGAGTTTTTTTCATGATACATTTGCACATGCAGATCTTTATCAATGTTTATGGAAAACAAAATCGAGAATGGTTGTTCAATAGACAAATATATTAAAGTAATTCCTGCTTCTGATTTATATAAAACAAGTTGTGAAGACAAGACTGTGCATAAAAGTTTTTCAAACAAATCATCAAAATTTTCTAAAGTGTCAGACTCCAAAAAATTTTCACACTGTTTTTGCAGTATTGCTGATTCATTATCCTGCCTAGTTTTTGAAAGAGCAATACCGGCTTCTTAAAGGTATATCTTTATTTGTATAATACAAAGGAATATTTTTGAAAATTGAAGGAACAGCACCAGGTTTTAGTCTTCTATAACATAAGTGCTCACTATCTCTTTTTCTTTTGCGTCTTTGGTTGGAATTATGAGAAACTTCAATAAAATCATTTGGTTTAAAATGGAGTGAGCACAACTTTGAGTATTTTGAGGGTTTAAAATTTTTCCTAGCTATGTTTTTTAACCAATTACATAAAAGTTCTTCATCTTTTAAAGGGAATGACTGATATGTAATATTTAACTTTTTTTCTTCTGAAGAGTATCCAGATTTAAAGTTTCGGTAAAGAGGTTGTTTTTTTCAACCAGACAAGAATTGAAAAAAGCAGCCATAATGGATTCAGCATTCTTTATTTTATTAAACAGACATTAAAATTATTTACAAAGACGAACGCTTTCGGCTTACTTTAGCCCTCGTCAGGTTTCTACAATTTTAGCAATATTAATTAACTATAAATTTACACACACACATAAAAAATCAACAATTATAATTGCTGACTACATCTACTCAAAAGATAACCAGATTAAAGAAAATCTACCTTCAATGAAAAAAGAAGTATTTATAAAACTGCTGCGTTTGGCCAACCAAGGAATGTTTTTATATAAAGACAAATTATATCAACAACATGATGGTGTTAGTATGGGTTTTCCACTGGCTCCGACTTTAGCCAATTTTTTTCTTGCTCACATAGAAAATAAGTTATTAGGGAAACAATTAGACTTTCATCCAAAATTGTATTCTAGATACGTTGATGACATATTTGCTGTATTTGATAATTCTGATCACTGCACTAAATTTCTCGATTTGCTTAATTCTCAACATAATAATATTAAATTCACAGTGGAGCTCCCTTCTGACACCGTACCATTTCTTGACGTTGAAATTAGGCTCAATGAAACAGGAATTGATACGTGGTTATACAGAAAACCAACAAACACCAATCTAATTTTGAATTTTAATGCGCTGTGTCCCACTAAATGGAAGTCTGGATTAAATCTATGTTTTTTAAATCAAGCCAAGCGTATTTGTTCCTCCGATTTTTTGTTTGATAAAGAAGTTAGTAAGTTAAAAAAGATGTTTTTGAATAATGGTTATCCTTCATAGTTTTTTGATAAAATTCTCGCAAGCTTTCAATCTTCTAACAAATTTTCTTAAAACATTAGCTTTGAAAATAGTTTTTGTATACCGTAGTTGGGTAAGGATTCACATCACTTTGCAAATCGTCTTTCTGCATTAATAAAAAACAAGTACAACTTAAAAATATCTCCAATCTATAAAACTTTTAAAGTAGGCAATTATTTTCAGTTAAAATCCAAAACTCCTGTGGCTCTTTGCTCAAATGTTGTCTATAAATTCTCTTTGCTCAAATGTTGTCTATAAATTCTCGTGTTCGTGCGATACGAACAAGACATACATCGGTATGTCCTCCAGACGTTTGATCTCTAGAGTCCGGGAGCATCTGAATTTTAAAAGTCTACAGGATAGTGCAATTAAAGATCATATTTTATCGTGTGAAAAATGTTCTAATAATCGGTTTAATGAAAACAATTTTGTAATAATACGTAAATACAAATCAGAATTTTGTTCCAAGATTCACGAACCTCTACTCATAAAAAAGTTAAGTCCAAAATTAAATCGACAAATGTTCGCAAACGGAGCTTCATATTTATTGAATATATTTTGATTGTAATATTTTTTCTTTTTTTCTTCAATGACATCATAATCTGGAATTTAATTTGTATCAATTTAGTTTCTCGCCCGTTTTGATTTAAAATTTAGCCTGTTAGTCAAAAGTACAGCCTGTTTTTTAAAAATATACATTGTTTTTTGCTGTTGTTGATTTTTTATGTGTGTGTGTAAATTTAAAGTTAATTAATATTGCTAAAATTGTAGAAACCTGATGAAGGCTGAAGTAAGCCAAAAATGTTCGTCTTTGTAAATAATTTTAATGTTTGTTTAATAAAATGAAGAATGCTGAATCCATTATGGGTGCTTTTTTCAATTGTTGTCTGGTATCCAGATTTGCAATTGATGGCAGCACATTTATAAACCATTTTTAAAATAAATATTTTTCTATGCAAAAAAAAGATAATTAAAAGGCTAAGAAAATGCCTTATCCTAAAATTTAAATACGATAACCAAAAAATAATAAAGTATAAATATACTGCTAAAATAAGATAATCAAAAAATAATAAAGTATAACAACACTAAACTTTAAAATGCAATTATGTGCTTCAATAATAAATGTACTAATTGTATTAAATTCAATAATTTATTCAGTAGTAACATTCAATTGAAATAACAGATAGATATGACATAATTGTTGTTGCATATAAATTAAAAAATAAAAAAGGTAGTACAGTACTTCTATTATTGTTTTTACTAATGTCACAAAAATAATAGTGAATAAATTATAATGTCATTGTTAAATTAAACAATGATCAAGATTTATTCTGTGAAAAAATACACAGCAAATAGAAAATAGCTGTTAATTCCTAAGTTGCCTACATTTTTAACTGATAAAAAATTTTACCTGAACACCAGGAGTAGAATATAAATTTTGCTGGTATTTGTAAATTAATGTTTGCAATATATGTGATTCTTACATATTTTCCTTAGTCATTATTCTTTTTCTAATAAACCTAAACTGATTTTTTCCAGCAATCTTTTCGCATTTATCATGAATCGGCGTAGGTAAAGAATACGGACCCCCTTGTAAAAATAATTTAAAATAACAAAAATAAAATAATTCCGAATGGCACATTTTTTAAAGAACTTTTCATTCAAGTTTAATAAGATTTAATTCATATTGCAAAGGATAACATTCACTAACATGGGTAATAAATAACTCAAAGTTTTCAAAAATATTTTCAGATTTCATGGAAAACCAATGCCGATAGACGCTTTCATCAAGATGTTGCCACTGCATATCTCCTTCTGAACCTTTGACTAGGGTTAGGGTTAGGTTAGGTTAGGGTTAGGGAACCCTAACCCTAACCCTAACCCTATTTTAAATTATTTTTACAAGGGGGGTCCGTATTCTTTACCTACGCCCATGAATCTATTGTTTATTATATTTTGCGAGCCATACTTCTAGGTTTAATAACTTAACAGTGAATAGTTTCTAAAAAATCGAACTAATTTTTTAGCTTTCTACAACTGGCCTACCTTTGTACACGCGCTCTGCGATTTTCAATTCCGTTTCCAGTCCAGGTTCTATTATTTAGGAGTACATGGCAGTACCCTGTACAAAAGTATCGCGCTACTTTTTTAGTACCGGTACCGGTACCGCGGTATTTTTTTTATTAAGTACCGCGGTACTCCGTCTGATTTTAGGGTCATTGAAAGATTTTTTTGCAAACATTGCGACATGTTTTTGTTTTTCGTATCGATTGCAGCTTCAAAGTAGTTTCTTGATTTACAGTAGTGTTATCACAAATTGACATTTGTCAAACTTTAGTGTTTACCAGTACTTTCCCCATCCTTCCGGTAGTAGTTACTAGTTAATTTTAAGTAAGGTCAGGTTTAGGAACGTTTTACGCACTTTATAGCCAGTAACCCTTGTGCAACTTTTTATTTAGGCTAAGCTTACTCAGGCCAGTAGGGTAGTCTGGGTAGACTGGGTAGACTAGGATTTTAATTATGTCTCAAATAAAAACTAAAGAAGTAAATTAAAAATTCCAATTCACTACAATATTTTGGCATCTCTGAAAGCAATTATCTGCTAGATCTTCTGGTTGCTTGCGGACCTGTATATATAGCATTAAATAAGCAGGTACGGTATTGCTTAAAAGTTGCCCTTAGTATAACGCCTTCAACGTTTTTGTACGAGTCTCTGAAGAATAAATGGAGTTGAAATACAATAAAAATCAATAAAAATTTTAAATCTTGAAAATGAATGATGAGTTTGTGTATGAACCTTATTTTGTCTTATATTTTTCCATCAATCTTAATCATGTTATTAATGTGCATAAAAAAAGAAACAATTTTAAAATTGGTTAAAAAAATATTGTTAATTTATCCGTTTAAATATCAGGTTTTGTTTTGACTGAATTGAAGAAAGATTATTAATTGCTTATGCGCTTGAAGTTTTACATTACATAATTAATTGTATCATTTTTTTATAAGCCAGCGTCAGCCTATGTCATTCGACTCTGTGTTTTTCTTGAAACTTTATTCAAACTCCATTTTTTTGACCAATTTTAACAGAATAAAAAGAGGTTACTGAAATGAAATCAACCAATAAAATTCTAATTACCACAAAAAAATGACACAATCATTTTTCAGTGTTAATATTGAACTTAACGGAAAACGCACCAACAGAGGTTATTTGACTTATTTTTATTCAAGCAGATGACACATCAAATGTAGCAGAGTTAAAAGATCCCTGCTCCAGCTTTTTTCTAATATTTTTGTTTGCAACAAGAACAGGCAGTGCAAAATATTTTACAACACTACGCACCGGTATTAAAATTTAGCATAAATGACTTGGCGTGAATAACTATTTTATTTCTATATCTTACTTTCTGTACAGTACAATATCTAGATAGGTGTGCTTTCGTTTTTCCTCCTTGTAAGTTTATATTTGAAATAACTTTAAATAGAATAGCCTACTTTTCTTTGTTGCACTGAGCGTTTGATAAAAATGACCAAAAGATCGAACTATTTAGATTCATTTAAAAAGTGAAGTTTTAAGAAATATTTGTCGCAGTTTGCTTGAGGTAATCGAAAATTATCAAAGGACTTCCATCCTACTTTTGAATTATGCTGGGAACTGTATCGAACATTTACATAAACAAGGTCAAAAGACATTCGAATAGCATATATATTGTGTTACGCTTGAGTGCAATATCATTAATTGGTTGCATAGGCGTACCAGCCAAAAAAATATGGGGGACAATAAAGTTTTGCCCAAATTTTGTGACGTTTGCCCAAATCATAATTTTCTAGCACGTTACGGTTGGAACAAAAAATTGTCTGAGATTCGCAAGCCAAGAACAAATTTTGTCCTAAAATTATGGTGATCTCTAAAAAAAAGGAAGAGTGTTCACTTGAATTCAGTCTCATATTTTTTCAATTTTTGACCCAAAAGCAAGGTGTTCTCTATACAAAAAAAAGTCTTCACCTAAATTTGGTAACTATTTTTTGCAGTTTGATCATTGTCACTGTCCTAAAATTTTTGACTTTGCCCAAATATTTTCTTGTTACTGCCCAAAAAATTTCAAATTTGCCCAAACCTTAGAAACTTAAGTGAGCATTTGGCCTCCCTGCCCCCCCCGGCAGGTACGGTTATGATTGGTTGTACCGATCTTATGATACCGATATTCTAATGTTAAAATTCGTACTATAAATTAAATAATTCTGAAAGGGTTATTACTATTACCTGTAATAGAAAGCACCTTGATTTTTGGGGAAAAATAGCGGAATCAGAGATTGATTCGAGGTGAAGACTTTTTTTTTTTTTTTAGAGAACACCTTGATGTCGGGAGAAAAATAGCAGAATCAGAAATCGATTCTTAGGTGAAGACCTTTTCTAGGGGTCGCGAAAAAATTTGGCTATGCAAAATGGGTCTCGATGAAAAAAGTTTGAAGAACACTGATCTACAGCAAACTCAAACTATAAGTGCTATTTTCGAGGGGAGCCCGAAATGACAGACGCGGCCCATACTTTATTACAAAATATATTATGCGGCCCAATACATTTTTCTAAAAGGCCCACAGGTTGTCGACCACTGACTTAAACAACCGAGAGGCCAAACGTGATCTAAAAGTCAACAAAAATAATAAACTTTTACCGATCTGTCCAACCCCTACTTATCTTGGGGTAAAAACAGCTAAGTACTATGTACCAGTCTGGTGTCGCAGTGTTCACACTCGCCTCATTGACAGTGTCTTGAATGACGCCTTACGCATAGTCACTGGATGCCTGCGACCAACTCCAACGGACCACTTATCAATACTTTCAGGCATCCAACCAGCTGAGCTTCGCCGACTGGGAGTAACACTTGGTAGAAACGCAATTTTATTTTGCATAATGGCAACATTTATCACGTGATCCATGTGCATCTAACTGTGTTGAATTTTTCTTTCTGGTTTTTTAGTTTTTTTTTGGTTTAAGTTTGTAATGCACGTGGTCGGTAGCGCAGTCACTGAATATTTTTAAAATTGGTTTTATTTAGCTGTACTTGTTCTAAATTACCTTCACTTAGACCTTGCCAATAAATTTTTCTCATATGCTTAAAGATTAAGTAAAATATAGGTTTAACTAAGGTAAGTTAATAACGACAGCCATAGACTGATAAGAAAATAGACCGCGGCTGCTGACGATACACGTAGCAAACTTAACAACACTCTCCTTGGCTTATCGTGGATCTCAGGACCCTGATCATATTTTGTATGGTTTTTTAAGTAGGTCCTCAGATGCTCGCCAAGAGAGACTAAGATCTAGACGCACATTTGTGCCAGCTGTGCACACAGCCTTGCCGGACTTGCCATCCGCGCTTCTGAGTGGACAAATCATAAATGGAACGCCGAGCATTGTGAGAATACTTCCAGGCTCTGTATTTTTATACCCAGGATCAGTGCCAGGCCTGATGGGGTGAGCTTGTCCCAAACAGCTTGGGTTAGGCTCAACCACCTTCGGACTGGTATTGGGCGATTCCATTCGTCCATGCGCAAGTGGAGTTCACTCCTTTACCAAATTGCGAGTGCTGCGCCGGTGAACAAACCGAGACCAAGTTTTAATAGCGTACCCCATATATCGGGCACCACATGGAGCACGAGGTCTGACGGTTTTGGATGACGAAACTTGTTGCTGGCTTAACAATATTACTGCCAGGATCTGATCCAGGCAGTACAGCAACCTGGGGTAATAAAAGGATAAACCGTTGGCAACAGTCCTGTTTGTGTCTGACTTGGAGTGAATGCCCTTCCAAACAACAACGACGATTTTTCAGGGACAAAAATCAAAAAATTTGAGAAGATTCAAGGTGAAAACTTTTGTTTTAAAGAACATTATTTTTAAGGACAAAGTGCTTAAGACGATCCTAAACCTGACCCTACTTAAAATTAACTATATAGAAACTTTTCCCGGAAAGATGGGAAAAGTACTGGTAAACATTTAACTATAAAAAATGTCAATTTGTGATAATATACTATAAACCAAGAAACTCCTTTGAAGCTGCAATCGATACAAAAAACAAAAACATGTTGCAATGATGGCAAAAAAAAAATTTCCAGTGATCCTAGAATTATGCAATGGAATCATTGTTTTCGAAGCAGCTGCAATGCTGCATGATACTGATGCAGAGATCGCAGCTATTGACTCCGCTCTTAAAACTAAAAAAAGGCGCAAGTACCACGGTACTAGTAACGGTACTAAAAAAGTACCGCGCCACTTTAGTACACGGTACACGTCGGTACAGCCCACCATTGCATTTTGGTCAGATTATATAATTGTACACAATGCTTCTACCCAGCAAATTTTAAAGGCAAATTGCTCCCATATCACTTTACTTCGGCCTCTTTTGAATCTGATATCTGTAAAACACAATTTATGATATTTTGAAGGATATTTATGTTTATGGCTAATTAAACATTTCAACTAAAAAGCTTTATGCCAAAGAAAGCGAAGCACTGCTCTATCTAAGCCCATGACCAAATCAAGTGAGCTGCGTTTAATGCAGTTCAAACGTGCGTTCAATATACTACTTAAAGCGTCAATGAAACGCATTATTTTGGATAAAGTTTTTAAGCTAAATTTAAAGCAGCTCAAGAAGTTGCCAATTGAATTTAACTAAAAACTTAAAATTAACTAAACTTAAATTTAATTAAAGAAGTTTGAGAAAAATTAAAATATATTTTAAATATTGACTTTTTAAACATTGCTGAAAATATTTTAACTGCTGCACAGATATAGGAATGCTGCAGCTCCTATAGGCAAGCCCCAACTGCTTAGTAGCACCATAGTGATAACTAGTGCACAATAGCTTTGTTGTTTTTCTTGTTGAAGCAGCAATTGTAACAGATGTTTGTTTAATTTCTTTCAAGCGTGGCAAAATCAAAATCTAATGCGACGGCATGAGGAACGCGTGACAGTATTAATAGAAAAAATCAAATCGTTCGCTACAGTTGTTTAACTTATATTGTTTGCTTTTCACTAATTGAATATAAAATTAATTGAGAGAAATAGATTTATGAAAAAAAGTTATTTCAAAAAAACTAATTTTGTCATCCAAAGCAACATTTTGAATGGTATATGTGCTGTTCTTCTGCGTTATGTTTAAGCTCGTCGTTTAAAAAGCATATTTTTCTACTGCCTATCAAAGCATATTGTCTACTACATCTAACTTGCATGAATAGCATAAATTTACAATTTACACACACAAAACAACCAGCACAACTTTTATTACTACTCAAAATTCACTAATTTCCATATTACATAAATGAGCGCGCAAACGCAAATCGAAATGAGTAAGTTGAGTTGGCTCATCTCGGATTTTTTTGTTGATCAGTTCTTTCAATCTTCCAATTCTTCGTTCGGTCGAGCGATTGTGGTTATCAGTCGACTTCCAAAAAGATGGTTGAACACGAATTATTGATATAAATGGGGCTTCTTTACTCCTGTTTGTGAAGAAATGCTTTAAACGACTTTTTCGGTCTTGAAGGAGTGATCGCACATCTACTTCTTCAGGCAAAGACTTTAAACTTTTAACTGTTTCAGCAGGGTGGGTGCAACTTTGGCATCACACTTGAAGCAACATTTTTCTAAGAAAGCCATTGCGACGCATGAGCCGAGAAATATTTCATAACAACTTCAGGGATATTTGGGTCGATTTCAACAAAACAACTAAGCAGATCGCGGTAAAATATGGAAAGAAAAGGACCCTCTGAAGCTTTGGGGTTTAAATGTATCATCAAAAATGATGGTACATAAACACAAACGACGTATGAAACTATCTTCTGAAGCTTGTTTTTCTGAGTATCAGTGAGATTTTTTGAGTTAAAAATAAGCATTCTCATATAACCATTTGCAATAGTAATCCATCGAGAATGGCAAATTTGTTCTTGCTTATAAAAAAGCAGGTTCTTTAAATTTTGTGGAATATCGGTGATGATATAGCATGCCAAGACCAGCACGCATAGCTGATCATTTCTAAAACTGTGGTCTTCTACTTTATTGCTCTTTTGTTAAGAAAACCACTCGATCTTGGCTTTCAAGAGAACAGCAGCAATTCTGATTACCGGAACGTTCACTTAATCCTTTGGCATTAACGTTTCATTACTTGGCTTGTCTAATGCTGATATTCTGTTCAACAAAGTTCCATTTTGCATTGCTCCAGGACCTTTTCTTTTGCCATTAACATAGGAGATTACATGGGCAAGATAAATTTCATTTGTGTGGAACAAGCATAACAGAATATGGATATCATGACCAATTAGCTACCTCGCAGCTGCACACTTTTTGTTGTGAATCAAGTAATTTTCGGGAATTGAGCACTTGCACGTGCATATATCAAATAACCTATATAACCACTCCTCATCCACTTTATTACCTCCATGCTTCATTTTTTTTTCTTTCTTAAAGCGTTATATCTATCTATTAAATCTTTCAACTTTGCTTCTATTCTCTGTTTGTTAAGTACAGCTTTTGTCCATGTACTTAACACGTCTAACAACAGTTGATCTTTCACATCTTTGTAATAGGGTTGTTTGTTAAAATACTTAGGATTAGTTACAGTTAACTGATTTCTCAAGTAAAAGTAATGTCCAACTACATTAAAATTAAATGGGAACATGTTTTCCTCAAGCTCTTTAAAGGTTTGCATCGACTTGGTGATAAGCCTACTACTTCTCAAAGTCATGGCTAAACAACTGAAACCTGTTCTTTTTTTGGACAAATTTATAAAATAATCTCAGTTTAAGACAGCTTGTAGGCTTTGCTACGCAATAAAAGTGGAAAAAACAGAAACATTTTTCACTGAAATGCTCCAGCACGATAAAAATAGGTGCAAATTTAGTATTTTTGAAATAACTTTTTTTCTGAAGGAGATAGACAAAAGTTTTTTTCTAGATCAGATATAGGAAACCGACTATTCTGCGCATTTTGACACCAACTTTGTTAATCTACAATAAGCGGTTGAGAAGATATGGCAAAATCGCAAAAAATCGGACCGTCGAAAGTTCAAACGTCGTGGACCATCTCAATATGACGTCATAATTGAAAAAAATTTGGTGTAAACTTTTTATCCAAAATACCACCGGTAGGCACCCCAGGCATTTTGAAATTCAAAAGTGGTGAAAAAATGAAACACCCTAATATGTATGAATAGTACGATATAACTGCTGAAGATATTTAATACAAAAATGCAACTAGAAAGTTACTGTATTATTGTTTATAAATTAAGAATTCTTTATTTGAATTAACCTAGAAGATATACATGAACAGCAAAAAAAATAGAAAAATGTTTCTAAAATAAGATTGCAAACATATAATCAGCCGAACAGAATAATACCGCGCGCGGTGGTATAGGTGCATTTTGAAAAAGCTACTCTGAAAAAACAAAACATATCCGTAAAAATCTAATAGGTGAAATCGCTTAGTTAACGTTTAGGAAGAAAAAAATCGATATTACCATAACTAAAATCGACTAAAATCAATGTGGCAAAACAAACGTGTGTCTTCCTAAAACAATCAACTTAAATCAAAGCTAAATAGTTAAATTGCTGGTTTAAAAGACCGCTACAAAGCAAACTGGTATATATTGATTCGCAGACAATGACGTCATTTGCGCATGGTCACACGATGAGTCCATGTCCGCCAGACCAAGATCAAAGTGCCCAGTAACCACCACAGGCACACGGGACTCAGTGCAGCGGCAGGCCAACCGTAGGCAAGAGCCAAGTTTTTGCAGCTATTGCACAAGTAGAAAATGTGAATCAAAGCCAAGGAGTTAAGCAGGAAGTTTCTTTTTGTAAACGCGAAAGAGTCTCGAAGAGTCGACTTCTTCGCCCAACGCTGGTCGATAGAAAAGGAAAGATACAACACGATTGGTAGAAAAGAAAAAAGAAGCTGAAAAATAATTCGAGTGACTTTTTAAAATTGTTTGAAGCATCACAATCTACAATTATAATACTCCGCTATCTTTATCTATGATACCACTTTTGGAGTATCTTAAATGGGTTCGAATTTAACTCGTAAATTTAACTTGAGATTTCCTGGTATTGGGTACACTACTCGACGTACCTCGGCCTTACAAGTCACGTGATCAAATAGCAAAGACAGAGAAAAACTCCGGTGAGATCGTAAATTTAACGTCCGTTTTTCTATACTACTCCATAAAAAAACACACACCATCGTCTTTTCATAGACATTAAACAAAGCAAAGACGAATTGCCTCCATATATAATATCCATTTTTTTATCTTAATTTTTCTGTTTCAATTTCAGTATCTTTTGTATTAGTTGGTTAACCTAAGCGCTACACCAAACTAATGATAAGTTAACTCCAAATTGCAGAAATCAAAACAAACTCTGAAGCACAGCAATACAATTTAAATTTACTCTTGACTTACATGGCCAATGCAAAAAGAATAAATAAGGCGTTCGCTGGTAAGTTGGCCTGCAATTAGCAAACCATAGCTGAAACACACTCCGATGTGATCGCTCAATAGCTCACCAACAAATAGCGGACCTTGAAAAAAATAACACACGTCGACATAAAACGTTTTAACTTTTTTAGCATTCTACAAACAAAAGTGCGAAGCAGTAACAAAGCTGTGGTGAAAATATTGCTGCTTGATTGATTGAGCCGATAATGATCGTCCCAAAATCGATGAAACTCGAAGACGATTAATCGTTTTCGTTTTCAAAGTAAGAAAAAGATTAAGCGAAACAAAACTTTAAACCAAAAAAACAAAGGCACACTGATGCTCAGCAACATGAATATTAATAGCTTAGCTCATCGACGTGGCACTCTCGTTCTTTCGCATGAGGGCACTGAGTATCCAGTTGAGAAACCTTATTTTAAATCAGGGGTTCCCAAACCAGGGGTCGCGGGGGTCGCTGAGGTATTGTCATGATATAGGTCAGCGTGTTCCAACTACGGGCCCGCGGAACAATTTTGCACAAGTCTTGTCGATCACAAGCAGCGGCAACCTTTTTTTTTTGGAGAACGCTATGATTTTGCGATGAAAATAGGAATTTGAGAGATCGATTCCAAGTGAAGACCTTTTTTTTTTTTTTTAGAGAACACCTTGATTTTGGGACGAAAATAGGAATTTCGGAGATCGATTTCAAGTGAAGACCTTTTTTTTTTTTTTTAGAGAACACCTTGATTTTGAAACAAATAAGTGTTTTTAGCCGGTTGAGGCCCGCAAATTTGAATAATTCTGAAAAGTGGCCCACAAGAGTGCAGAAGTTGGACCACCCTGGTATAAATAATTTACACACGGGAGCGCACGCATAAACTCGCACAAACACATTGACATGGGGTCGCACTGAACAGTTGAAAGTCCTGAATGGGGTCATGCTAAGAAAAGCTTGGGAACCCCTGTTTTAAATATTCTTATTTTTTTAACTGAACAAAAACCAAACGCATAGTTTATAATGTTGACATAGTTTTAGTCGGGATAATTAAACCAGAACTTTTGATTCAATGACTAAAAAGAAAAATGAAGATGCCGATTGGAAAATTTGCGTTAAGGCTTGGCTTGCTTTAAAAAGCTAACACAAATCGCAACTAAGCAAAGATATAAACAAAAGCAACTACTCGTGGATGCTCAAGTTTAGTCAATCAACGATGAAATTTAAATCAGAATCTACCTATTAAAAGATTGAGTAGATAGATGAAAATGACACCAAAGGTAACATCGTCCAGCAGGAGTAAGTGCAATTTAAACCAATGACTATCAGTCTTCATCACGCCGAAGGATTTTATTGTGATAAGAAGAGCGAGAAATGACAATACAATCGCGAGGAAGATGAAGCGAATCTGACAAAGATTAACGATAAATCAAGCGGCGTCAATGTCCTATTCCGGAAGAAAGCGGTTAAGTTACTCTTAGTTTAACACAAAAAAAAATACACAAAACGATATGCATTGGCAATAAACGTCACTTTAGTAAGCAAGCTTTTCTCAACCAAAAAAAGCACAAGCTCGCAAGTAAATTCTGCGGTTTGATCAAATTTGTATCATCTACTGCAAGAACGATTCTTATGAACAGGAAAAGTCACCGGGTCAAGTCAGGATTGGTTTGAACAAGTCTTGGTGGTGGTGTTGCGTTTACCCGACTCGTTCCTAGGGATAGTGGGCCAGGATTCGTAGAGGCCCAGTAATTAAATAGCACCCCAAAAACGGATCAAACGTTCTATATAGTGAGAAAATGGCCGAAGATGGCCAGGCGTAAAGGCTGTCCAAGCATAAGGTAAAAAATATCCCGTGATTTGGAACCACAATTGCTACACAAAGAAGTCTCGGCTCAACCGATCCTGTGGGGATACGAAGTGAGAATGGTACTGTGCCCGTTGCAGTGTAAACGAGAGAGAAAGTACAGCAAGCGGAACGAGGAAGAGTAAGCTTCCCAGAAGATGTAGTAGAAATTTAATCAAGGAAAACATTAAATTGGATGCCGCGTCTCCAACGCTGTAGACAGATAGACGTTGCGAAAAATTAAAAGGCGAGAGGTGAGAGTAGCGACAGCATCCGCTAAACCATTGCCACGGAGAGAAAAAGGACAAGGTATTGACTGAAGATGAATTGCTTTTGACTGAACTTAGAACAAAAACACGTCATCGAGTGTCTTGTCAGAAAAAACGTCAGGTTTTTGGATTGAGTTTGGAATTCGATAATTCAAGGGCACAAACCAAATGCTCAGCTTAATTTGTTCTTTTTCAGCAATTACTGGCAAAAAATAAAAGTAAGGGGGCTCAGGGCCTCACATACAAAATTTGCATACCCCGAACAAAGCTCACAAAAGGCTAGTAACAACCTTTAAATTGAAGACCTTCATATAGTCTTAACTCGACTTTTAATAAAATAGCAAAAACAGCCTTCGAAAGGCATAAAAGCTTTTTACGGTCTCTACTTGAGTTTTAAAGACTTTGGATAGCACCGCCCCTGCTTACCTCCTACCATTAACCAAAGTCTCAATTCATTGTAGTTTATCTAACTGTGAATATCAGAAGTAGTAACAGCGAAAAAACTTGTTAAGCAATACTATCAAAAAAATATATAAAGACTTTGACATTTTCACGTAAATTAAAACAAATTTCTCACCACATTGCCGAGGTCGGTAAGAACGAAAATTAATCCTAGCACGCTGAAATTTGTCCTCCAGTGAGTATCCAAGCTGAAGTCTGAAGTTGCCGATTTCTCATTTCCAGATTCATCTTCTACTGAAACGAGTAACCGGTGAATTCCACGAGAATACAGAGCAGGGTTCCATCTAAAAGTATTTTTTACGTTTTCTGACGTTTGAAAAACTTGACCAGTTTATGGTGATGTTTATGACAAAATATGCATGGGCCACAGAAAAGGAATTCTAAGCTGTCAATTTATAATTTATAACTTCAAATAGTGGGCTTGGTGACAACAACGGAGTTGCAGCTCAGCAGCGCTCACGCGTTCGCAAGCACAAATATTCTATATCTTGTTTGTCCAAAACCCAATGCATTATAGCTCGTTGGTAAACCAAAAGGTTAAAAAACCAAACCTAAAACAAGTAAAAACTGTAAAAAAGTTCAATATACAATAGTTAACAAACCTTGCGAAGGAGGTGGTAGTAAACGTAATATGTACCTGTACGCTGTTCGTTACAAACTAGTACAAAAATTTTTAAAGCTTGAAAACAGCCATCTTTCCGACATAGAAACACAGAATCAATGAAAAAAAACTTTGTTATCAATTTGGTTTGATCTGCAAAAGGTAGTTAGCTTTTTGTGTGATGCTTTGTTTCATAATTCTTGTGTTGTTGCCCCTGCTGACATTTTCAAAGCCGTAATCAACCTCGCATGAAATTCAAAAATCCGGGACAAATTAACTGGGTGGTTTACCTATCTACTCGTATTATCAGAGGAAAGCTGAAGGATCAAAACTTGACCTAAGCAGAAAAATTTTATGATGGCAGAGGTTTGTGTTGCCATGACCTCCTACATGATACAGCCGAATCAGTTACATTTTAACAACAATTTCTAACCGGCCAAAGAATCGCCGTAAAAGAAAGCTCGTCGCATTTTGTGTTTGCGTCGTAAATTCAAAGCAACGTTTTCGGCACACACTCTTTTTAAATATTACAAATGCATGCAAGTCCAAGCATTTTTGGCCTTACTACAAAATAGAAATCGCAATGAACAAATTAAAATATATATTTCAATATAAACCATAAAAAAATGTACAGTATAAGCAGAAATTAAAAATTCAGACAATCAACAAAAGCATTAATCACAAGAATAAAAATGGAAAAAAGCCCTCACAAATTAGTCGAAAGATTTTCCAAATATGGTGAAAAGAAAGTTATTTGGCTGTAATTTGATATTTAAAAAAAATTTGCTACACGACTTTAATAGCTTGTTTTTGCTTACTGTTATAACAAATGTCAATTTCAGAGCTAACAAATCACCACTCTTGCAAGGTTACCTACATCCAGTAGACCCTGAAACTTACAAGTACATGCCACAATGCCCACTATGCTTGTCATATACACATGACAATAATTATCTTTTTAACTGTAACGAAGTACCAACATAACACAACACAACATCATTAGTCTGTGGAAAAGCCTTTAGTAGTAGCAGAGGTAATCCAAGAGGGGAAATCTAAATTGGCTTCTTTGAGGGGTTAAGAGCTGGCTACTTCAAGATATTTTTGGAGCAGGGGCAACAACAACAACAACAACAAAAAAACCATGTAATTGCAAAATTTTTGCAACTATTATTATGAAACTTGCTGCAATCAACGATACAATTATACAATTACCTAAATATTTATTGAAAACGTATTTATCACTGCCTTTTGTTGCAACACCAGGAATTAAATTCCAGAATCAGTCAAACTAAATACTTCAAAGCCCGTAAAAAAACTAGTCAAAATGATTGTTGGTATCATTAATCTCCCACATGAAACAACATTTTACTACGTCATATTGCTATCAACTTATTTAATTTTTTGGATGTATACCCAAAGATTGTGTGGACTACAAAGGTCATCCAGTATGGAAGATGATAAATCATTGCTTGGTTGGTGATTTGCAAATTAATTTAAGTTTTTTTATCTTTAAATATCTTTGTCCAATTCTTAAAAATTTATTTTTCCTTAACTGCAATACATTTTTTGCAGCTTGCATTTCTTGCAAAGTAACAAGAAATCTTCTGCCGCTCATCTATAGATGCTGAGTAAAGCCAACTTTCAAGATAGTCACTTTGAAACCATCTGGTAACAACATAGATTTTAAATGACAAGGTTAGAGTGAGGGTGCTATCAAATCAGAAACAATTTTAATTTTCTAAAAAATAACATACATTTTGACAAATCTTTGACTATTCTTTTACCCAATTTACAAAGGAACATAAAAAGTCTACTCTAAAATCATTTTCTACAAAAATACTTCGCATATGATAGCTAGATAAATAATTTCTTGCATTTATAATAGCTCCATATCAAAAGTAAGAAAATCTTTTTTCAAACCTAATGCAATTTTTAGTAAATTGCTTTGTACAAAGATAAAAATTGTTTCATTTTTTTAGTATAAGTACTAGGGTTGAGTTTTAAGTAAGAAAATTTTTTGTTTTAGTAATAAGTAATTTCTGAATTGTTTAAGAAAAGTTTTTGAAGAAATTAGTTTAAGAAAAGTTTAGTTAAAGTAATATTAAATTAATTTGAAGAGAGAACAGTGAAAAATTAACCTAAAATTAGCTAGAAAAAGCATAATTTTTAAAGTAGAATATCAACTAAAGAAAAACTTCTATTGAAAAGATTTACTTATCTATTGTGACGTATCAAGATGGCGAGAAATGCTAAATCTAACAAGAATTCCAGTACCAGCAATGACAGCAATGCCAATAATGCAAATTTTAATGAAAATGATAGAAAGCGGTTGTATGAAATAAATAACACTGTAAAATTACTGGTTGAAGAGGTTAAATCTCTAAAAAATGAAATAGAAAGAACTAATCGTAAAGCAAAGCGTTTAGAAATTGAAAATGAAAGGCTGAAAAAGTCAGTTAATTTATCTCTGTTCAAAATCGATGCATTAGAGCAATACGGCAGGCGCGAAAACTTGAGGATTTATGGAATCCCTGAAAGCAAGAACAATCAAGATGACGGAGAAGAAATCGTATTGAAAATTGCAAAATCACTAAACGTTGATCTACAACCTTGTGAAATTCAAAGAGTTCATCGACTGGGCAAAAAAACCACCAATAACATTTCAAAACCAAGACCAATTATTGTACGATTCATCTCTCACAAAAAGCAAAGATTTTATTCGCAAAATCAAACCTTAAAAAAACGCAAGAATTTTCACAAGTATTCATTACGGAGGATCTAACCCCTCTGCGCTCAAAGCTGTTGCAATACATAAAAAAAGAATGTCAAAATGATTTTGTTCTTGGTCACACTTTTAATGGTAACATCAGGATGAAGAGATCAGCCAAAAAGCAAGGTTTAATTGGGGAAGGCGAAAAAGATCAAGGCACTGGCGTGTGGTTGACTGTGAGCTCTCTGGACGACCTGTTTAATTACGACGTTGACATCAACTTTAAAACACTTAACTACAAGCCATTATTATTTAATTGTGATTCCTTAAATGAAGATTGTTCTACTAATAATGCTGAATAATTACAATTTGAGGTACTTGTTTCTACATTTACTTTTTTCTTCTAAATTAAACAGTTTCTAAGTAGCATAATTGCTTGCTACATGTATATACTGAGTTGAATTTTTTTTTATTATTATTATAATGGCATCCAAAACTAGAATTCATAAATTAGATGATGGAAATAACAAGAAGTTAAATGAATTCCTTGAGCCGAATAATTCAGCCACCCTGCGAATAAGTGATCATTCTCCTGAAAAAGCATACGACTACTTTTTAAACTTTTTCAATATAAAAGCATGTGATTATTTTAATTTAAACTCAAAACGACCTACTTTTGATCCCAATCGTTCCCTGGTGCTTTTACATATAAATATTCGCTCATTGCATAAAAATTTTGATAATCTTTATGATTTTTTAGTTGAATTAAATTTTTTACCTGATGTAATATGTTTAACTGAAACACGAATTAAACTACACCCCCTATTAAACATTTCACTTCCTAATTATACTTTTTTTCATACTGATTCTACATCTAATGCTGGCAGTGTGGGAATTTACGTTTTAAATAAGTTTCAAGTAAAGAAATCTATTACTCAATATAACTTTTCAAAATCTGAATGTTTATGGTTAGATATTTCTGAAAACAACTTCAAAACTGAGCTTACTGTGGGTGCAGTTTATCGTCATCCAGGCCAAACTAAGATAATTGAATTTATTGATGAATTTACAAATTCCTTATCAGATCTCTCTCAAAACAAAAAAGTTTATTATATCCTAGGAGATTTCAATATTAATTTAAATAGAGATAACTGTACGAATAGTGCTAACTTATATATTAATTCAATTTTAAGTCATGGTGCTATACCCCTCATCACTAAGCCAACAAGAATATCTAATAATTCATCAACCATAATCGATCATATTATAACTAATGATTCAAAGCATGAGTTGCAATCTTTTATAGTTAAATCTGACTTGACTGACCACTACCCAATTTTTTGTGTTATTAATAAAAATTCCACTAACAATAAAAAAAATATAGAGAAATTGTTTTATCGTGATAAAACAAAGTTTTGTACAGAATCGTTTTGTAAAGACCTTCAAACTGATTTAGACAATTATTTTAGTCATCGACCAACCCTGTCTAATGAAAATTTTAATGAACTATTTAATAGTTTTGTCCACATCACATTCTATTGATACCCATGCGCCTTTGAGGCCAATATCAAGAATGAAAAAACTCTTACAAAAACCCTGGATTACCAAAGGCTTACTAATTTCAATTAAGAAAAAGAGACGGATGTTTAAATCTCATTTTTTAAGTGGTGAAGAAAAAAAAAATCGTTTTATAAATTTACTCTAATAAATTAACTAAACTAAAAACTTTGTCTAAAAAATTATATTATACTTCTAAATTTGATGAATGCCAGAAGGATGCTCGTAAAGTATGGAATGTAATTCGTTCTACGCTTCCGAACTCTAAACCAATTAATGATACTCCTGACTCATTAGTAACTGACCGTGGCACAACCTCAGATTATCAAAATATAGCTGATGAATTTAATAAGTTCTTTTGCTCAATTGGCTCAAATTTAGCAAATAATTTTTCAAATACGTCCTTTAAGTCTTTTTCTACCTATCTAACCAAACGAGTTTCTTCTTCTATCTATCTGAACATACCCAACCACACAGAAATCTTTAACGCTATTTATTCTCTAAAAAATAATAAAGCAGTTGGCCATGACGACATTCCAGCTTTTTTTCTTCGAATCGCTTCTTCAGTTATTATTCCGTATCTTCAAGTTTTTATTGAGTTTTGTTTCACAGAAGGTGCTTTTCCCGAAAATTGTACAATTGCAAGGATAGTTCCAATTTTTAAAAAAGGAGAATGTGATAAACCTACAAATTATCGCCCTATTTCTATTCTTACTTGGTTCTCAAAAATCTTTGAAGGACTTTTATACAAACGTATAAATAATTTTTTAAATAAACATAATGTAATTATAAATTCTCAATATGGTTTTCAAAATAAAGTCTCAACCAATCATGCTTTTGTTGATGTTATCACACACTCCTATGACAATATAAATTCTAATCAATACACTGGTATAGTTTTTCTTGACCTTACAAAAGCTTTTGATTCAGTGAACCATGACATTCTCCTTCTCAAACTTGATCATTATGGCATACGTGGCTCAACAAATCAACTAATTAAATCGTTTTTATCTCGCAAACAATTCGTTTCCATTAAGGGTGCTAAATCTAAGCTGTTACAAAATAATTATGGTGTTCCTCAGGGTTCGATTCTTGGCCCTCTTTTATTTCTCTTGTATGTTAATGATATGCCCCAAGTGGTTAACTGTACGCCAATACTCTTTGCTGATGATACATGCTTAATTTTTACGGCCCCTAACCTTGCTTCCCTTACTACAATTATGAATAAAGAACTTCAAAATTTATCAATTTGGTTTGATTCTAATAAACTTATAGTTAATCCCTCTAAATCCAACTTCCTAATCATACCTCCCAAACTAAACAAGCCTTTCCCACAAACTAATGTTTTTTTAAATAATATTTCTATTCCACAATGCATGAATATTAAATACTTAGGTTTAACTATTGATATGAATTTAAATTTTGATTTCCACATTTTAAATATAGCATATAAAATATCAAGAACGGTTGGAATTATCTCTAAAATTAGACACTATCTACCAGAAACAGCACTATTAAAAATCTATTACGCTCTAATACATTCCCATTTATTATATGGCCTTATTATCTGGGGATCTACCTTCCCGACGTATCTTCAAAAATTGATAACTCTTCAAAATAAAGCCGTTAAATTTATATGTGCAGCTAAATTTTGTGATAATTCCTCACCTTATTACAAACGCCTTAAGATTCTAAAACTTAAAGATCTTTATAAACTAGAAGTTGGTAAATTTATTCATTCCAATTTTAAAAAAATGCTTCCCAAAAATTTGTCTAATTATTTTATTTTAACCAGCCAGATCTCGGAAAAAAACACTAGATTAAATGAAAAATCAAAAAAAACTTTGCAAATTCCCTTTTGTAAAACTTTATGATTACAAAGATGTATAAAATATCAAGGAGTTAAGATATGGAATGAAATTCCCATTTTAATTCAAAATGCTTCTTACCGTATTTTCAAATATGAATTTAAAAAATACTTATTGAAACCTTATATTTAAAATAAAAAAACCTTATTTAAAACAAAAAACCCTCTTCTTTGCAACAGTTAAATTTTACAAGTTGTTGTATCTGTAGTTTTGCTCTCAAGGGTGGCTGCTGACTAGAAGACCGAAAGGTCAAATCGCAGTCTCCCTGCGGCTAAAAAAATTTATTATTTTATTTTTTTTATTTATTTTTTAATTTGATTTTAGTGTTTGAATTTGTTGTGTTTTTATTTTTTTTCCCGCAAACAAAAGTATGTTGATTGATTGATTGATTTCGAATGGATTAATTTAATGTAACTTAAGTTATTCAAGTAAACATGAAAAAGCAATCATTAGATGGTACAAATTCGTGATGATCTTAAGATGTCTTTTTGCATAAATTAGCACATGTTTCTACAGTTCTGATCACTTGTTAGTACATTTTTTCCAATTATTCAAATCTTATATTATACAATATTCAACTGTATGGCTACTGAACTGTACTTACAAACTTGCATTTGCCTATGTTAGCTACGAATTAACTCAATGGAAGGAGATTTTCTATTTCACTATTACAAATTCATAATCATGATATAATTAACCATTGCGACTACAAAGCAAACTACACAGACACAAATTCTTTTTTTTTGAGTGCTATTTTATATAGGATAACGCTTTTTAAACATTTTAGTTTGTAAAAAACAATTTACTTGAAAAGGTCAAGTAAAGGAAGTAACAAGTAAAAATTTTCCAGTAAGTAATTAAGTAATTACCAGGGCTTGGGAGTCGGGTCTATGAACACCCGACTCCTCTAAATTTTGAGGACTGACACCAACTCTGACTCCTGCTTAATAAAATTATTGATAACAAAAAATTTTAGGAAAGTTATTCTTATAGTTAAAATCTGAAAAATACAAAACTTTATTACTTATTAGTTATTACATACAAAAAATAACAAAATGGCCAACATTACATAACAGGTAATGATAGTTTATATCATATGTGTACTATTATTAACTGCTATAAATAGATAGCAGCACACCAAAATATTTTTTTATCAGAGCTTTAGACACTGCACAACCTCACTCTCTGGCAGCACAAAGTTAACTGAAACTTAAAACTGACAAAACACACGCAACAGTCTAGTGCAGTGTTCTTCAAACTTTTTTCATCGAGACCCATTTTGCACAGGTAAATTTTTTCATGACCCCTAAAAAAGGATCTTCACTTAGAATCCATTTCTGATTCTGCTATTTTTCCCCCAACATCAAGATGTTCTCTAAAAAAAAAGTCTTCACCTAGAATCGATCTTTGATTCTGCTATTTTTCGCCAAAAATCAAGGTGTTCTCTAAAAAAAAAAAAAAAAAAAGGTCTTCACTTCGATTTCATCTCTGCTTTCCTATTTTTCTCCCAAAATCAAGGTGTTCTAAAAAAAAAAAAAAGTCTTCACTTCGATTTTATCCCTGGTTTCTTTATTTTATTCCCAAAATCCTGCGACCCCCAGTTTGAAGAGCCCTGGTCTAGTGGATGTTCATTGTTCAGCTCTGACTTTCTGCCTGCTCTAAGCCTCTAACTGTTACACAACAAATTCTAGAATATTCAATAATAGAACCAAAAATAATCAGAAATAGTTATTGATTATAAATATATATTTTTTGAGGAGTTGGAGTGGATAGATTTTTACCGACTCTGACTCCTTCTAGACTTAAATTAGTCCGACTCCACTGACTCTGACTTCCAAGCCCTGGTAACTTAATCAAACCTAATAAGTACAAGATAAGTATTCTGATTTACATCCAAATATCAATTTATTTACAAAATTATTCAGTTTCCTCACAACAAAAAAGATTAATCGCATATTTCTTAAAAGATTTTTATATAAAGGTTGTTCATACAACTGATTTAGATTAAATATAAAAGCTTTGACTGTAGAAAAAATCTATCACCCATAACTGAGGACACTTACACCTTGTAATCACCTTGATCCACTTACTATAACCAACTTTTAGTTTGAAACCTAAAATTTTTCCTTGCAAAAATTGGTGCCTCTCATGACCCCTCCTCCATACTACTCTCCTTCTCACTTCTTATTTCTTCCATGCCTATCCCTCTACATCAGTTGGAGATGCAATATTCAATCTAGTTTCTTCCAACACCAAATATTTACAGCACTGTCTAAGGAGCTTATCCTCCCTCATTCCACTCACTGTGATTTCTCTTGTTTATGCTGCAACAAACACAACACTCTTCTTGCTATATACCTCTACAGGATTAGTTGAGCCAAGCCTTCTTCATGCAACAAATGTGGTTCTGAATCATAGGACATCTTCCTACTCATGCTAGACTGCTTTGCACTTGATTCTCTATGTCTGGCCATCTTCAGCCAATCCCTCACCATTCTAGACCTCTGGTCTTATCCTTGGGAGGTTGCTCGATTTTTTTTGAACTTTTTTATCACTACAATTATCCATCTAACTCACAGGAAAGTGGAGGGGCTAATATGTAACATAAGCAATTAACCCAACCTGCTTCCGAAGGTGCCAAGATATTACTGTTCACTTGTAATTGAATAAAGATATGGCTTTAATTTAGAACTGCTTTCCAAGACTACCAAGCAGGGCAAAGTACCCTTAAGTGTCTTTCCCAAGGACACAACAAAAAGGCATGAGCAGGATTTGAACCAAGACCATGTTGATCATAAGCACAGTGCTTTAACCACTCAACCACACTGCTGACACTTGATTATTTGGACTCTGCAGAGTTGATCTGCACCCCCATTCCTAAGAATGGGTCAAGAAAGTCCATCACCACCACCAAACCTAAAAGCTACACATTGTTTTGCTAGCTGGGAATTCAACAACTGTATGACTTGTAGTGGAAAAAATTATTTAAAAAAATCATTCTGCATTATTGAAGAAATTGAGTGGCAAGAAATTAGTTTATATGTCTAAGCAAAATTGTTTGCAAAATGCATAACAAAATTCTATAGTGCTACTCATTTTTAAGCTTCTAAAAACTGTTCTATGATAACAACAAACAATATTTCAAACTGCAAAAATTAATCATGCAATCTGTGGCTTTAATACAACTGCATAGAAAATTTGAGCAATGAAGTTTTCAGAAATCTCTTTTTAAAGCTAGCTACTTGATGGTTGTTTTAACATATCTATACTTTGTATTTATCAAATACATGTACATTACAATCACAATATTATGGTATAATTGTCTTAACTTTTAAAAATAATTGGAACAACATACAAACTTGTCACTGGCAAGCTAACACACTAGGTAGCAGCACGTTTCTTAACTAAACCAAAACTGCTTGGCTTTGCAGCTGCTTGGACTTATCGCATATGTAGATTGAAATTATTGTTACGAAAAGTAAGTCTGCCAAAGACATTTGCTTTAATTATGATGCACACACAGGATGTGACAACCTTTCTCTCTCAGCAATCCCAACTGCCTGTTTGACATCGCTGCTAAAATGTAGCTGATTTAGCTGCATTCTTTTAAAAGGCCATGATGTTGCCTAGTAGTGGTGATCTCATTTCTGAATCAACTTGGTTTGCTACAAGCAATACCCATCTAGAAATTTTTTAAGAGTTTTGATGAGGTACAAAGACATGTTTTTTCTCTGTTATCAGATTATATAAAATATTAATATATATACCTGCTTACCCATAAAGGACCTTGGATATGCACAGGTTTTTTTAATGAAGCTCCATCAATTGATGCTGATACATGCTTGATTGAATTTGGAGAGAAAACCAAAAACCTTTTTTAACAGATTTTTTAATACTTTACAAATTTTTAACTAAGATTCAAAATTACTAAACATCAATTAAAAAGCAGAAGGAAAAAAAAACATTGACAGATTAACTTTGTGGTTACAGCAGTTAAGTGGTTAGGAAATACATATTGAAAATTCCTGCATACTGTGACAAGGAGTAATAATAAAATCTTGTTTTAAAGCCATCTGGCTACCTGACATGAGTTGAATTGGCAATCCTTGCAATAGGCTCATGATTGGGTATCATGTATGTAGCAGGTTTAGGGTTCGTGATTAAAATCACTGGCCAATCATGAAGAAATGTGTCTACAAATGACATAAGATCATGATCAATGGCCACAATTCGAAAAGCCCGGTTTTTCATCCAGTCTTTTAATTCAAGCTCCAAGAAACCTGAAAACAAGTGGTTATTATGTGTAAAAAGACAATAGTAACTTTTACCTTTTGCTAGGTAACAAGCTTTGACAAATAAAATGCAATTTAACATGTATATAAATAAGATAATTTGATTTAATAAACTTGAAGCCATCCAAATATTTGTAAAAAACAATATTGCATATTAAATTTATTATGTTCAAAAGTTAATCATATAATAAAAAACATAAAACCAAAACTTAGCACGATGCAGGCATAAACAGCAAAGTACCAATGTGATATTGGTTGAAATATGAACCAGTCTTTGTACTTTTGCAGAGTAATGTGTCATTTGCCTTGATGGTAAGAGGTCAAATTATCCCTGTGTGTGCATTTTCTCAATCAGTTGAATATATTGCAAGCCAAAAGTGATTTTGGTCATTTTCATTAAAGCAGTGGCAGAGTTAGGAGTGATTCCTTATACTCATCTTTCTCTAGCAAAAAAAACATTTAAGATTACCTGAAGCATTCATAAATTTTTTTTTTTTTTTTCAAATTAGGTTTGAGGCCAACTCTGCACATTTACCAGGGGGTTTGCCCAAATTCAGTGGCCAAGAGTTGACAAAGTAGAGAATTTGGGGAAAATTGGCCAGCATTTCTTATTTGCACAAGAAAAGAACGTAACAGAAATTTATTTGTCTAGATGTTTGACATGCACATTGCAGTTAAAAGAAAAACAATTACAAAAGACAAAAATAAACACAGTGGTGGCCACAAGTTTAGCAATACTTGAAAATTAATTTAAAAAAAAGCAAAAAACTAATTAAATTTGGCCTAATGAATACAATTGACTGTTTAAAGTATTCAAATATGCATTCTTTTATATGTTTGAAATGATAAAATCATTTATTTGTTTAAATATTTTTAATTATTGATTGTTGTAATAAATTACGCAAAATAACACCTGGACAAAAGTATAGCAATACATTAATTTTTTAAAATTTTTGTAATTTTGTACTTCTAATTTATAAAATTTTAATTTCTGTATTAAGGTAATTGCATTAATGATTAAATTTTGTAATCTCATTAAAATAAAATGCTGCATGCTTTGCAAATAACCCCCCAGCAAAAAACCATAATAATTCACATGAAAGATAGTGGGCAAAGCAATCAGGAACTTGCAAAATACATTGGATGCAACCATTTTACTGTATTTAAGATGTACAGGGTGTCAAGAAAGTTCCCGATCCTAAACAAAATTATATAGGGCTAATGACAGAAGGTTAAATCAACAAAAGGTTTATTGTGGTGATAGAACAAAGCTCCATGAACATAAAAAAATCTGGTTTATTCAAAATGACCCCCATCTGTATCAATAACACGTTGGAGCCTCTGTCGGAAATTCTGACAAGCAGCACGAAGGGGATCTTGAGGAATTTTCTCCCATGCTCGTTTCAGGGAAGCTCAAAGATCCTCCAGATTGTTATGGGGTGAAGAACAGGCTTCTTTTTCCAGAATACCCCACACACAGAAATCCATAGGATTGAGATCGGGCAAAGATGGTGGCCACAAATCTTTGGTCCAGAATGAAGGAAAGTGCTCTTTGCACCACTTCTGCGTCTTCTTTGATGTGTGAGAAGGCGCACCGTCTTGTTGGAAGGTGAAGGACTTATTTTTGAACTTTTCCTTCATCGATGCGAGGGCAGGGGTTAAAATATCATTGACATACGAATCTGTATTCACTTTGACCCCCTCTTTAACAAAAATGAGGGGAGATTTCCAAGATTTGGAGATCGCACCCCATACCATCACAGACGAGGGTTTCTGTCAGCGTGAAACGAATCGAAGATGATCAGGGAGGTCCTTGGGCGACTTTCCGAGAATCCTGTCATTCTGGGTGTTGAACTTCGCCTCCACCGAGAAGAGTTTTTCGTCTGAAAAAACGATTTCGCCTTTCTCCGTGCCTCCCTTCAGACGGTTCAGCAGAATTTTGGCCCTCTCCTTTCTTTTTCGCTTCTGGAGGTCAGTTAGGAGTTGTCTTGTCCTGATTTTGTACGGGGACATTTTGAGATCCTGTTCAACAATTGTTCTGACAGACTCATGGCTGATATTCATGTCTTTAGCCGTTTTCCTCAAGGATCATTTGGGGTTCCTCCGAATTCTCTCCCTGAGGGCCTTGATCTTCGCTGGAGTGCGAGCGGATCGAGGTCGTCCACTCCTATCCCGATCCTCCATGGTTCCAAGTTCTTGGAAGCGCAAGATTGTATCGCGAACAGTCGATTTTGGTGCTTTTAGCAACTTCATAATTTTAGAATTTGAATGTCCCGCACGATGAAGTTGAATGATTGCAGCTCTTTTACTCATTTTATTATTATTTTAGCCAAAAAAATTTGAAAAGTGTATCTGAAACATTGAAAAGGAGGATTAAGTGGAAAAATGACGTACAGAACTTCTCATAATTCATTGAAGTTTTTGAATTACATTAAATTTAAAAATCGATCGGGAACTTTCTTGACACCCTGTACAAGCGATGGAAAGAGGAAAAAGCTGTAGAAATGCAAAAGAGAAGTAGCAGACCAAGGAAAACTAATGAAAAAATGGACAGAGTCATTTGGTGAATGAGCAAAAAAGATCGTTTCAAATGTGCCAACCTCATCAGATCCTGCTTGCTCAAGCACTATGGTTTGTCTTTGTCAACCAGAAGAGTCAGGCATAGGCTCAACGAAGGGGGCTTGTTTGGCAGATCGCCACAAAAGAAGCTGTTTATTAGTTTGCACAACAGGTGTAGGAGGCTAGAGTGGGCCAGACAACATGCACATTTTTCAGTTGAGGATTGGAAAAACATGTTGTTTTCCAATGAGAGCAAGTTTGTTAGAGTCCACAGCAGCAGCAGATGTGCAGCTGCTGTGGTCACATGGTGGGGCACACATGGTGGGGGAAGCACATTCTATCAAATACACCAGGCCCACGGTGCAAATGGGAAGCAACTCTGTCATGATTTGGAGTTGTTTCTTTTGGCCCGGGGATGGGCCCATGGTCAAATTGGAGGGAAGGATGAATGCTGCAAGATATGGGCAGCTCGTCAAAAATACTGTCAGTCCATTCATAAAAAAGACCATAGGCAGAAAGACCATTTTTCAACAGAATAATGCCCCCATTCACAAAGCCAAATTGATTTCAAAGATTTTCAAGAATCTCAAAATGAAAGTTCTGGAACATCTGGTGCAGAATTAAATTCGATCTGAGCTAAAAAAATTTGAAAAGGATGATCTCAAAAAAAATTTGATGGAGTGCTACAATTCCATTGATCTCAGTTTTTGTCAAAACTCATTGATTCTATGCCAAAGAGATGTAGGGCTGTGATAGAGAATTTTCATTAAAGCACAAAATATTAATAATGTTGATGAAAATTTGAAAAATAAAAAAAAATTAACGTGTTGCTATACTTTTATCCAGGTGTTATTTTGTGCAACATAATTTAAAAATTAATAATTAAATTATTAATCAAGTAAATGATTATATCATTTCAAACAAATAAAATAATGCATATTTGAATATTTTAAACAGTCAATTGTATTCATTAGGCCAAATTTAATTAGTTTTTTGCTTTTTTTTAATAAACTTTCAAGTGTTGCTAAACTTGTGGCCACCAGTGGAACAAGTATTAGAATGCAAAGGTTTTTTTTCTTTTTCTCAAAAACTTATACTTATTTAATCAATAAGTTGGAGCACATCAAATCCATAACTGAACTGGACAGCGAAACAATGTTTCATGGTCATCAAGCAAAAACTGTCTACAAGCCAGAAATATATTTTAAAAAAGAACAAAGGGGGCTGCCTTCTTAAATAAAAAACTGTTTGCTTCTTTTGCTCAGTGTTGTTAGTGAACTTTGAAAAATTATAAGTACTGATTCATTAATGTTATGAAGCTTTAGTGTAAACTAAGAAACAGAAAAAGCAAACGAATGTCAAAGAATTGGCTTTTTTTTTTTTTTTTTTATTTTTATCTTTATATTTATCCTCCTGACTCGCAGGAAAGTGACGGAGGCGCTATACATAGGGTAAGCAATTACCCCGACCTGCTTCCGGAGATGCCAAGATATTGCTGTCCGCTAGTAATTTAGTAGAGATATGACTGCAATTTAGAACTGCTTGTCAAGACCACCAAGCAGGAGAAAGTGCCGTAAAGTGTCTTTCCCAAGGACACAACAGAATGGCGCAAGTGGGTTTTGAACCGAGACCATGTTGATCATCAGTCCGGTGCTTTAACCACTCGACCACGCTGCCGCTCGACCATGCTGCTTGATTTAAACTTATTTAAGTTCATAAAAAATATTACTTTTGTGATTATTTCTGGTCTGTCATCCTTGAGCACTTCAAGAATCAATGTCATGACAATAATTACAAGCAGTTTAGACTCACAATTTAATAGCTTTATTATAATGTTGTGGTAAATTGAACCCAGATCTTAATTTAAACTATGCATTAAAAAAACAATCACCATTGTCAAAAGAACTTTATAAAACCTGAGATTTGCAGCAACAAGAGCAGACAAGAAATCAATTGCAGTGCAACTTGACGAAAAAAAGAAGTTTTGAAAAAAATTTTTAGGTGTTAGTCTTTCTTTTTTTGGATAAATCAATAAAAAAAATTTTATTTGAATAAGTGAGATTTTAATTTCAATATATATTCTGTTATGTTTGTTTGAATAATCATTCTTATCTTTAATATTAAAGTAAAATTTTAATAATCATGTTGTTAAACTGTAATAATTCCATCCAGAAAACCACAATGTTATAGATCTTTTGGGGATGTATCAATTGTAACTTTGATGTCATTTTTTTGACACATCAAAAATATAAGATACAAAAAAATTATAATCAAAAGGGCAGTGAATTCTTTAAATCATGGAATTTTCTGCACACAGAATTTTGGGGGCTTAATTCTCATTTGCCAAAATTGTGTCAAATATTTGCGAATCATTTACTGGTGAGTATCTAAAATTTATATGAATTCAAGTTCAACATCTTTAAGCCACACCACCTAATCAAATGTGTTGTACCTTCTGAATGCATTCCATACATCGCAGGAACGAGACCCAGCATATTATGAAAATGCCCATTCAAATAAACGTCACCAAAATGTCCAATCAAAGTTCGAATACCAATTGGCGATTGACAGGTAATTGTTGATGTTGGATAATGACCATACCAAAATGTATAGTTACTTTTAACTGCTTGTTCACCTTCCTTGCTTAAATTATTTAATTGCATTTGGGACAAGTAGCCTAAATAATAGTATAGACTAGTTAAAATGTACACAGTTTATAAGCACCCAGTGCTAAAAAACGCCATCAATATAATGGTGCACACCAAACTTGAGCTCACGGCTTGATTAAAGTTTGGAGTTTTAAACTCTCAGGTCTCATCAAAGACAGTCTACTTGCTTATAATACCACCTATCCTATAAATGCAAGCTGAATAATTACAATAATGCAATTCAGACAAAATTATTCATATATTGATGTAACAGAAATTTTTTATTTTGATCTGCAGATCAGCAGCCATATAATCCTTAAATTCATTTAAAACAAAAAATTGTTATAAATTATTGGTAAAATCTTATCTTAATAATAAATATAATCATTGTACGAATGCGCAGGAAACTTTGTAAAGAGTTATAAATAAAACATATTAAACATAAAATTAATATTATTTTTGCAAAACTTTGTTCATCTATTTGCTAGGAGTTTCTCATATAAAAAATTAACTTTAATTGTTTTCACATTTCCAAGTTATATGCATCCAACAAAATTATGTGCTGCATGCGATTTGCATGTTTACACATCATCTTGTACAAATGTGCATATTTTCAAAAAACTCTGAAGAAATTAAGATACAAAGTACTATCAACAGCAAGCTAATTTGTATAAATATTTTTACACCGAAATTAATATTTTGTAATTATTTTGCAGTAATATATATAATTATTTTGAATGTGGTAAATGCACAGAAAATTTGTAGTTCGAATCCGACTTAAAACACTTGCTGATATTGAAAAGAAGTAGTTGCCTAAGCCCTGAGTATTTATTTTAGGAAAAATCATATGACCAAAAAACTTTTTCTTTTCAAATGTCTTCTTAATAAACAATAATGTTTATTTCCAAACACCTGTATGGTTGAAATCATATGATCAAACCAGGATGTACACAGATGTAGGTCAAGCAAAGACATAAATATAGTCATATTCTCCATGTGTAGGCTACTTGATTCTAAATATTGTCGACCAAAACTTACCATTATAATAAAGTCAGACTCTTAAATATAATAATAGTTAGGCTTACCATATTTACGAAGTGGCAAACTGGGACGCTCATTAAAAGAAAAAAAATTCGTCAGTGTTCTCTATAAAAAAAAAGGTCCTCACTTGAAATCAGTCTCAGATTTTGTACTTATTGTCTCAAAATTATAGTGATCTCTAAAAAAGGTCTTCACTTAAAATTGGTAAAACCGGGACATTTTGGTCAACCGGGCAGGATGTCGTGACAAGGCCTAAAAAATGGGACATAAGGTAAGCCTAATAACAGTCAGCTTCTTTATTTAAACCTTCTATTTTTCCCCTTAAGCATGTTTTTATATTTTTCCAAGCAAAAAACTTAGTTAAATTCATTATTAAACTTAAATCTTTCAAAGCAAAAAAAGTAAAAATCAACATTTTTCTGTGGAAACATTGTTTATTGCAAATCAATAACATGTGTGTGCATTCATTGTTTAAAGTTTTAAACAAATACGAATGCACATATTGCTCTGTACAATTACTAAAATAGCTTTGATTTCATTGGTTTTCAGCAAGTTAGTTGGTCTTGTAAAGCAGAACAAGAAAATAACAAGACGTTGCAATGTAATTTCAAACGAACTCAAAGTTGAAGAAAGTTTATGTAACCTAAAAGTGGTACATATTAGTTATATCAAAATTACAGTTAACATTATTTGGCAGAATTAGGAAATTGATATTCTTGGACTGTTTTTAGGTTTTTGCATTGTTCCTTAACATATTTTTAGTTTTACTTCATTTTTTTTCGTTTGTTTAGAGGGTTTTCCAATAAGAAGTCAACCTTTTGCAATAAGAAGTTAATCTTTTGCAATCAAAGTTAATTTTTTGCGATCAAAAGTTAATGTTTTGCAATTAAAAGTTAAAAAATTAAAAATCAATTTTTTTAATATACTAAAATTTATAGGGTTTTTCGATCTAATTCTTTTTTTTTGCAATCAATTTTGTTTTGCTAAAACTTTTATATATATATCTGTGCATAGGGTCACCTGTAGAGTCTATATACATATATCATAGATAATATGAGGTCTCTACATTAGGTCTCCATAATCTATAGTCTTCATAATTAGGTTTCTGTAATATAGTCTCCATAAAGTATATATAGATAGGTATATAGACCTATTGGGGAGATCCTATATGGAGACCCAATATACCGTAGATACTCGACTATAAGTCGAGGTTTTTTTCAGAAAAATTTGACAGATAAAATGTATTCGACTTATAGATGGGTCAATAAAAAAAACCAAGCAGTGATCGACAAATTTATGAGCGATAAATACATTTTAGTATGATCAATGTAATTTTAAGTGATAAACACATACTTTTTTATAATTTGCTCAAATGTCATAATTTTAAATATAATTTTTTTACTCAGCAATTTTTTACAAAATATTTAACATTGCAATTAGCAAATTATTTGATAAACCTGTTTAAATATACTTCTTTTTGCTGAAAAATGTACTTCATTTTGTTTTTTTAACAGAACTAAACAAAAGCGTAATTAAGGCTCTTTTGTTTACATAATTACGAGTCATTAAAGTCGAGAGAATTATAGATATTAATATATATATTTGTATTTTTGAAAATAAATTATTTGTTCATTAATCACGTTTTTTTATTTATAAAAAATGTCACTGTATGTGTCACTGTATGTCTGTGCTGTAATGGTGTGTCACTGTAATGTGCGTAATGGCAACTATATTTAGGTCGACTTATACAAGAGTCAGTGTGTTTTCTTCAAAATCTAGTAAATTTTCTACCTCGACTTATAGTCGAGTATCTACAGTATATTATGGAGACTATATTATGTAGACCATATTATGAAAACCTAATATCTATTATTGAGACTACATTATGGAGACTTAATATTATGGAAACTATATTATAGAAATCTAATTATGGAGACTATATATCATGGAGACCTAATTATGGAGACCTAATATATATTATGGCGACCTAATACAGAGGTCCTATATTATCAATATATTTGATCATATAGAGTCTATATAATTGATAATATAAGGTTTCTGTATTAGGTCACCATAATATTAGGTCTCATAATTAGGTCTCCATGATATATATAGTCTCCATAATTAAATTTCTATAATATAATTTCCATAATATTAGGTCTCTATAATGTAGTCTCAATAATAGATATTAGGTCTCCATAATATGATCTACATAATATAGTCCCCATAATATATATTGGGTCTCCATAAAGCATCTCCGATATGTCTATATACCTATCAATATATACTTTATGGATACTATATTACAGAAACCTAATTATGGAGACCTAATGCAGAGACCCCATATTATCTACGATATATGTATCTAGACTCTATCAGGTGACCCTATACACAGATATATATATAAAAGTTTTAGCAAAACGAAATTGATTGCAAAAAAACAAATTTGATTGCAAAAAGAACGAATTTGATTGCAAAAACCCTATATATAGAATTTATTACATATTAATGAGGAAAGAGAATTTATTCATTAATTTCTTCATGATTAAGACACCTGTTTAAATATCGTATCATTTTACAATAGTATCCATCACAGTCACTTGAATTAACAATATTAAAGCCCACATTGATTAGTTTTTAAGTTTGCCTTCATTTCTAGCTTCTCCTTTTAACACAAAATTTTTCCATTTACTGAAGCAATTTTCAATCGGGTTCATAAAAGGTGAATATGGTGGTAAGTCTAGCAAGGTCATTAATCACATCATTTAACCCCCTATAATGATGTATCCTAGCATTGTTTAGAATGAAAAGTGGATCATAAATCTCCTTAACTGTACAAACATTTTTTAGGTCAGTCAAACACTGTTTGAAAGTTTTGCCATTCACAGGATTATTGAAAATTTTATGGAAAATCATTCCATACTTGTTCATTGCTGCAAATACCGAGATGTTTCTGGATCTGGCTTCAGGCACAGTTACTATGGCTGATGCTCCAGCAACTGATCTTCCACGCTTATGGCAGATAGAGACCGAGAATCCTACTTCATCAACAAAAATCATGCTTTTATCAGGTAAACTCTCTTGAAATGATTGAAAATTTATTGCATTAAGAGGCTCTTTCTTCAATTATCGACTCAAAACTCCTTCTTGCAGGGACTACAGTTGTTTTTTTTACAGTATAATGGAATTCCCGCAAGCATCGATCAATTGTGCTAATAGAAACCTCCAAATCATGCACTTCAATCAATTTAGCTGCTTATATCTTTAAGTCAGAGTAAACAGTTATTATCCACCCATGTAAGAATTTCTTGCTTAATTTCAGGAGAGATTTTAGATCTTCTGTTCCCTCCTTGTTGCTTTAACAAATAGTTTCTTGTAGCTAGAAATATCTTGACGATTTTGAATACAGCGTGATAATTGAGGTCTAAAGTCGTGATAGCTTTGGTCGTCCAACCTTCTTGAACTTAATGTACAATTCTTCTTCAGTCGTCATTCGTAATTCTATTGTAAGGCATGCTTGCAAAATATTATTTAAGATTTTTAAAACAGTAAACTAAAAGTTTACAATGCTGTATAGGTGAAATTCTATATAAATTTTGATATATTAAAAAAAGTTGGTTTTTAACTTTTGATTGCAAAAGATTAACTTCTTAATGGAAAACCCTATATTTATTATAAATTAAGCAATGCGCATTTGTACTCAATAATAACCGATGCGCATTCGTACAATTGCTATATAGATAACATCCATACCATTGTATAATTACAGTTATTATCAAACAAAAGTAAAAATGTTGGAATTGATAATTTTAGAAGAATTTATTCCTTTACTAGAAGAAAAAAGTTATTTAAAGGACTCACCTATGAAGTTAAACGGACGTTTGGGGCCTGGTATTAAAGTCGCATCAACTGGTATAAATGTGTAATTACCAAATGATTTAACATGAGTCCATGAATGGCTAGATCTTTTGCCTTTGTCAATGGAGTATTTTAAATAAAAGTTTTGCGAATGGTTATGTGACAACACGTCAAAAGCATCTGAAAAAATAAAGTGGACTTGTACACAATTTTGGCTAATTAAATATACAACAAAATGTCAACAATGCAATGCTATAATAGCTCAACATGTGACTATTTTCAAGTCTTATTTTCAAACAAATTAATTAAACAAAATTTTGTTTTAAGGTTGGCAATTGTTGATAAGAACTGATACAGGAGAAGATATATTAGCACCAGTTTTGAAGTCAAGACTTGACCAAAAATTTATCTTTTAGCCAATAACACTCCAAATCAGACAAATTAGACACTTGCACAAAGTATATTAAAAAAAATTTTCAGATCAAATATGTAACAAATATTTTATTAGCTACAAGGAATGTCACAACATAACAATTGAATCAAGTTTAGGTCTGTAATAAAAAATAAGTTTAAAACTAAAACTAACCATGATTTCCTCTCATGTCAATCCAAATATATTTTTCAGCAATTTTGTTTCTTTGAAGTACATCATGGTATGAAACCCATTCCGATTTGTATTGTCTTGAAGAATGATAATTTTTGTCTTTAGCATCAGTCAAATCCCCAGTAACTATTACTAAATCAGGTTTAATGACTTCAAGAGTAGTTGTACAAAATAGTTCTAAGTCTGGTACTCGCTTAGCATCAAGAAATTTGCTTACATGAATATCAGAAATCTGAAAAAGAAAATAATAAATGTAGGTATGGAATCAGGATTGCAGAGTCATAGCAGCTATTTTGCAACTCTTATTTAAAACACAACATACCAACTTGTGATAATATTTCTTCTATTAAAACATTACTTATATCTACTTAAAATACTAATTAAACTAAATATTATCTGCAGTGCTAAGAATAACTCAGTCATTTGATGCTCTAATACAAAATTTATTAATCACTTTTTAAAAAACCACGAGTCAGGTAGTCATCAGGTGATTACTAAGTCAAATAGAAAAGATAAAACAAACTGTTGTGGTTTTTTAATAAGTGATTGATAAATTTGTATGAAATTGCTCTGATTTTTTCATTGAGCACTATGCAAAGAAGATTGATCAACTCTTGCAACATATACAGTATACAGGGTGACCCAAAAAAAACGGGCCATAACTCTAATTAGGCCCCGTTTCTTAGTGTTTTGTCTGAATGAAATGAAACTTTGGTCATAACTAGTTTATTATATTCAAAACATCACATCAAAACACTAGGGTCTTTGGCCTTTTTTTCTCCATTCTACAGCATGTGTTCTAGATGGCCTCCATTTAGCTCCGTGCATTTCTTGAGGCGCAGCACAAAGTTGTCCATGACGTTCTTACAGACTGAATTGGTAATGGCTTCCTTGAGGGACCGTGGAAAACCTCAACGCTGCCAGTGAGAACCGTCCAAGCCACTCGGGACGTCCCAAGAAGCGAACAGCCAAGCTGGTCGAAAGTGTGAGAGAGTCTCTCCAGCAGAGTCTGAAACGCTCTGTGCATAAGCGAAGTCAGTCCCTCGGTATGTCCCGTGAGACTTGCAGGAGAGTGCTGGTGAACGATATCAGGGCTTACCCATACAGAATACAGACGCTGCAGACCCTTACAGCCTCAGACAAGAAGCAGAGGAGTGCTATGGCAGTCAAGATGCTCGAGAAGATCAAGGAGACACCAAGTTTCCTTAACCTCCTTTGGACCTCAGATGAAGCCCACTTCCATCTTGACAGAAAGGCGAACTCCAAGACAAATGTCTTCTGGGGGTCCTCTAGACCCAATAAAGTAGCCACCAAGTCCCTGCACTCTCCTAAGTGCACGGTGTGAGCTGCAATTTCGGCCAGAGGCATCATCGGACCAATCTTCATCGAAGAATCTGGCGCAGCAGTGACAGTCACCAAGGAGCAGTATGTGGAGGTTCTCAAAACCTTCAAGAGTGAGCTCCAGACCCTCTACCCATTGCTCATGAGCAAGTTCTGGTTCTAGCAAGACAGAGCAAGTTCTCACACCTCAAACCTGTCCCGAGATTGGCTGAAAGAGAACTTTGGAGGCCGAGTGATCAGTCTCAAGTCTGATTTTGAGTGGGCACCCCATAGCCCGGACCTAAGCTCCCCAGATTTTTTTCTTTGGGGCTATCTTAAGGACAGAGTCTATGCAGGGAAACCCAGAACCATCACGGAACTCAAGGAAGCCATCAGGGAGGAGATGAGAGCCATTACCAATTCATTCTGTAATAACGTCATGGACAACTTCGTGCTGCGCCTCAAGAAATGCACGGAGCTAAATGGAGGCCATCTAGAACACATGCTGTAGAACGGAGAAAAAAAGGCCAAAGACCCTAGTGTTTTGATGTGATGTTTTGAATATAATAAACTAGTTATGACCAAAGTTTCATTTCATTCGGACAAAACACTAAGAAACGGGGCCTAATTAGAGTTATGGCCCGTTTTTTTTGGGTCACCCTGTATATATTTATGTATATATTTATTAAGCTAAAACACTACAGATAAAAACTTTAAAAATTGCAACATTTTGTTTCGCCAAAAAACAGCTCATCAGGCAATTATCTGAAACATAAGAAAAACAACTAGAGATGTACTGGAATTTCAATCGGAATTCTGGCCAGATTTAAAGATTTAATTTTGGTTTAGGTATCAGCTGGAATCAATTCCATTCCAGCTGGAACTGAAGTGATTATAGCCGATAAGACTGATTTATTTAGAAACATATCTATGCTTAGTTTACATGGTAAAATTGATGTAGGCAGTCATTTACTCAAAGATTGAACCTGCTAAATTGCACTTAGACACCTTTGAGTCATGGAAAATCAGTCAATTGAAATTTTTAAATTGAAGCTGCTTTGCTGCTTTAATTTGAAAAGTCAATAAGAAGAAAATTGTCATACGAATTACAGGGTGATTCAGCAAAGTGTGCACAAATAAAAACTCATCTTCAGACTTATAATTAGGTCAAATGAAACAAGTTATATGCTGTGAAGATAGTAAATTTAATAAGCTTTCAGAAAATATACAAGTTATTCAATATAACCCCCTTTGTTTTTGATTACTTTCCGAAGTCGTGGCAGAACCTGGGCACATGTGGCACGCACCACTTCTGGGTCAATTTCATCCCATGCTGATGTCAATTTTCGCTTTAGAGAGTCCAGATTTGGATGAGAAGTACGGCAGGCTTTTGTATCTAAAATAGACCATAACCCAAAATCCATAGGGTTCAAGTCTGGTGAAGACGGCGGCCAAAGCTCTTTCTCCCAAAAACCTTTGAAATTGCATCGACACCAAGCTTGAACTGAGTTGGCCGTGTGGGAGGTTGCACCGTCCTGTTGAAGAGTAACTCCTTGTTCTCCGACTACTTCTTGGACCCAGGGAAGGACTTTCTCCTCCAGCATTTTCCTATAGACGGTCTGGTTTATCTTGACCCCTTCTTCAATGAATATGAGAGGAGTTTTCAGCCCTTTTGATGTTGCGCCTGCCCATACCATTACGGAGGCGGGTTTTTGTCTTCTGAAAGAGCTGCGACGCTCAACTGGGACCATGTTTATGTCTGGAAGCCAAATCCTGTCATTTTGATGGTTATGGACAGCTTGAACAGTGAAAAGTTTTTCGTCTGTCCATAAAACTTGAGGCTGCGTGCCATGGACAAGTTTCTTGACCAAAACCTTTGCTCTATCGAGCCTTTTCTTCTTAGTGGCCTCTGACAAGAGATGTCTTTTGGTGAACTTGTATGGGTAGCTCTGGAGATCATCCTTGAGAATCCTTTGCATGCTGGACATGCTCACAGAGTAGTCTTTAGCAAGTTGTCTGGCACTTCTTGCAGGATTTCTCCTCAACTTCTCTCTGACCTTTTTGATCAGTTTCTTCGTCCTTATGGTTCTTTCAGAGTCACTCCTGATTCTTGGAGCACAAGTCCCAGTGTCCTTGAACCTTTTCACGGCATTATAAACTCCTCTACGGCTTACAACCTCCTTCATCAACTGGAAAATTTCACTTGGTGGGAGCTTCTTCTTGCAATACTCTTCTATCACGTCATTGATCGTTTTACTCATCGTTTATTTTTACTTCAAATAATACCAGATTTTAAATTTTAACTCTTAAATAATAAGAAACTGAAATGTTAATAATTGAAAGTTAATAATGGACGAAATACATGTACATAAAACTAAGAAAAGTATTTGTGCACACTTCGCTGAATCACCCTGTACAACATTGACATATCAATATCTATATTAAATATATTAGGTCAACCTGAAATCAGCTACAATGCACTACTGCTAAATACATAAATAAATTTATATGCAAGAGTGTCATATGAGCAAAAGCCATTAGCATAAATTGGAACTAATTCATTGTAGGAACTAAGGTCAAATGATAAGAGTGCTTAACTCCATTGTTCTGGAAACAAATTCAGGGTATGAGTCGACCTAGTTATGAGCATTAATAGCACAGGCAAAACCTAACCTTACAGCAAATCATTGGCAACATTTTATTGCAGTTCAAGCAATTTAGCATCAGTCTTATCTAGTATCCATTTCTTTCACTGTATAACTTGAATAAATGTGTCTATAATATTTTTGGTAGTTATGTTTCATATATCCAGTGCTCAGCAGGAAGTACTCACATAAATTGCTTTAATGTATACTTCAAACAAAACTGACAGCAAACTTTCTACTTTAGTATTTTTTGAAGTGATCAATTATCGGCACTTACAATACTATTATCAACTGACTATTTAATACATGTATTTAAGCAGTTTTATGTATTATCAAGGTTAATACTGCATTTCTAAATAGTTCTGGTTCCTGCTGGATTTTATGTAGCAATTCTGGCCAATTCTGGTTCCGGTCGAAATTGATTATTTAAGTTCTGGCACATCTCTAAAAATAACAAAAACAAACACAAATATGCAAATAAATTAAACGGGAAACAAAATTTAAATTAATAATAAATAGAATAGCTTATATTCGAATACAAGTTACCTCCTGATTAGCCGTAAGGTGAGGTAGACTGTTGAGATCTTTTTATAAAATGCTCTGTGTGACTCTTGTAATTTAATTTGCTACTCTAAGTTTTTATTGAGCTTTTTACTGTCAATCCTACCACTTCTACTAGTATATATCTGATATACTTATATTCAGACTTTTACTTTGTGCAATCTACTTTTATTATTAAACAACTCTTTGCATAATACAATCCAAAATCATAGCTAGAGTTGTTAAAACAAAATATACTCAGACTCTTAACACATCTAAAGAAGTGATTCTGCTCTTTATCCTTAAAAAAAATCTCTCGAAAGACAGGGTTTTAACATTTGCTAACACAAAACATTAAGAAATATTTTGAGGCAGAGATGTGGTGCAATAATTTTGATCTGACATGCACCATGTCACACTGTCTGTGTACAGGGATTGCAAACCACTGACCTGCTGGTCACAATGTGACCCACTAGTTGAAATTAAATGATTCTTTCTATGTTCTGAAATTTCTAACATTTTCAAAATATTTTCAAAAAAATTCTGTGTGAAAATGTTTTCTTTTTTTTTTAATCTTGACCTTGAACTGTAGCCAAAAACAAAGGTTTTTTAAATGCTGATCAAAAGTGAAGACCTTTTTTTTTTACTCTTCACCTTGAATTTTGGGCCAAAATTAGAGATTTTTCTATGTCAGTTATAGATTTTCCATATCAGTGATAAACATAGTTTTTCCATGTCAATTACAAAAAGTGTCTTGAACAATGCTTGTTACTAGATGACTCCAATGAATTACATGATAATTTTTTTAAACTTCACTAAGAGCCAAACTTTCCTTTATTGATCCCAACATTCTGAACCCCAAGCATATACTACAAGTTCTATAAAGTTATTCTTCTGATGCCTGTCAGAAAAGTCTAAAATAAACCAACTGTAAGAAAGATATACAACAACTTTGCCAAACAAAGCATTTGTTTTGTCCAGTGCCTCCAGATGTAAATTATAAATGAAACACAGAGTATAATAGGCTCCATGTTTTTATTTCCAGAATGGTAACTAGCCCTATTAAGGTAGAGCTTAAGGACACCTTGGATCAAGCTCAATTCCTCAAAGACTGCTGTTTGCCATATCCACAAATAAGGTCTAACATCAAATTGTGACTGTAGCACTACAGAATGCAGACTGTGCTCTATCATCTGCTTTAGATATTGAGCAAAATATGGAAGAAATTTTAGATAAGATGATTTTAGAGTGTAAAACTGGTTCAACACTTTAGCCATAAGAATTGATCTAGAAAGTACTGCAGTGTATAATATTAAAAGATAAAACCTTGGCCACCACTTTGTTTGTGTTTGATCCAGATAAATTTTGTGGATACCTTTCTAAACAACAACACTTTTAATCATAGGCTACCCAATGTAATTAATTTTACAGGGTGTCCATGAATTAAGGCAACAAACATTTTGGCCTCTACTGAAAATACAAAAAATTAAAAGAAGCATTGCTACTCATGACTTAATAGGATAAAGAATAGGCTTTCAAATGATATATACTTTATTTAATATAACTCCCTTTTTCTTGACTACGGCCTTCAATCTGTCTGGAAATGAGTCACACATGGCACGTAGCGTTTCTTGAGGTATAGCGTCCCACTCTTTCATCACTTTGGCCTTCAGGGACTCCAAGGTTTGATAAGGAGTGGAGCACACTCTTTTCTCCAAGATGGACCAGATAGAGTAGTCCAATGGGTTTAGATCCGGGCTTCGCACTGGCCAATCTCCTTACTTATGAATGAAGGGATTTTCCTCAGAATCCATAATTGGGTAAATTTTGAACCATGGGAGGGTGCCAAATCCTGTTGGAGGGTCCATGGTTCGTCTTTGAAGTGTTGCTCAGCCCAGGGGAGCAGACAACACTCCAGAATATCTGAGACGTACTGCTCAGAGTTTAATTTCACTCCTATTGGAATAAAAAGGAGCGGGAATCTTCTGGTTGCAGTTACCACTGACCACACCATCACAGACTGCGGATTTTGATGTCTGGTGACAATTCTTTCTTCAGTCGTGGATGAAGACACCCAAACTCTCTATCGTTTTTCTGGTTGACAGCTTGCTGGATGTCGAATTTCTTCTTGCCAGTGAAGATCAAATTGGGCAGCATGCCTTCTGCAATGTCCTGCAAAAGTTTCCTGCATTTTTCAGGCCTCATGGCCACATGACGATCTGAGAGTTTTTGTTGATGCAGCATCTTAAAGGGTTTAACTCCTAAATCTTCCCTCAACAGTTGGTGCATGGTGGATTTGCCTACACCAGCTGCAGCAGCCAAGTTCTTGCAACTTCAGCAAGAGTTGCGTCACAGCTTCTCCCTGGCACGAACAGTCTATTTTCGGCCTCGGCCTTCCCAATCTAGGGTAGTTCCAATCTCCTGAAACTTTTTGATGAACTTCCAGACAATTGTGTGGTTCATTTTGAGCCGTTTAGCTATTTCACTATTACTTTCTCCACTTTTGTGAAGTTTTATCACAATGTTACGATCAATAGACATGGAAATAATTATTTCAGAAAACTTTTTGTGGAGTTTTATCGCAATGGTACTATCAATAGACATGGAAATAATTATTTTAGAAAACTTTGTTATATCTGAAATGAAAGAACAGAGTTTTAGCTTTAAAATGGTGTATTAGTTGTTTGAGAAAAACCGAATTTAAATGCACTAATTTAACAGAGAGAGTTAGTTGCCTTAATTCATGGACACACTGTAGAATAACTAAAAGTTTTTGAGTTTTGAGAAAACAAAACGATATTGGCCACCAGATAAGCCAAATCAAAGATCTTCAAAGTCACAAAATTTACAAACGAAATAAACATTTTCACAAACAGGTCATGATAAATGCTTGACAATTCATTTCTGACAATTCATTTCATTTCATTTTTTAAATTCTTGATTGTTATTAAATAGTTCACACAAAAAATCATACATATTAAACAAGATTAAGCAAGTTGCTCTATGTAAAGCACTTCTGATGCTTTTCGATAAATTAGGAGAATAAATATGGAGATTTTAATAAATAAAGTAAACTACTAACTTGTATGAACCAAAATATATTTTCAACTGAGTTGGAGGGAGAAGAAAAACTTGTAGGAAATTGTTGTGCAACTAGAATTTTATACGGATTGTAAAATATAGCAAATAAAATTAAAAAATATATAGCAAGAAAAAGTATTGCCACCTTTATAAAAGTTTTAAAGATCATTATCTGCAAAAAATTTAGTTTTTAATCTTTAAGAAAATTACAATACACTTGTACAGAAATTTGGGAGCAAGTCAAGAAATTGCCCTCACTCACTGAACTGAACTGAACTATTTAAAACTTTTTTTTTTAATTTTTCATTCTGTCGTTTTCAACTCGCTTTTCTCTCTCTCGCTCTTTCTCACTCTTTTTCCCTTTGTTTCTTTGTTACTCTTTACAAGAAGTGAAATAGTACAGCTGGGCGAATGTTTTTACAAGATGAAAATAGCCACGGTTGGACGAATAATTTACAAGGAATACATTTCGTTTTTTTCAAACGACATAAACTTATTAATAAGCAAATGTTTTCCAAGAAACAACAAATAAATTAATATGATGCTAAAAAATTGTTATTTTTATTTTTGAAAAAAATAAAGTTTATCGCTTAGTTTTAAAAAAATTTTATCGCTTGAAAAAAACAAAATTTATCGCTAAAAAAAATGTTACTTGTAAAACAAAATTACAATTAACAATCAAAAACTATTATGCCCGATAAGCACATGGTTGAAATGACCATGGAACTTGTTTGAAAGAAAAGTTACACAATTACTGCTAGTAACAACAAACAAAGCAGGCTTCGACGTGTAAAAAAGTGCGTTCATCAAGATCGGTCTTGGCTTCTCTTTTTAACATTTACACGTACAACTTGCCTACAATTTCCACAAAAATTGCTAATACAGACGCTCTCCCATTGTTGCACTCTTTTGAAAGCTGGAACAAGTTGGAGGGGACTTTAAATGAGACATGATTTCACTTTCAAGGTATCTCCAGAAGTTTAGAATTTTTATTTATTTTCGTTTTTACTCACAATCAACTTAAAATTAATCACAGTGTATGTAGAAATAAAGATTGTGAATAAGGAAGCAGCGACTAAACGAAGACGTTATTACATGTACAACGTCAGTTGTGCACTGCATGGTCGCTATACCTTTGAACAAAGCGATGTGATATTAATAAGAAAAGGAAAGCGAAAAGAAGATAATTAATACACACATCCGAGCCATAGTCACAGAATGTTGTGTAATCATGGGTGGGAGAAACAATCAACTCAAAAACCAAAAGGGTCTGGACCAAAAAGGGTCAAGCAGGCAAAAAAAACCACCGAAAGAAATCCTGCCACGGGTCAAAAGGACCATTTCAAAAGCATATGGCTGGACAAAAAACTTATATACGTAAGATAAAACATACAAATAGTAAACAAGAATAGGTGCAAAAGAAGTAAATTATGTGAATTTTTATCGAACTGGATGGGTCGTAATGATCTGGATGTTGCCTTTGAAGTCGCATCGGGCTTTTATCACCTTCAATTTCTTTGTCCAATTAGGTGGAGTTACCTGTAATAACAAAAACCAGCAGCAGATGTTTTAAAATTTGTGAAGTCTATTACCATTAAAAATTATGTTGCTATGAGGTGTTTTTGAAATTCTGTACGAAATTTACTATATGATTTTATCTGTTTAATGCTTGATGGGACTTTATTCCAAGCAAGAGGACCTCTATATCTTAAAGATTGTTTAGTTATATTTAATCTACAAAATGAGGGATAGAATTTGGACTGGTTTCTTGTACATTTGGTGAAATTGTCGCTTACCAGGTTATTTTGAAAAAAATGATCAAAGCATGGTGGTAACATGCCTTTTATATATTTATACATAAAATAAGTTATTTCTAATTCGGTTATTTGATCAATTGTGATTATGTTGTTGTTTCGCAAGATGTCAGTAACGTTAGCTCTGTGATATAATCCAAATGTCAATCGTATGAATTTATTAGCGATTCGTTGAATTTTTGAGGCTGTGGTTTTATTACCAATATGCCAAGTTGTAATGCAATATCTTATATGACTGATTATCAGGGAGTTGTACAATACAAGCAAAGTTTTTTTGTCAAAGTGTTATGAGATTTTTTTTATAGTACCATAACTTACGCAGATTTTTCGTAGTACAAAGTCCATATGTAATTTCCAACTTAAATGTTTATGAAATATTATTCCCAAAAATTTTGTTTTGTTGCTGAGAAATAAATTTATTTCTGATTGAAATTGTCGGTTTTTTTGATGGAGGCTTTGTTTTGGGTGTGCGAAAGATCACATAATGTGTTTTGCCAGTGTTTAGAACAGGGGTTCTTAAACTGGGGGGCGCGCCCCCCTGGGGGGGCGTGGAGAGTCTCCAAGGGGGGCGCGAAGGTGGTAGAATGTTGAACTATATTTGACATATATTTAAGATATTTAACATATTTGACATATTTGTAACACTTTTTATTTAACATATATTTGACAGATTTAGCATAAAATTATAAATTAGCCATATATATTGCTTTAAGATGAGTTCTAAGAAAAGGAAATATGACACAAATTATCTAAAATTTGGTTTTATCGAGGCCACTGAGAAAGGACAAGTTGTTCCAAAATGTGTAATATGTCTGGAAAACCTAAGCAACGATGCTCTGAGACCAAGTCGCTTACAACGACATTTACAAGCAAAACATCCTGGGCTACAAGATAAGAGCTTAGCATTCTTTGAAGCTAAAAAAGAGTCATTTAAAAGAATGAAAATTGTGAGTGGTGAGACATTTCGGAATTCTTCTTCTGCCGAAACAGTAGAAGCATCGTTTAAAATTGCTTACATGATCGCTTTGGCAAAGAAACCCCATAATATCGGAGAAACATTAATAAAACCATGCATGCTAACAGCGACCAGTCTTGTTTTGGGGGAAGCTAACAGCAAAAAGCTAGCAAAGATTTCTCTCTCCGATTCAACAGTGAAATCACGAATTGATGAAATGGCGGAGGATATCGAACTTCAATTGCTAGAAAAATTGAACAAATCGCCTCTTTTTGCCATCCAATGTGATGAGACAACTGACGTTGCTCAAATGTCTCAATTGATGGTATATGTCAGATTTGTTGGATCTACTTCAATTGAGGAAGAAATGCTATTTTGCAAACCCCTAGAAAAGACTGGCAAAGCAGAAGATGTGTTTGAAGCCGTTTCCTCTTACTTTGACTACAATTCAATTAAATGGGAGAACCTTGTTGGTGTATGCACGGATGGTGCTCCTGCAATGTTGGGATCACAAAGTGGATTTGTTACTAGGATAAAGGATAAAAGTCCAAACGCAGTAGGAACTCACTGCGTTATCCACCGCGAAGCTCTTGCCTCAAGGACTTTACCTGCTGCAATGAATGAAAAGCTGGCAACTACCATTCGAGTTGTCAACTTTGTCAAAAAAAGTCCTGTAAAATCAAGGCTATTTGCCATTCTATGCAAAGATATGGATGCTGATCATGAGACTCTGTTATTCCACACAGCTGTTCGATGGTTGTCGAAAGGCAATATGTTAGCCCGGGTTTATGAGTTGAGGAAGGAAGTGGAATTATTCCTCAAAGGTCAAGGGAATAAGGATCTCCTGTGTTCATTTACAGCAGAGGGGTTTCAACTGGCATTAGCGTATCTGGTAGATATTTTCGAAGCACTTAACCTTCTCAACCGACATTTGCAAGGCAAGAATACTAGCCGCATAGATCACTATGATGCCATACGTGCTTTTGTAGAAAAATTAGGGCTATGGTTTCGAAGAGTTCAAAATGGAAACTATGCGTCATTCTCTAACTTAGACGCTGCCCTTGCAAAAAACAAAGTTGATCTGGATGGAAAACTGAAAAGCGAAATTGAAGCCCATCTACAATGTTTAAAACAAGAATTTGAGAGGTATTTTCCAGATCTAACTCATGATGACCTGCCGAATTGGAAGCTGGCAAGGAACCCCTTTCGTGTTGATGTGGACATTCTACCAGACGAAATACAGGAGGAATTCCTAGAGATGAAATGCAACTCCGTTGCCAAAGATGATTTCGAAGCAATGCCTCTCAACGATTTCTGGGCAAAATACGTGCATGTATACACAAATCTAGGCAATGTAGCAATGCGTACTCTACTACCATTTTCGGCCACTTATCTTTGTGAAAGTGGCTTTTCTGCGCTTGCATGTATGAAGACACAAGCTCGGAACAAACTTGACTGTCAATCTGACATGCGCTGTGCATTGTCTTCAACTAAGCCACGAATTGAACTTTTGGTTTCGAAAAAGCAACTACATCCTTCACATTAATGTAGGGAAAAGAAAATTGTATTTTTTTCATTGTGTTCTATTTCAATAAAATCCAAAACATGGAAAATTTATATATTTTCATTTATAAATTTAACGAAAAAGGAGGGTGGAGGGGGGGCGCAAAAAGTTATGAGTTTTGTCAGGGGGGCGCGGCCAAAAAAGTTTAAGAACCCCTGGTTTAGAAATAGCCGATTTGCTAGAAGCCACTTATCTATGTTCACTAACTCCTTATTTGCAGCTTCATATAAGGTTTCACAGCAATTACTTTTTAAAAATATGTTAGTTTCGTCTGGGTACATGATGCATTTTTCCAAGGTCAAGCAATTATTTAAATTATTTACATAAATTAAGAATAGTAAAGGACCTAAAATTGAACCCTGCGGGGACACCATATTTTATTGACTTAGTATTGGAGCAGATATTATTTATTTTAACTAGTTGTTTTCTGTTGCTAAGATAGCTACAAAACCAATCATGCGCTACACCACGAATTCCACAATGCCATAATTTGGATAAAAAAATTTTATGATCAATGGTATCGAATGTTTTAGATAGATCAAGAAATATAACAAGTACATGTTTTTTGTTTTCAAAACCTTCAGCAATATTTTCAATTAATAATGAAGTTGGTGACTAGCTGAGTGATTTTTTCTGAAGCCAAATTGATATTTATAAAAAAAGTTTTGTTTTTTTAAGAATAATACTACACGATTATAATTAACTTTTCCAATATTTTTGACATGGAGCAAAGTAAGCTGATTGGGCGATAATTGCATACATTAGTTACACTACCCTTTTTATGAATTGGTGCTACTTTTGCAGTTTTAAAGTCAGAGATAAATTCACCACAAGCTATCGAAAGATTAAACACATGTGTTAGAGCTATTAATACAGTATATTGTCTGGTGTGCTTTTTAAAATAGTTGGGGGAATTTCATCAATGCCAATACTTTTTTAGGCTGAAGGTCACTGATTAGTTTTTTTATTTCAGTTAAACTAGTTGGATAGAGATAAAGTGTGCTCAATGTGGGAGATTGCATAAATGTTTGAAAACTATGAGATGTTTGGGGTAAATCTGATACTATAACGTATATCGTTTAGTTGCCGTTTCCCTATTTGCAACCTTTGCTCTATTTTGTCTTTAATTATTATCAATTGTTTCTTTTGGGTGCGAATAAAAACAAACTACTACTACTAAATTATTTGCAACATTGACACAGTAGTCATTAAAATAATTAGTAATCTGGAGAGAGTCATTCACCAAATTATTGTTTATGGATATGGAAGAACATAGGCCTACTGATGATTTAACTTTACCTAATTGTTTGTTTATATTTTTCCAGGTATCTTTTAAATTATTTCTTAATTTCTTAAATGTTTGTCTAAAATAACTCTGTTTTTTTTTTTTTTTTTTTTGTAAGGCGCGATTGTATGTATTTCTTTCTTTATTAAAGTTTGCTTTGTTTAAATCACTCTTATTTTTCAGGAACTTTTTAAAACACTTATTTTTTTTAAGCATTAATAAATAAAGATCATTATCAAACCATGGCTGCTTATTTTTGTTTTCAATATTTTGCTTGATGAAAGGGAAGCAGTAGTTAAAAGTAGATTTGTAATTGTCCATTAATAATTTAAATGCTAAATTAGTATTAGTTTCATTAAGTATTGCATTAATATCAACATTATCTAACATTTCATTAAACTTGGTTATATTTTGTGGGTGAAAGATCTTTTTTGTTGAGGTCTATACAAATTCTGTTTATTAAGATTAAAACACATGTTTACTGGTAGGTGGTCAGAAAGTGGATTTAAAATTACTTCTGATTTTATTTGCTGTTGTTATAATTTGTCCAGATGTGGTCTAATACTGTTGCACTTGAATCTGTGATGTGAGTCGGTTTGTTAATAACTGGGAAGTAATGACCTTTAAGCATCATTTCAGTAAAATTGCATACATGTTCATTATCTTGATTTGATAAATCATAATTAAAGTCTCCAGTGATAAAACATTTGTTTAGTGATTCATTACTACAGAGTTGAGTTGAGTTGAGTTTATTTCACCAAATAAAAATTCACGAAAGAAACAAAATGTAAAATAAAGCAATTTGGAATGTTGGTAAGGAGCACCGAGGAACCTTTCGGTTTTCTAAGTCAAGGTGCTCCTTGAGAAAAAAAGAAAATTACAAAATCGAAAAACGAAGTAAACGAGTAAAACAATAATAACGGCAGCACAACAAAATTCATAAGATATCTGTAACGAACTTCGAAAGAAAACAAACAGGCACAGTTGCTACAATACAAACGCGAATAACACTCCCCTTGAAGGATAGTTACTAAACAGTCATACTAAACACAGGGCCCCTGAGTATCTTAACTTCATGCTCACACGAAGCCGACAAAAGAAAAGTTTTTTTAATAAGTGGAAATTAAGTAATGTTTATACTCTTTTTTGAAAGAAATAGTGTTTAAGATTTTAAGAGAGCTATCAATCTCCATCCACAATTTTGTTCCTCTGAATGATAATTGGTTTTGGGAAAATTTTTTTTTGACGCGTGGTAGAAAATAATTAAAGCTGTCAGCACATCTGGTTTTATGAGTATGCCAATTAGTAAGGTAGGTAAATTGTCTTTTGAATATAAATGGAAGATTGTTGTGATGAAGGTTATGCATAAATTTGGCCAGTTCTAACTTATAAATTTCATCAAGTTTTAAAATTTTTAACATTTTGTATTGAGGATTGATAGAAAAATATTTTGATGATTTAGTAATTAATCTAACAATATTATTCATTCTTATTTGAATTTTGTTCAGGTAAATATTTGCTGCATTTCCCCAGGAGATGACACCATACGGAACCCGACTGTGAATAAGACTGTGGTATAACGTGACTAGGGTTTCCCTTGTTACATAATTACGCAATCTGCAAAATAATCCTCTATATTTCGCCAGTTGTAGAGAGAGATTGGAAGTATGAACGGACCAATTTAATAATTCATCAATATAAACACCAAGGTATTTTATATTTTGAACTCTATTAATAGAGGTACCATTGAAACTTAATTGAAAAATATAATCAACTGGTCTATATGGTGTTTTGTTAATAAGTAGAAAAATAATTTAAGGATAATTTATGTTTCAAAAACCAATTATTTAAACTGTTTAGTTCATTATTTACACGAGTCTGTAGAGTATTTAAATTGTTATCAGCTAAAGTTAAATAGGTGTCGTCAGCGAAAAGTGTAATATCAAATTTAGAAGCTAATGGCATGTCATTTATATACAGTAGGAATAAAATTGGGCCTAGGCAGGATCCTTGTGGAACGCCGCAAGAAATTTTTTGCAGATTAGATTTGGTTTCAGCTACAACTGTGTATGAATATCTGTCGTTGAGATAACTCTTGAATAAATCTAAAGCTATACCACGGATTCCAAAAACTAAGTTCATTTTTTTTAATAAGATTTTATGATCGACAGTATCGAAGGCTTTAGATAAGTCTAGAAATAAACAACAGCTATATAAACCATTATCAATGTTATTGATTAATTTATCATAAATATTGCTAATGGCTAATGTGGTAGAATAATTCTTACGAAAACCGAATTGATGTTCACTTAACAATTTGTATTTGTCAAGATAATTGAATAATCTATTAAGAATGAGTTTTTCGAAAAGTTTGTGAAACTGAGAGAGAAGCGAAATTGGACGATAATTGCTAGTTTTACACATATCGCCTTTTTTAAATAGAGGAAATATTTCGGCTACCTTGAGACAATTTGGAAAATCTCCTTGCAAAAAAGCAAGATTAAATAAATCGCTGAGTACTGGTGCAATTATTGGTTTGCTAAATTTTATAAATTTCGTGTTAATGTCGTTATGTCTTGTTGATTTTTTATTATTTAACATAGATATGAGAGAAGACACTTCATCTTCATTTGTCGGCGTAAGAAAAAATGAATTGTGTAATTTATTGGACGACTTAGTAGTACTAATAGATTTAGGTTGCTTTAGTGATTTTGCAAGATTGATTCCTACGTTAGCAAAATATTCATTAAAGTTATTTGCTATATCAATCTTGTCAGTTATTGTTTTGCCTTCATCGGTAATTAATTTGGTTGGAGAAAAGAATGTTTTTTTCTTAATATTGACTAATTCATGTACGGTTTTCCAAATTTGGTCTGGTTTACTGCGATTTTGCACGATTATATTGTTATAATACATACGTTTAGCGGCCTGAATCGTTCTATTCAAAATGTTTCGGTAAGATTTATATTCTTTAAATTTATTCATATTTAGGGAGCTTTGGAATTTAGAATACATTTTATTTTTATGATTAATGGAATGAATGATACCACGAGTTAGCCATGGTTTGTGCTGCATTCTAAATTCTTTTCTACTTCTTTTTCTTAAAGGAGCATGTCTATTAATTGTTTGAGAAAATAACTGTAGAAATTTTTGAAATTGGGAGTTAACAGAGATATTATTTGATACAATGAAATCAGAAAAAAACATCTGAAAGATTAGCTAAAAAATTTTCAAGTTGGAAAGATTTCATATCTCGAATTAGCATATGGTTATAATTATTAAGATTAGTTTGCTTTTTTTTTGTTGGAATAATTACAAAAACACCGTAGTGGTCGGATAGATCACATACAAAAATACCACTATACAAAGTTTTAAGATTATTGGTGTATATGTGATCAATCAACGATTTTGTTGATATAGTTATCCTAGTAGGCTTATCAATTAAGCATTTTAGTGAATTACTTATTAGGCTATTGGCATATGAACCAACCGTATTATTGGAGTCCAACTTAGTAAGATCAATGTTAATGTCTCCCAAAATATATAATTCAGTATTTTTATTATTAAAATGGTCACATATATCATATAACGCATTTTCAAATTGAGATAAAACCGATGATGTGGAGATAGGATGACGATATATTACTCCTATAACAATTTGTTGGTCGTTGCTGTTTTTTATTTTAATCCAAATATTTTCTACTGATGACATGTTGATTGATACATCATTCAAGATTTGATATTCGAGATTATCTATTATAAAAAGGCCGACTCCACCAGCGTTGGATTCGGTATCTACATGAACAAAGTTATAACCGTCCAATTTAACGTTCATCCTAATTTCACCTTTTCTCAGTTTTGTTTCAGATATGGCAATAATTTCAGGTTTCTTTTTTTTTTTTTTTTTTTTTTTTTTTTTTTTTATCTCTATATTTATCCTCCTGACTCGCAGGAAAGCGACGGAGGCGCTATACATAGGGTAAGCAATTACCCCGACCTGCTTCCGGAGATGCCAAGATATTGCTGTCCGCTTGTAATTTAGTAGAAGATATTCCTGTAATTTAGAACTGCTTGTCAAGACCACCAAGCAGGGGAAAGTGCCGTAAAGTGTCTTTTCCAGGAACACAACAGAATGGCGCGAGTGGGTTTTGAACCGAGACCATGTTGATCATCAGTCCGATTCTTTAATCACTCGACCACGCTGCCGACATTTTTAAATTCAGTTACAAGATAATGCAAATAGTCAATATTTTTTTGCAAGCTTCGTGCATTAAAATGAATCGCGAAAATTTCATTATTTTGTTTATTCTGAATAAGGTTTTTGATACACGATAAATAATGGTAATTTGATTTATTAAACAGTATTTCATTATACTCAATACCATCAAAAGAAATTTGAAATTTTTCAATAGCACCTCTAGAATCAATATTATTGTTCATAGCAAAAGGATAGCAAAAGGATAGCTCTGTTCATTAGGCTTACTTAAAACAGTTTGGGAATCTGACCTGCAGTAACCTTTGACACCGTTTTGAAAGCCCGAATGCAAAACGGCGCCGCACTGATTAGCTTGATTAACAGACGTTGTATGATTATTTTTAAAAGATTCCATGCAGATTGCGCAATCAATGTTACAAGAAGCACATTTTTTACACATATTGGTTTTTACATCATCATTACCACAAGTTTTACAAACAAGTTTAACAGCCATTTGAATTGAAAATAAAAAGAACAATGTAAAATATTGTAACAATGAAAAAAATTTTAATTTGGATTACAACCAGTCATACAATTATGATTCAACAAAAGTGGTTTATAATTTAGTTTTACAAAGTCAATACCAATATTATGCTTAAATAAATCGTCTGGAGATGTGATATAGAGCCACTTACCAACACCTTGATCTTTTTCATTTTCTTGCAATGCTATCCCAGCTTGTTTCGCTGATTTTTTCATTCGAATAGATCCATTAATTGTATGAAAGAGTACAAAGTCATTTTTACAGATATCTTTAACATATTAAGCAATTTAGCTCGAAGAGAAGTCAAATCTTCAGTTAAGTAAGCATTTTTGTAAATTAAGCTATTTTTGAGTTTAGACTTGGCGTACATGAATTCATTACGTTTTTTGTAAGATATAAATCTGACAATAATCGGACGCGGTTTGGCCACTGAATTGCTGTTACGCTTACCCAATCGGTGGGCTCTCTGTATATCTAAAGCTGTTATACCAATGTTTAATTCTTCAGCAATTTTCATAACGACCTCTTCACCATCATCCCTATCACTATCAGTTTCTTGTATTCCGTGAATTCTCAAGTTTTCTCGACGGTCATATTGCTCTAATTCATCTATTTTGTAAATTGACAAGTTCGCCATTTGTTTTAATTTTTCATTTTCAACTTTTAACTGCGAAATTTCTAGCTTGTTTTGAACTATTTCTTGCTTTAAATAGCGAATTTCTTCTATTAGCCCTTTAACTGTAGAATTAATTTCGTTTAGCTGTTTTCGATCTTTATCGTTAAAGCCAGTACTACTGCAGCAAGGTTTTTCTTTTCCTCGAGTCATTTTTTAAAACGAGAGAAGAAAAAATACACGTCTTTACTGTACGAGTAGTTTTTACGAGCTTCTCTAACTTTTTTGTTCAACGACCCCATTTTAAAAAATAAATTTTTGTGAGACCCCTATATATGTAGGCTAATTTTACATTAATTTTTCCGTGGAAAACCACGCGTGTGCAGGAAAAATCATGTACAGCATCAGTGGTGGATATTCCAATTTAGGGGCTCGAGGCAAGAATTTTCAAAAAATTTATGTTACCTGAGAAAAAAAGAGGTCTGATCTGGGCTTGCATATTTTCTCTCAAAATCAGGGTGTTCTCTAAAAAAAAAAGGTTTTCACTTTCATTTGCTCACAGTTTTCCCTATTTTCGTTTCAAAATCAGGGTGTTCTCTAAAAAAAAAAGGTCTTCCCTCAGAATCGAACTGCAATTTATTTATTTTCGTCGCCAACTTCAGGTGTCCTCTTAAAATTCCAATTTCTTTCGCGACCCAAGACCCAAGACCTAATTCTATTTTTAAAGAAAATAAACGGTATATTTGAGCCATTGTATCCTATTAAAGTAGCCTTATCAAAAAATAACTTACAATTCTGATACCCGAAAAAGGAATTTCCCAGATAGCAATAAAACGTTATTTTAACGTTTGATTTTGGTTTGCAGTTCGGTTAGATTAACGTTTAAAGTAAACGTTTATTTTAGGTTAGTTTGCTCATTAGTTAAACGTTAATGTAACGTTTAAATGTTGGTTAGCACGGTTAATTTCTAACGTTAGTTTAACGTTTATTTAACGTTTAAATTTTGGTTAACACGGTTAATTTCTAACGTTAGTTTAACGTTCATTTAACGTTTAAATTTTGGTTAGCACGGTTAATTTCTAACGTTAGTTTACGTTAATTTCACGTTTAAATTTTGGTTAGCACGGTTAAGTTCTAACATTAGTTTAACGTTCGATTTGGATTTGGGTTTTGAGTTAGATTAACGTTCGAAACCAAACGTTAACTCTACGTTTGTTTGCTCATAAGTTAACGTTTAAATTTGGTTAGCTTGATTAACTTCTGACTTTTGATTTTGGTTTGTTTAACGTTAGCTATGGTTAACTTTTACTATTACTAACCACTTCATACGTTCAAAATATGGTAGACTTAATAGGATTTAATTTAGGTTAATTTCTTAAGTTACTATTTGGTTCGCTGTAACAGTAACTACTGTTAACCTATAACTTTAAAACCAATATTACAAATTTTCATGTTGTAATTCAGGAGTTATATTTAAATTAACTTTGCTATTAATAGGTATAAAAAAACATGCTTAAATCCTCTGCTTCGGAAGACCACTCACTTCTGATTGCTGCACTTTTACACAAGCTCAAAATTGCAATTTTTATACAAGTTTATTAAAGAATTATTAAATAACGTTCAATCAATATAAACACTTTAAATATTTTGAATTTTTTTCAATTGCTCTTTTTTCTGAAGGCCATCATCTCTTTCTGATGCAAATTTTAACCAAATTTTTATTACTGCTTTGATTTCAACGTCAGTGGCGGCAGCCGTCAAAAGATTGTTTTGAACAGCACCTGCAAATAAAAACCATGATCATACAATGTACAAAATAAAAGTCGCCACAGCATATACTAGAATTTATCTATAATAACAATTTTTTATACAAAAGCACCAAAAAAATTTTGGATCTTTCAGCCGTTATTAAGTAAACTAAAAAACTTTAGTGAAATATTAGCAATGACTGAAACAAAGAAATATATTATTAGCATGATTACCTAAGCATTAATGATATTAAAAATTCACTCTTTGGCTTAAACAAACCTGTTTGATGAGTAAATGAGTTTATCTTCTATTAAAACAGTGGTTTGCAACCTGGGAGTCATGACCCCCACAGGGGTTATTTTACCGTGACTCATTTAAAATTTACCGTGACTTGTCAAAAAAACTGACCACCACTGTAACAAATAAATAAACAAATATTACGCTAAGCTTTAAACAAGACTGCAGCAATATTACTAATATAATTAAAAATAACTTAGCAGATTGCCTCATTTTTTAATGACTTCACTTTATGACTCAATTGTGCAACTCTTTACGACTGAATTTCCAACACGTGCGAGGCAAACTGATAATCAGCTTATAACAAGCAAACTGATTATCGCGCTCTAAGACACACTATTGCGTCATAGTAGACAATAGCTACAAAACTCGTTTTATTTTTAAACAATTGTTCATATTTTAAAAAGGTCCGTTTCTAAAAAGACTCTTAATTTTAAAGCTTCTATTTTCTAATATTGAGCAAAATCTTCTTATACTGCAGTTAATTCTGCACTTATAGTCTAAATCACGTTACAGCTTTTTTTAGCTGCAAGCAACTGAACAGCGCTATTGACCTATTTTTTTTTAATTAAAACGCGACAGAAACTTTCTTTGAAAACGAGGATTAATTCTAACGACCACAAAATTGGTGCGAAAATGCTTTGTATAGCTCGGCGGCTGCTGCAGCTCGTTTTGAATCACCACACTTTAAAACAATGTGATGTCTGGTATCAAAAACTTGTTGTTCCTGATTTAAAAAATTTTTTTCAAATTTTTTATCGAAACATAATAGAACGAGCTTTGTGAAAAAATTGAAAAATGATTACAACTTATTGTTTTCAACCGACAAGCAAATAAAATTTATATTTTCAAACACTGAATAAAAATTTTACTTTTCTTTTAAAATGCAACCTGTCCTATCAATAAAAAAGTAACTAACATTTTAACAACGATATGGTTGTTTTTTTAACTTGTCACTTAGTTAGCATGCAAACGTTAATCAAACGTTTGAATAACGTTTGCATGCTAACGTTTGAATAACGTTATTCAAACGTTTGAATGATAAAAGTTTATTTTAGGTTAAAAAGCAAACGTTAATTTAACGTTTGTTTGCTAACCTCAAAAAAACATTTACTAATTAACTAAAATCCAACGTTAACATAACGTTTCGTCTTAAACGCTAACAAAAAGTTTATTTAAGGTTGAAAAGCGAACGTTAATTTAACGTTTGTTTGCTAACCTCAAAAAAACGTTTACTAATTAACTAAAATATAACGTTAACATAACGTTTCGTCTTAAACACTAACCAAAAAACAACTATTCCAACCAACTTTCAATGTTAATTTAACGTTTGTATGCTATCTGGGCTTGTTGGTCAGAACTTGACCGCATCGATGACTGAGAATATTGCCAATATTATCATGAGGCGACGTCAATCTCTTGGTATGTATTGGAGGTTTAACATTCGCTCTGTGCTGTTCCTCTGTCAAGGTGCGTTGACAACTTTGATCTTTGTTCACGCCAACTCGACCACGAGGGCATTGCAGATTACACTAATTAGTCGCACAATTCTTTCTAGGCACACCAAAGCTAAAGGAGGGGCAAGTATCGCCTTTGTTATACAGTAGAAACTGGATATTACAAACCGACTACAACGACAATTCGCTTTTAACAATGCCTTTTTGTTGGTCCCGGCAGAATTCCTATCTTTTATGTACATTTGACTTCGGCTTTAGCGACTCCCACTTTTACGACAATTCGCTTTTAACGACGCCACTTCTTCGTCCCTGCGAGCAAAAGTATCTTATTTTGCGACAGTTATTGCCTTTTGTTTAATACGTGACGGGAATTAGCAGCTCTAATCTCCTTTTAGGTGTCAAGCGTCTGCATCTAAAACAAAAGCGATGGCGTGACAGCGCGTATACAAGACCATTGTTGACCTAATAAAAAGTCCGACTTTGCTCTACTGTGTACTGTATATAAACAAAAAAGTACAGTACCGAATATACAGTAGCGGAAAGATGTCTAACAAAAGAACATCATTACCGTTATCAAAAAAATATGACATCGTTAATGAGGTGAACAGGAGAAATGATACGCCAGTGTCAATACTTGCTAAGGAACTTGAAATTTCAAGAACATCCCTTAATCACAATTTTGAAGAATAAAGAAAAGATAATCGAAAACTTTGAGGCAGGTTGCAGCAGCAAAACGAAACGGAAGCGTAAGCATAATTTTAAAGCGGTGGATGAGCCTTTGGTGAAATGATTTCGTCAAGCAAGAGACAAAAAAATTCCAGTCAGTGGGAAAATGTTGCTGTTGAAAGCTCAAGAGTATACAGAAGTTTGCGGTTGTGAAAATCCCAAGAAATTAAATATGAATTGAATAAATCGATAGATGTTCAGAAAGGACATTGTGTGCAAAAAATTACACGGTGAAACAGAATCCATTGATCAAAATATCGTAAATAAGTGGCAAACAAACTGTCTTCCTGCTCTTTTAAAACAATTCAAGGCTGAAGACCTTTTTAATGCAGACGAAACCGAGCTGTTTCATTGATGCTTACCAGAGAGGACTCATGTTTTTAAAAATGACAAGTGTGTCGGTAGAAAACTTTCGAAGGAAAAAATAACTGTGTTAGTGACAGTGAGCATGGCTGAAGGAAAGTTGCCCCTTCTTGTTATTAAAAAATCAGCTAATCCAAGATGTTTTAAGAACATCAAGAAACTGCCTTTGCCATATAAATCGAACAAGAAAGCTTGGATGACTGCAGCAATTTTCGAAATGTGGGTAAAAACACTAGACTCGCAAATGCGAAAAAGCAACCGGAACATCGCACTGGTGCTTGACAACTGCACAGCTCATCCCAAAGTTAAAGGGATCACGAATATCAAGCTAATCTTTTTGCCACCTAACACAACAGCAAGAAACTAGCGAATGGATCCTCAAATCACATTATCGAAAAAATCTAGCGAAAATGCGCTTGCTAGCCTTTGAAGAAAAGAAAGACTTTAAAATCAATGTTTTAGAAGGGAACAAAACTTCTCAGCAATGCCTGGAATGCGGTCAGTGAAGCAGCAATAAAAAACTGCTTCAAAAAAGTCAACTTCATCCAAGCAGAAGACAACCAAGTTTAAGAAGAACAAACCGAGGATGATGGTGATGATGAAGTTGTTGGGATATGGGAAAGACTTCAAGCGAGTGGATTAATTCCTGAAACACTTGGCTTTACCAATTATGCTACAAGCGACGATGGACTGTTAACACGTGATGCTCATTTGGATACGCTTGTAATCCCTGTTAGATCTTTAAATTGAACTAGAAACACTTTGTAGGAACAAAATACACCAATCCCGCTATAGCGACAATTCGCTTTTAACGACACTTTTTTCACGGTCCATTGAGATGTCGTAATAACCGGATTCTACGGTCATATTTACTGCGCATCGCTGTTTCATTAGCGGCCCCGCGATTTACATATCTTTCTTTGCGAAAACTGATAGCTTTTGTGACATCATTAATGTGGGGCAACTCATGCTGATTTTTTTTTTCCCCAACAGCGGGTAGAGAGTGAGCAATTTCGGTAGAAACATCTATTCTCTCGCGACCAGTTTTCATGCCAATTGCTTTAGAGTTCCTAGACGAATTATTGCAAGAACTGCAATCATGTACTGAATGACACTTGTTAGCAAAATTCTTGTCGTTATTATTAAAAGATACACAAAGGTCTTTCAAAAATGGGACCCCTTTTTTAAGTACAAAAAAAGTGAACACTTTTTTAAAAATTTTGTTGTTTTCTTTCAACTATTGAAGAAATCAAAAAATGAAAATACCTTTGGAAAAACGGGAATCCTTGAAGTTTAAACCAAAAAAATGTGCTCTTGGAAAAGAGGGCCCCTGTTGTCACCCTTTGTATCCCGATCTGCTTTTTTAAATTAAAGTGGTTAACCAAAATTTATCATCTGAATTTTTTTCTCGCAGACAAGTTTTTATACGTATAGTAGAAAAGAGAGACCGATCGAGGTACTCTGATCCCAATTATTTAAGAATTTATGGCGCAAAGAACGGAGATCCATCCCGACGAGTGGGGTGCTTATTGAGGCATTTCAGTACCGTCTTAGTAGAAAGAAAACTGGTCGGTTTATAAAGTAATAAAATTGTTTAGTAATAGATATTTTTCTCAATGTTGTAAAGTGGATTTTTGTGACTTTTTTGTGCATTAACAATTAATGATTCTTATAAATAAATAATTGCAACCCAAGATAATGTGGTCAGCATATCTGAACCACCGCAGTATGCCCTTGCGGCTGAGCGGTGCTTATCGTAGTTACGCTGGTAGTACATTAGTACAATAAACTATATACGTTATAACACGTACAAAAAAAATTGTGCGTGGTCACCGCACCAGTTGTGCAAAAAAAGAGTGATTATCGTATTTAATGTGCATATAGTAATTATTGTGCAAAAAAGACATTGTCACTTTGGAAAAACTAGCATTTTTGCGTGCAATATGTCAAATTTTTAGCGCTTTCGACGCTAAATAATGTATATCAGAAATTACAGGACTTAATCTTAGTGTAGTAAATATTTTCTGAAGGTATTGCATTTGTAAAAAACATTCTAGTTGTCTAATAATAAAAATGGAAATATTTTGCATAAGATCAAAAATCCACTAAACACCAGATTTCATATTCATACCAATGCAAAAGGGACTTGATGAAATTTTGATTTCGTTGCTTTGCAAGCAAAAATATAAAAAAGTACCACAACATTTAACTGCCAGCGAAGGTTGAGTACCAAAACCAGAGTTTCCCAAAATAAGGTCCGTGATGAACGCACAAGGGGTCCGCGACGATATGACAAAATTTGTCAACATATATACCTGGTAAAGTAATCCATACCATGAAATCCGAGACAGATTCGAAGTGAAAACCTTCTTTTTAGAAAACACTTTTTTTTAGGGACCAATTTTTGTCTATAAACGAGCGTCCCGGTTTGCCCCTACGGAAATACAGTATTGTTATGCCTGTCTATAAGCATTTACTTTTTAACGAATTTTGTGTTATTTATTTTTGGGTTTGTTTTATCTTTTTTCGTTTGTTAAATTGTTGCCTCTGTTCTTTGAATTCCTCGTTGCTTGTAGGTTGTTGTTTCTTTTTGTTTTATTTTCGTATGAATGTATGAGTGCTGCTGTATATAATTGTGGTAGGCCTGCGGTTCAGCCTTTTTTTCAAAATTTAAACAAGGTAAAAACCATTTATTTATCTTTTGTTGGGCAAGAAACTATTTCTATTTTACCCGCAAATGTTTTCTGAGAAAGTATGTAAAATTAAGTTTAGCGGAGTCATCACGTATTAATTTTAACACTATTTTGAAAACCGTAAAATGCGACTGCAACGGAATCGTTGCTCTAAGAGTCGTAAACGTAATTAAAATTTAAACGTAAAGAGCAGAGTTGTGGAGTCGGAAGAATTTTTCCCGACTCAGCAATAAACTTAATAAAAATTTAAACGTAAAGAGCAAAGATGTGGAGGCGGAGGAATTTTTTCCGAGCGATACCTCCTTAGAGATTGCAAAAATGCAACATTAAAACTAGCTTTTAGCAATTGTAATTACTCTTGTAGAGTTAGCATTTTAAAATGCTTTTTCTTGTCTTTAATTAAAAGTAGATTACAATTGAAAATTTTATTCTTACTCTTACATTAAACCGCTGACCGAAGCACTTTTTTCTGTTAGGTTAATGCATAATAAATATAAGCAGTGATGGCTTTAACAGGGTGCAAACGAAGCGGCCGCACCGGGCCCCCATAAAAAACATCAAAAAGTGGCCACCCTACACAAGATATTGCTCTATTTCTTCATAGTAGCAGCAGGATGGTGGCATTTCTAAAATAAACCTTTTTTAAAGATTGCTTTGTTTTAATACACTAAAAAGTGGGCCATCCTTAAACGATGACTTTTTTTAGAGATCACACTTTTTTGGAAGACTAAACAGTGGCCCATCTTAAATAAAAACTTTTTTTCACTTTGTTTTGATACACTAAAAGTGGCTCCCCCTGAAACAATGACCTTTTTTTATCGATCGCTTTGTTTCGAAACACTAAAAAGTGACCCCCATTACTTTTCTTGTACCGGTTCCCCCTTTTTTGTAAGGCCATCACTGAATATAAGTATCGGAAATGATAAGAGATTACAAGCGGTAGCTTTAGACAAGTGCCCACAATTCTTAAAGAATCCGGACATTTTAGGGAAGACTGAATTCGAATAAAGACATTCTGTTTATTTGTCACTTGACTTTCAAAAGCTAAAAACAATTAAGTACATTTCGACGCAGTTTTCCAATAAAAATCATTTTTTAATCTTTGGTCAAATTTTTCAAAACAATTCTCAAACTAAAACTTAAGATTAGGTTGACGAGTCAATAGCTCCAAAAGGTTGACGAGAATAGAGTTAAATTCTAAATATAGTGGCCCAGTGGGTATGAGCGCCAGTTAATGGCAAACGCGGTATTGATTGATACGGTAGCTGTATAAAACCTAATCGCATCACTCTTTAGTGTTGTGGGAATAACACTTTTGCGCACTTTTTTCTGCTTAACCGTCTTATCCAGCAAATATTAATATAAATTTTATTTATATTTCCAAATAAAAACTATAAAATAAAAAACCGTATTTCAAGTAAATAGTTATAATATACCTTACATTTTCGAAAGCAGGTGAAGTAATCGTTTTCCGACCTTTCCAGCAAGTTAGGAGAAGAATAGTAATAATAATAAAAAAAGTGTTGACGAGCAGGGCATGCTATGGAATGAAATGGAATAGAAATTTTCCAAACTCCATATCAATCAAAATCTTCCATTCCATACTTAAAAATTTTCGATTCCATTCCATTCCGTACTAAAATTCTTCTATTTCATATTCTATACATTTTTCATAGTTTGTAATATATCAAAAACCCTAAATTTAATATCATGTAAATTTCAATAAGTGTTTTTATAAGTCTAACTCAAGAGTGAGCAAATTTTTTGGCTGGAGGGCCGCATTGAGAAATTGATTTTGTTGGAGAGCCGCACTATAGTAATCTTTAAAAAAAAGGTCTTCATTTTAAATTTGTCCGAATTTTCTTTATTTTCGTACCCAAAATGTAATAAATTTGTCTCAGATTTTTTGATTTTTGTCTCTAAAATGTAGTGATCTTAAAAAGGTCTTCACTTTGAATTTGTCCCGATTTTTCTAATTTTCGTACATAAAATCAATGATCGAAAAATAAGGACCTAGGATTTGGTTGAAGACGAAAAGAAATTAATAATCTTTTAATATATTTTTTGAGGCTTTCGCGGGCCGCACAAAAAATTGCTGCTGGCCATAGTTTGCCGACCCCTGGTATAACTTGTCTGAGTTATAAATTTGTAGTTTTAGTCTTTATTTTGATTATATACATTTAAATGTGTACAGGGGCGTAGGAAGAAATTTGTCAAGGGTTGAGTTTGGCAAGTCGAAAACACGATTATTAAAAGTGGTCCTGATCATTGGCCGAAAATTTTTGCAAACTTACATTCCGAATTAGAGTGAGCCTATTACGCTTTTTAGAGCGCCTTGCAGATGCACGAGTTTTTTTGCCTTAACGTAAGTATAATTATTAAATATCAACAAAATTTTTCACAAGTTTAGCTCACTGATATATTATAATTAAATTAGTTCAGCTCAAATCGAACCCAATTTCAATAATGGCTACAATCACAAAGCATTGCTACAAAAGTATGGGGATAATTTACCTTGTATAGCTGCAAATTGAATTCTATTTGAATAAGATGATGATCACGCTTGGGTGAAAAAGAGTACTGGGCTTTTTGATAAATTTAAGAATGGTCAAGTCAATCAACAAGCAAGTGCCGACAGACCTGTTTCGTCCTTGTTTTTTTTGATTATTATTAGTGATTATACGCACATAAAAACGATAAAATAAACACACAAATACAAAATAGAAAAATTATTCGCTTTAATCATTGACTTATTGGCATATAAGTTTGTTGGGCAAATAGGAGCTTAAATACTTATAACTTAGTTTGACAAATAACTCAAATTTAAAAAAAACAATAACAATAAACTTGGACAACAATATACATGCAATGAGTAAATATTTAGTAAGTTAGCACAACAATATAAAGATATACACACTAAGGATAATGAACAGTCTTACAATATTAGAGAAAGGAAAAAATATTTACATACACAATGTTCCAGATCCGTCAATTGATTGTTTCAACCAATGTGAATATTTACCTCGTGAAAATAATTCTTTGTCTAATAAGGTTGACTGGTAATGAGACTTGTCGATTTGGTTGGGTTTGGTTAGTCGTTTGGCTACAACCCAGTTTAGACTGTTAATGTGCCGTTAGGTACGATTTGTTGTAATTTGAAGATTTGATTTCACTGGGATAAGTTTTTATTCGGTAATCATCATCATCACCATTATTATCATTGTTATTATTACCCCTGCTATTGTAATTGTTGTTAATTTGTGAATTGTGATCTATTTTGAATAAGAAGCTGATTGATCACCGATCATCCCAGTTTGAACTTTGTTTTTGAGGCTTTACAGACTTAAGTTGTAGTCTTAAAGTTAGAATTTTCTTTTATTTGCATAAGGTAAGATTTGCTTGTTACATTCATTACCGAATAACTATCCATTTGTGTTTGGTGTTTACAGTTATTCTTATGTTTTAGTCTATTTTAATAAGATTGTTTACTTCTATTTTGAGTTAAGGTATGTCTCATTATAATTTAGGAGCTAGTGCTGATAGCACTACTGTTGATAAAGTTCCCCATGTTGATGCAGATGTCTTGGCTCTAGTGGATAAGCTACAGCAGGAATTGACTGCTTCCCATGGTAGCGAGCAAACTTTGATTAATGTAATTAAAAATAAATGTAGAAGTAGTAGGGAAGGTTCATGTGATAACTCTATAGGTGAGTCATTGGATTCTAGTTCTGAGGCTTATAATGTACTAGACCAAACTGGTTCTTTTACTCAGGATGTTAGCCAAGCTGAAGCTAATTCTTCTAGGAATAGTATAGGTTATAGGGAGCCTAAAGCTCATTCAACTAGGTCTAATTGTAATCCACATACTTTAAAACCACCATTTCAACCCAACTTTTATCCATATTTTAGTGCAACTAACTCTGCTCCATATCTTGATTGGCCATCTGCAAGCCATTTATCTTTACCCCATATACAAATTTCTAAGTTTAGTGGAGATATTGCAGAGTACCCTGCCTTTGTGCAAGAATTTAAATCGTTTGTAGAACCTGTTTGCCTGGATGCCCATCGTCGACTTTTGTACTTGAAACTGTATTTAGTTGGTGAAGCAGCTGAAGTCATAAAGGGCTGTAACAGCTATTATAATAAGCAGGAAGGCTATTATAAAGCTTGGGAGCTTCTGGATCAGAGGTATGGTGATTCTATGTTATTATTAAAAAGGGTTAAAGAAGAAATTTTACATGGTCCAACAATTTGTATTAGTGATGTTAAAAGATTAAATGAATTAATAATTAAAATGAACAACTGTAAATGTTTATTCGAAAGTCAGGGATTACTTTCTGAACTTAATGGTTCTGAGGTTCTTAAGGGTGTATTATATAGATTACCTATTCGCCTACAGGAGCGATTTGCTGAGTTAAGTTTTAATAAATGTGGCTCTCATGCTACCTTTTGTGACCTGCTTTCTATTGTAAATGATTCTGCCAAATATGCCCAAACAGAATGGGCACAACAAACCTTTCAATTTTACAAAAATAATGGTAAAACGTCTGGTTCAAAAGGTAAACCACCTTTCCCTAGATCAAATATTAAAACCATGTTAGTCTCAAATGGAACTTCTAAAACTTATGATGATGCCTTTAAGACTAGTCGTCTATGTTTTTTGTGTAAAGGTTCACATTCCTTGTGGAACTGCTTTAAGTTTAGTGAAAATTCTGTTGAAGAATGACGAAAATTAGTTAAAGAGAAGTCTTTATGTTTTAATTGCTTAAGAATAGGTCATCGAGTTGTTGATTGTGAGTTTAAAAGAAGTTGTCAGGTTTGTGGTCAACGTCACAATACTTTGCTGCACACTAGCATATCATCTCCTAAATTGACCCAGTCGATTGAATCAAAGAAAAATGTTGAAGCTGCAGAGAATGTGGTGGTGTCACTTTCTAATACTAGAGCTGCTATACCTGCAGCCAATAAACGATTTATGAATATTTTGCCCATTAAGGTCTGGAAAAATGATCCCAATAATGCAGTAACTACTTATGCTCTTTTGGACAGTGGCTCTACTACATGCATTAGTAGTTCTAGTTTAGTTAATCGTCTTGGTTTAAATCAGATGAATGATCAGGTAAAATTAAGTGGAATTGGGTCTATTTCTTCTTGTTCATCAAGAACTAGTGAATTTTTTATTTGTGGAATTAATGAGCCACATGTGTTCAAAATCACTGAATGCAGGGTAATGGATAAACTTCCAAACATGGAAGAAAATATTCCAAGTAATGATGTAGTACTTAGGTATCCTCACTTAGAAGATTTAAAGTTTCCAACTTTGGTACCTGCTAATGTAGAGCTTCTATTAGGTGCTAATGCTCATGAAGTCTTTAAGATAAGTGAGCAGCGTTGTGGTGAGTATGGACAACCTTATGGATTACATACAGCACTTGGCTGGACAATATTTGGTTCAGAATGCAATGCATTTGAAAATGAGTCTAGTGACAACATTTGTGCTAAAGTGTCTGTTTTACCTGATGGAAGGGAAGATGATGGCCTTTGTGATGATATACTCAATTTTCTGGAACAAGATTTTCATGATCTTGATGTATATCAAAGGCCTGAAATGTCACTGGAAGATAAGAGGGCGTTGAACATTATGAAATCAGGCGTTACGAAGTGTGATAAGCATTATCAGGTTCAATTGCCCTGGAAGCTTAAAAATCCAGGTTTGGAAAATAACCGAGAGTTAGCCTTAAAGCGTTTAGCTGGGCTTAAGCGACGGTTGGAAAGATCATCCGATTTATATGAAAAATATTGTACAAAAATTAATTCGTATATAGATGAAGGTCATGCTAGTCTAGTCACCAATCAAAGATCGTCTACAGAAAATTTAATTTGGTACTTACCATACCATTGCTCAGGTGAGAAGTTTCGCATAGTTTTCGACTGTAGTGCTAAATTTAATAACACTTCTATTAACGATGTGCTTTTACAGGGTCCAGATTTATGTAATAATTTAACTGGTGTCTTGCTGAGATTTAGGCAGGAAGAGGTAGCTGTTGCTGCCGATATTAGAAATATGTTTCATCAGGTATTTGTAGAAGAACAGGACAGATCGGTGTTACGGTTTTTGTGGTTTCCTAATCATGATATGACCCAGACTCCACTGGATTACCAAATGAACGTGTTGCCCTTTGGCTTGACGTGTTCGCCAAGCTGTGCATCGTTTGCACTTCATAAGACAGCTGTCGACAATGTTACTGACGCCGACCATGAGGTAATACAAACTGTTTTTAAAAATTTCTATGTTGATGACATGCTTAAGTCTTGTAGTAGTGTTGATGGTTGCATATCTTTAATTTCACAATTGAGATCGCTGCTGAGTAGTGGTGGATTTCATTTGTCTAAATTTTCTTCCAATAATTCCCGCGTTTTAAGCTGTATTTCAGAAGCTGACCGTGCATCAAGCGTGGTAGAGTTTGGCCCAAACACACAAAAGGCACTTGGGCTTTATTGGTGCACAAAATCCGATCAACTTAAGACTCGTGTAAAGGTGACCTCTAGGCCGTTTACTCGTAGAGGGCTTTTGTCCATGGTAAGTCAAATATTTGATGTGGTGGGTATTATACAACCTTTTTTATTGCCAGATCGTAGGCTTTTGCAGGAAGCGTGCAAAACCGAATCCTCTTGGGATGCTCCGTTGGGCGAACAGCAGCGTGCTGTCTGGCACCAATGGTTACAGTCTTTGGCGTACTTAGAGGGCGTATCGTTGCGCCGCTGCTTTAAGCTCGCCAATAAAATATTAGAGCGTGTTGAATTACATGTTTTTTGTGATGCCAGTACTACTGGTTATTCTGCTGTCTGTTATATTCGTTCTCGTTATGCAAATGATGTAATTGCGTGCGTTTTTTGCATGGGTAAATCTCGCGTTGCTCCCCTCAAAGCAGTCAGCGTACCCCGCTTAGAACTTACGGCTGCCACTCTTGCAGTTAAGTTGTGTGCCTTTGTATGTAATGAGCTGGATTATGAATTTAGTAAAGTAGTGATGTGGACAGATGCCACTATTGCATTGCGTTATATAAATAATACTAATAAGCGATTTAAAACTTTCGTTGCCAACCGATTGCGAGTGATTCACTCACTTAGTTCCCCTAATCAATGGCGCTATGTACCCTCAGCTCTTAATCCCGCGGACATTGGTTCAAGGGGTGTAATGCCAAGTAAATATGAGACTGTAGACTTATGGTTGAATGGGCCCTCATTCCTTCATAATGCTGAGGATGACTGGCCTCAACAACCAGAGTGGTGCGATCCATCGGATGACGAAGAAACGAAGAAGACAAAGATTTGCTGTTCTCTAAGGTTGAATTGTGTTGATTACTTGCATCGGCAGATGTCACGTTTTTCATCGTACCAAAAACTTCAGCGTGCTACTGCGTGGTGGCTACGATTTATTAAGTACATAAAATGGAAATTCATAAGGGATCATGATCCTCCCTTATGTGGTCGTCTTACTGTACAAGAATTGAATGATGCCACTCTAAACATTGCTCGACTAGTGCAGTTGGAGGCGTTTCCTGACGTCATGGCTAAACTGCCGAATGTAATAGACCATCGATCGTCAAGTAGACTGGTTTCTGAATCATCAGCTCGTACTCTTTTCAAATTTCGTCAGTTGAAAGGACTAAGTCCCTTTATATATAATGGAGTCTTGAGAATGGAGGGAAGAATACAAAATTCTGATGCTCCCTTGGAAAAGAAACACCCAATTATATTACCGCCGAACCACTTTGTAACAGAAATGCTAATAAGAATGTATCATGAAAATGCTGGCCATAGCGGCGTGTCTCATGTTCTCAACTGCTTGCGTGAACGTTTCTGGATTGTACGCGGTCGAGCAGCTGTGCGAAAGGTTCTGCTAAAATGTTTTAAATGTCGTTTGTGGACTGCTAAAGCTGGCTGTCAACGAATGGCCGATCTCCCTGAGTCACGTGTGATTGCTGGGAGGCCACCGTTTACGGCGACAGGAGTGGATTTGATGGGTCCATTGAATGTGCGCATCGGAAGGAATATTGTCAAACGATACGTTGTCGTCTTCACTTGTATGGCTTCACGAGCCGTTCATCTCGAAGTAGCTGAGTCTCTTGAGGCAAGTGCCTTTATACAAGCATTTAGAAGATTTGTCTCTCGTCGTACAAAACCATCAACAATGTTTAGTGATAATGCTACTAATTTTAAGGGTGCTGAAAGGGAACTTAATTCGGGTATTGCCTCCTGGAATGACCACCAAATACAAAATTGGTTGTTACAAGAGCAAATTAATTGGGAATACAACGTGCCAGCTTGTTCGCATTCAGGAGGAGTGTGGGAGCGTATAATTAAGAGTATACGCACACTAATGCGGAGAATAGTGGGTGAAAGTTTATTGAACGAATTTGACCTATTAACGTTGGTCGCTGAAGTAGAGCGAATATTAAATGATCGTCCTTTAGTCGATGTCTCTACCGATCCTCGTGACCTTACCGCGTTGACACCCAATATGCTTCTCACCGGCACATTGGACAGTAGCCTTCCGCCAGATGTTTTTATGAAAGGGGATCAGTACCGGAAATCTTGGCGAAAAACCCAAGCACTAGCTGACATCTTTTGGAAACGTTGGCTAGCGGAATATTTACCTTTGCTTCAGCCTCGAAAGAAATGGTTTGGAACTTCGCCGAATCTTGAACCTGGTGATTTAGTTTTGGTCGGTGATGATAACGTTAAACGTGGCAAGTGGCCAAAGGCCATCGTTGAGGAATGTTATCCTGATCGGAACGGTTTGGTGCGTCGAGTACGCGTGCGCACTGCCGATGCTGTGCTTGTTAGAGACATAAGAAAACTATATCTTTTAGAGGGACACATTGATGATTGATTTAAATCAATAATATCACTCGCTCTCGGTGATAAGGCTAATAATTTGTGTTGTACGTATAATGTTTCTTCTTTGTATGTGTGTGTGTAATATTCGTGATTCTATTTCATTGAGTTCGTTGAAATTTGCAAGCACGATATTTCATAATCTTGTGTTAATTAATTCGTACCTATTGTAGCGTCATCACATGTGTAATTTAATCTTTGAGGCTGTGTACGGAGTTCTCCACTTTTAGAAAAGACTAAATTAGCTTTTCGGGGGTCGGTATGTTCCGGATCCGTCAATTGATTGTTTCAACCAATGTGAATATTTACCTCGTGAAAATAATTCTTTGTCTAATAAGGTTGACTGGTAATGAGACTTGTCGATTTGGTTGGGTTTGGTTAGTCGTTTGGCTACAACCCAGTTTAGACTGTTAATGTGCCGTTAGGTACGATTTGTTGTAATTTGAAGATTTGATTTCACTGGGATAAGTTTTTATTCGGTAATCATCATCATCACCATTATTATCATTGTTATTATTACCCCTGCTATTGTAATTGTTGTTAATTTGTGAATTGTGATCTATTTTGAATAAGAAGCTGATTGATCACCGATCATCCCAGTTTGAACTTTGTTTTTGAGGCTTTACAGACTTAAGTTGTAGTCTTAAAGTTAGAATTTTCTTTTATTTGCATAAGGTAAGATTTGCTTATTACACACAACATGAAACTAAATACAAAATACCCTAATATATATTTTATGCTAAAACTTTATACACATTAAAATGAAAGGTAAATACACTAATAATACAATTTATACACTAATAAAGTTGAAAGAAAAAAACAAAGTGAAATTTTTTTATATCGATTTAGTGTACAAGACGTTTACAAATTACATTATAAACAGTTTTACGTGGAATAAGAAAAGGATTTAAGTTTCGAGAATAGCAGAGAAATTTTTAAAAGTTTCAAATTTGGTTTGAATTTTATATAGGTTCTCATTTAGCATAGAGTTAGATATCGGAGTGGAAGGATAGGGAGTGATTTCGTATTTGTATTAGGGTAAGTCGGATAAGGGAAGCCATTTTGGTAGTTATTATGTGAGGGGTACCGGTTAGATGGGTGAAGTTATAATAAAGACAGTTTAGGGTTACCAACTTTCTGTTTCGCCATTCCGGGACACCTTAATACAGGGGCGTCGAACTTTTTTAAGCCGAGGGCCAATTTGGCTCATCAAAATTATTGGCGGGCCAAACAAAAGAAACATCTCGATTTTTGTCCAAAATCGCCATGATCTCTAAAAAAAAAGATCCTCACTTGAAATCACCCTCTGACTCCCCAGCGTTCGTTCCAAAATCATAGCGATCTCTGAAAAAAAAAAGATCCTCACTTGAAATCAGTCTCGAATTTTATTATTTTTCTCTGAAAACTAGCGATGTCGGAAAAAACAAGAGAAAAAGGAGTTTTTACATAAAATCTGTCTTTGATTTCCAGCGGAATTTTTACCAAAATAGGCAGACAGAGCCCCAAAAAGTTTCCCCAAAATAATCCAAAGAGCCGTCAGTAAATTCCGGGACAAAAGTGACCCAGCCCAGGACACGGGACGCCAGACGTCAATTTCTGGACTGTCCCGGCCATTCCGGGACGGTTGGTAGCCCTAAGGCAGTTGCGGTTGAGAGTAAAGGGCTTTTTTAAAGTTTCATTAAAGATTAGTTCGAGATGGGAAATAAGATATTTTGCGGCAGGGCATTCAAAAAAGAGGTGGTGTGGGTCATCAGTGGAAGAAGAACATAGTTTACATAAAAAGTGAATTGAAAAGCGGTGAGGGATTAAATGTTTTTGAAAGAAACAGCCCCAGGTATAGCCTTTGCAGGCTGTCTTGAAGGCGATTTCTTTTCCAGTATTAGAAAAGAACGATGTGTGCGGTTTAAGGAGGAAAAGACGAGGCCAAGTATGAGAAGAAGCGATTGGTTTTGTGCTGAGGGGATCTGGAAGAGACGGAATAGGATTGGAATCAGCATTGAGGATCAGAAGATATAAAGATTTAAAAGTAAGGGTTTCAAAAGCATCCGGAGAAATACGTATTAATTTTGGATATTGCTTTTACAATTCGGGAACAATAGAAGTTAGGTTTGGGACTGTGGGGTTGTGAATTAGAATAGAGAGTGGGATTAAAAGGTTTGATTTTAAATCCAATATTGTAAAGGGCGTAGGTCATCCAAAAGTGAGAAATAGGGGGTTTTTGCTTGAGAAGAAAGATATATTGCAAGAAAGAAAAGCAGAAAGGGTTCTTGTACCGATGGAGGGTAAAAATATTCCTCCATCGGTTTTGGAAAAATAGAGGGCAGAGCGTTTTATCGGTTCAAAAGAAGAGAAATTCCATAGAAATTTAAAAAGATGCGAAGTGAGAGTTTTAGTTTGTTTAGGATTGGGAGATATAATTCTAGAAAGGAAAAGAAGTTTAGGGAGCAGATGTTGATTAAGGGAGATAACTTTGAAAAAAACGGAATTGTTGGGGTTTAGAGATAGTGTGAGGTATGGAGCAAATGAGATCATCCCAATTTTTCTCCAGATCTTCAGTCTGAAAAGAAAAAGAGTTTCCAAGGATTTTAGCGGATGTTAGAGTTTTACCTTAGGGAAATATAGAGCAAAATGAGGATAGGAGAGTAGGGGAATTTGAGATGATAGTTGTTTTAGAATGATTAATTTTGAGACAAGAAAAGTTTGAAAAGTCATCTAACATCTCACGGAGAGGAAGAAAAGAGTGGGTGGATGTGATAAAGAATGTCAGATCATCAGCATAATGACTAACTTTTAAGTTAGACTTACCAAGGGAGATTCCTTGGATTTTAGTCGAAGAAAGGCCCAGATGGTAGGTGCTTTCATGCAGCCTGGCCCGTGAGTAAGTCTGCTCATTTTATTTATTTTTTTTTATTTTTTTATTTTTATTTTAATCTCTATATTTATCCTCCTGACTCGCAGGAAAGCGACGGAGGCGCTATACATAGGGTAGGCAATTACCCCGACCTGCTTCCGGAGATGCCAAGATATTGCTGTCCGCTTGTAATTTAGTAGAGATATTACTGTAATTTAGAACTGCTTGTCAAGACCACCAAGCAGGGGAAAGTGCCGTAAAGTGTTTTTCCCAAGAACACAACAGAATGGCGCAAGTGGGTTTTGAACCGAGACCATGTTGATCATCAGTCCGGTGCGTTAACCACTCGACCACGCTGCCGATCATCAGTCCGGTGCGTTAACCACTCGACCACGCTCCGGTGCGTTAACCATTAAAAATAAATAATTAAAAAAATAAAACTTAGAGAAATTAACCCACACATTAAGAAGCAAATATAAAACACAGATTACTCAAGAATTTAAAGATCAGATCAAATACTACTTTCAGAAATTTATGAACCGTTCCAAACAAGTATGTGCAACACGGAATAATCAAGCTATTCATCGCTCTTTACTAAATTTATCTAAAGATTCAGATATTAAAGTTTGTAAGTTGGATAAAGGTAGAGGAGTTGCAGTACTAAATTCGGTAGATTATTTTTCCAAATTAGATTTCATAATATATGATTCTACTAAGTTCGTTGAAATTAATAATAAAGAAGAAAGCAAATCACACCCTTTGATAGCAAGGGAACAATCAATCAGATATCACATTCAGAAATATCTAAAGCCGTACGGAAATGAAATTATTCAGCACCTTCTCCCAACAGGATCTACACCAGGCAAGTTATATGGACTAATAAAAGTACACAAAGAAGATAATACTGCACGCCCAGTTATCTCGATGGTGGGCTCTCCCGAATACAAACTAGCAAAATTCTTGGATACGATCATTAAGCCATATATATCAGATAAACACATGCTGCGCTCATCTTATGAATTCTTAGAAAAGCTACAAGAAATCAATCTGAATTCAAATCAAGTAATGGTAAGCTTCGATGTCAAATCCTTATTTACAAATGTTCCCTTACAAGAAACTATCGACCTTATTTCAAATAAAATTTATGACAAGAACTCAAATGCCAATCGCCTACCAATAAAAAAGAAAATCTTTAAAAAGTTATTAAATTTAGCAACCAAAGGAATATTTTTATACAAAGACAAATTATATCAGCAAATTGATGGTGTTTCGATGGGTTCACCGCTTGGTCCTACTATAGCTAACTTCTTTTAAAATTTTTTAAAATTTTTATTTTATTTTTTTTAAAATGACAGAACGAAAACCAACCTACCAAAACGGAAGATTGATTTTAAAATGACAGAACGAAACCCAACCTACCAAAACGGAAGAGTATCCACCCATTCCGATGTTCAGTGTGGGTCTGCTAATCGGCAAACGTCCTTTTCAGGACGGGGCAATGTCAGGATAAAACTGCCCTTTTCAGGGCACATTGCCAACAAGTTCCGAACACCCACTATTCTTTAGCTGAACATCGAAGGCCTCACTGCAAGCAAGATCAACGTTCTTCATCACCTTGCTATGCAGTCTGAGGCACTCGTCATTCTACTGCAAGAGACCCACTGCACTGATGCAGAGAAGTTGGTACTACCAAACTACCAACAAGCTGGGTCTTCTTTAAGCAGGAAGCATGGCTTTGCTACGTTTATCCACGAGCAACTGAGATACACGCTTTTGGACCAATCTCCACCGACATCGGAGATCGAGTGGCTGTGTGTGGACGTTGATGGCTATAAAATAGTCAACGTCTACAAACCACCGCCAACGCGATTGCGAACCCTGGATCTCCCAGTGTTTCCTCACCCCTGTCTTTACGCTGGCGATTTTAACCCTATTCAGACTGGGCGTTTTGGAAATTTTGTACGACTGGGGGGGGGTTGAATGTGCCCGCGCTGTTTGTTTGTTTATATCTCAGCAATTTCTAGCGATAGAATTGTCATTCAAGTTTGTATAGAAAGGAAATTTTATACTCTTTTAATATAGATACTTAAATGTTGCATTTAAACATTATTTGGTATTGAAAAAGCGAGTTTTCAAAGGGTAGTCAATTTTCGTAAATTGGATGAAAACGAGAGAGCGATTTGAGAGAATTAACAACTTCGGCTGTTTGTCGAAGGTCATTGAGTCGTAAAATTAGAAGTGCCACTTGACGAAGTTGTTACAGTTTACAGAGAAGGAAATTTTGGATCAGCAAATTGTGCTAAAAGCTGGTTTTATTATTGTTTACATTCGATCTTTGTTATTTATTAGAATTTTTTTTTAATTATTTCTTTTTTGTAAACAATTAAGAGCAATAAGCTTAATAACATAAAAAAAAGTTAAATCATTACACAAAAAATTATGTTTTTAGTTTTACGTCGCAAAAGACTCACTTTAATTATTTTCACTATAAAAGAATATTTCGAACTCACTAATTTAGTTAAAATTTATTGTTTTTGATTACATCAATTTTTTTTGATTTTACAGAAATCATTATTATTTTGAATGTTTTTTCTTTTCTTTTACTACTTTTTTCTAAACAACCCTTTTGAATTCTGACCGGCGTTGTGAACGTATTAGAAATAGAGCTCTAAATAAAATATTTAGAGGTTTTTCAAAAAGAGTAATGCAAACTATATGGATTTTTGGACCGGTTACGCAATGTTGGCTCCTCACAAATACTACCAGCATCACGAAAACGCGACGCAAATTGCATATAAATTAATACAAATTTAAAAAATAATTTTGGTTTATTTGTTTGTATCTTTTGACTAAAAGTTATGTAGCTATTAGAGTTTTGAATTTAATACAAGGTCAATTCTAGATTAAACTATAATCTTTTATATTCATCTTTACACTACGTAGCGTTTACACAAATTGCGAAAAATATTTACCGTGAATTTATCTATGCTTTTTGTTGGAGGTTGATATTATCTATACTCCGAGAAGCCCCGATAAAATTGACATATTATGGAAACCATACTAATTATCATATGTTGGAATATAAATAATTGTTAAACTTTATTATTCAAAAAGGATTAAAATTTTAAGAACAAAAAACTAATGCTCTTTATCAAAAAATCTTTACATTTGTCAATTATTAAAATATCAACAAAATATTTTAACTTAGAAAAAGTTAGTGGGTTTTATTAATAAATGAAACGCTCAATTTCCCTTTTATATGTATTTTTTGGACAGCATTCAGCAAATTAAAAAGCTTACAAACAAATAATGAAAAACCGTTACGCAGCATTGATTATAGAAATAACAATCAAAAAGTTTATCGTTGCGTTTATTGGATAAAAGCAGTCTTTACGTAAAAAGATGTTCTGCTTAGAAATTTAACGTTAATGACAATTATTACAAAATTGAAAGCGATGTCATTGGCACACTACCTTTCCACAGTTTTGGCATTGACTGATAAGTTTGGGCAATTGATCTTTCTTTTTTTTCATTCCTGGACCTGATATTTCTTTTATACATATTTCACAACGACGTTTTCTTTCTGATTGAGGAGGAAATATTGATAGGAAAGCTGTATCAATACTTGGTTCGACGACGTTTTCGCCAAGTACCAACTTTATTTTTTGTTGAATTTCACTGTTAAGACCTTCCCTGGATCTTCTTTGGATGAAAGGTTTTACTAATTCTAAAACAAGATTAAAGCCAACTTCAAACGAATTCTGTTTTCGCGGCTCCGTGTGTTTATTCATTGCAAACACACTTGCTGCATTTATGCGACAAGTGTCAAGCAAATACGAAAAAGCAATTGTGGTCCATTTTCGAGACTTGGTTTTGCACGAATAGAAACTAATTTTTTGGTCTACAATGTCTGTACCTCCTTTTGTATAATCATACAACTTGTATAAAGCCGGTTTCTTTTTTTGATCTTTTGAAATCCCAAAAATTGGTTGCATTGTAGATAAAATTAAAATATTTCGTTTTCCTGTCGTTTTTTTAAAGTTTACAATAAAAGAATTAAGATTGATGTTTTTTTCAGGTTCGTTCCAAAATACTTTATAAGAACCATTATCTCTATTATGCACTTGCTTTATTTCACTTGGTATTCCTTTGCGATTAGCTTGAATAGTTCCGATGGTAGTAATTTTCCGTTCCAAAAGCCATTTTGCCAAAGGTATTGAAGTGTACGATCGTAAGATAAATTTCTTCCCGCAAGATCCGCATTTTTTTCTAGATTTTTGACCAGGCTTTTTACTGTTTCTTCAACGCCGTAAACATAAAACTTGCAGTTATTTGATGGATAGTTTACCGGTCTTCCAGCATAAACAGATGTTGTTTATGTGAACGGAAATCTTGATGAATTTATAGATCGAAAAAGCATTCCATATTTAGCCGGTTTTGAAGGATTAAATTGTTTGAATGATAGCTTACTTCGCATAGGATAAAGTGTTTCGTCCAATGTTAGGTAGTCATCTGGTACAGCAACCCTTCCACAATTATAATTAAATATTTCAAAAATTTTGCGAAAAGCAGCAAATCTATCGTATTTCCACCTTTCTGGTCTATCACCCGCATCATCAAAAGAAATGTGAGAAAGAAGAAATTTAAATCGATTTTTACTCATGGTCGCACCAAATATAGGATTTCCAGTAAGATTATTGAATAAGATTTCAATATTATGACTTGCAAGACCAAGTAATCCTCGCAAATAAATTAGCCCAATAACAGCCAGCATTTCAAACGCGGAAGTTAAATGTAAAAAAGTGTATTTGTTGTCGTCTAAAATATTTTTAGGCAATTCATTTCTAACTTTAGAAATTTTTTTATTTGTCATATCAACAATAATTGTCAAAATGTCCAAACTAAAAAACAATTCCCACGACGACTTTATTTTTAAGCGGTTTCTGTATTCGTGCTTTACCCCACTTGAATTTCGTATGATATTCTTTGAAGCCTGTCTACCAAATCTTTCCGGTGGTATATTAGTCCACCTTATTTTTTCCTCTGGATGGTCTTTGGTCGCTTTTTTTGTGAGGACCTCATACTGCTCTACATCAGAAGTACGATCAATCGGTTCGTAATACTCCTCTAAAAGAGCCGTATTAATGCTAGTTATTTTGTTGGCATCCTGATCAAGACGACTTTGTTTACGCGGAAGAGCTTCAATTTCGTTGTTTGCATTATTATCCGGAGTCTCATCTTCCAAAGCAGCGACAGTAAATAGAGATGCTTGGGAATTTTGTTCGCTGTCCACGTCACAATCGGGCACAAGATCAAGCAAATCATCTTCGCCATCAGAATCATCAAAAATTTTTTTGGTTACTTCTTCAAGCATATAAGTTGTTAGCAACATTTTTAATTCAGTAAAAACTTAAAAATTGAAATCTAATCCAATAAAACTTAAACCAGGTTAAAAAGAATATATTTCTTTCTACTATAAGGTATAATTTTGCTTTCTACATTAATAATATAAATAATCAAACACAATTTACAAATCAAGAAAAATTAAAAAAATAAATTAACTAAGCTGTATTGTAATAATGAGAAAATAAAACACTACCTTCAAAGCTTGATTAAGAAATTTTAAGATAAGCTAAAAGAAAATAAAATAGTACACAATTTTTGTGCCGTTGTAATTGCAACTTGTGGCTCTGAGCAAGGCCGCTAAAAATTTTTTCTTGAAGGGAGCAGCCAAAGACAACTTTTTTTATTACAAGGGAATTTGCAATAAACGCAAAGTAAAAGTATTACAAAAACCTTTACGAAGTATTCTAATGAAGATCAAAAAAGTTGTAAAATTCGGCACTAATGTTTTAGTTGCTTGGCCTTGCTCCTTACATTTATTTGATAAGCCAAAAGTGCCTTTATCTTGAAAAGACTAAACAGTTTGAATGCAAGTCCATTTTTTCTCTTTGTTTGTTCTTCACTTTGTTCTAAATAAGAATTTTATTCTCAAACTCAACATAAGACCCTTTTTCCCGGGTTCGTTTCTATGCTTTTAATAAAAATTTTTTTTAATACGATAAAATTTACGTTTATTGAAACTGTTTTTCAACAAAAAAGTTATTTTTTAAAACTTTATTTCCTTTTTAACTTACTGTTATTTATTGAGCCGTTTTTATCTAAAAAAATTTTCTGACTCCTTGTCTAAATCGATATTTTACAATCTTTGTTGAATTTAATTTTGTCAAGAATACTTATAAGTTGCTGGAAACAGGTGTAATCTCGTTTTTTCAAGCGCGTATAAAATCCTGAGTGACCTTACTCGAAAAAACTAAGGAAAAATTTCAACACTTTCTTTTACAAATAGTCAAAGAATTTTATTCATAAAGTCAGTTTAGTTTTATTACGTCAATGAGGTGTTAATAAGGTGTTAAAAGCTTCATATGCAATTATTCCTTTGTCTAAATATACCAAAATCTGTTAGATATTTACAACATTACGGAGCGTACATTAATTAAATTATTCTACATATGTCAAACAGATTTCTAGTCTGGTTAAAAACAAATGACTCTGTCGCCCACTGGTCACGACCGATGTGAGTTGCCGATTTCAACCCCGGTCTATATAACAAAAAGTCACATGAGGTCCCATAATTCCAGATCAAGTGTGCCTCGTGCAATCCTGTGACCATCGCGCGATCCTGTGACTATCGCGTGATTCTGTGACCATCGCGCGATCCTATGATAGGGATGTATAGCAAATCTATTGAACCAATCGTATTTCGTCGTACCAATTTCTGAGAGCCAATCACATTACCTTATCAGTTCACATAACAACAGGTCTAATATAATGTTTCTATCTTGCAAATTTTAAAAGGCGCTATCTGCCTCCAGTGTCCCCACTTCTAAACCATTGCCTTTTTCTGGGGGTCTTTACCGTGCTTTTAATAAAATTTTTCTCTAATACAATAAAATTTACGTTTATTGAAAATGTTTTTCAACAATAAAATTCTTTTTTTGAAATTTACCCCTTTTCTGACTTACTGTTATTTGCTGTGCCGCTCTTATCCAAACAGGAATTGCTGACTCCTTGTCTACATCGATATTTTACAATTTTTGTTGAATTTAATTTTATTCAAGACAATATAATTGTTAGAGACAGGTCTAAAGCAATGTTTTTGACTTGCAAATTTTAAAGGATACTATCTGCCTTCCGTTCCCCCTCTTTTGGAAAATATTGCTGGGCAGAAACAATAATTAACCTTGATTCGCGCTTCTGGCTCCAAATAAAAAAATTCGTTGTCAAAATGTACGTACCGAAATGCTCCGATTTGTTATTATGTGTATTTTTATAATTTTTAATTAAAAAATAAAAGGATCTGTACTTGTCCCTGCACTTTGGTGTGTAAAAGATATTGCATTGAGCCAAGATTATCTTAAGATCTTTATAACTTGTACATCAAAAGAAAATAGCCTATATAATCAATCCAGTATTTGACGCGCATCAATAAGTATGATTTCTTTTCGTACATTTGACCGCCAAAAATGTCAAAAAATATTTTTTTACAGCATATTCAAATAATATTGCTAGATTGCTTAAAAACGTTGACTTAATATTGGTGAATTTGTCAAAAAATTCGTTCAAACAAATTAAATATTACAAAATTAACAAAGAAAAATAAATAAACAAAATACATTGAAACCTTTTTTAATAAAACCAAATTAAAAGCTTAGGATTTTTTCCAAATTTTTAGAAAATTTCACACGAAAAGAAATCATATAGCTTGTATAAAGCCGGTTTCTTTTTTTGATTTTTAGAATTATAAAAAATTGGGTGCATTGTCGATAAGATTGAAATATTTCGCTTTCCTGTGGTTTTTGGGTTAAAAGAATTGAGTTTGGTATTTTATTGAGGTTCGTTCCAAAAAACTTCATAGAAACCAATATCTTTATTACACACTTGCTTTATTTTATTTGTTATTTTTTTGCCCTTAGCTTGAATAGTTCCGACAGTAGTAATTATCCTTTTCACAAAGCATTACAGTATACCAAAGGTATTGAAGAGTATAATTAATCGTAAGATAAACATTTACGATAAAGCCAAATCAAGGGCTTGGGATTCTTTTGAATTTGTTAAAAAATTTTACACGAAAAGAAATCTAAATCTACAGTTACGGCTTTTACAACCAAAACAACTCCTCTGGGAAAATGAGATTGAAAGCGTTTTATTGCCTCGTAAAGTGTTTGAGTAAACATAGTTAGTGAACCGCTCAGTGTCAATTGTTTTGATAAACAGATTACACTTTGCCTTTTTTTCGCTTTTGGCTGCTTTTTTCTCACGTTTTATGAAATAGTCAAAAAACTAGTGACTAGGTGTCAACAAACTATTAATAACTCCAAAATTACTTCATCGATTTTTTCAAAAATTGCACCAACTTTGAGATGAATAAAAATCAGGAAAAGTCATAAAATTTGAAAAAATTCCTGCGAGTAGTTTTTGAGCAGCACACAGTAATTTAACACCGCGGGCACAATCAGCCCCCCCCCAGTCTTAATAGGGTTAACTGTTGTCATGCTGACTGGGGTTACGATGACAACAGTCCGGACGGTGAGTGCTTGGCTGGCTGGGCAAGTATTAATTGTCTTGCCCTGCTATATAATGCCAAGGACGCTGCCAGTTTTTATTCCGGCCGCTGGAACTCTGGCACCAATCCAAATCTAGCTTTCGCTAGCGTAGGTCCAAATAGTCGCTTACTGGATAGATGTGTCCTTGACAAGTTCCCCAGGTCACAACATCGACCCTCGCTTATTACACCACCAAGGTTTGCTATGGCAGTGCCGAGCATGCCTGTTAAGCGATGGAACTTTCGCAAGGCCAAATGGAGTCACTACATTGCTTTGACGAATAAATTCGCAAAGACTTTGTTGCCGCCTGATTCACTTGATGTGGATGTGGCTTACCAGGACTTCTGTAACACCATTAAAAAAGCAGCCAAAAAGACTATCTCAAACGGGTATCGAAATAACTATATTCCTTGTTGGGATGCAGAGTGTGAATCCCTCTATAAAACCTTTCTGCAGTCTCCTTAGGGAGACGAATCAAGTTTGGCTGCTACAGCTCTGCTTTCCAGACACAAAGCGGAGGGATCGATGGTCCGAGGCAGTTCAGAGCATTGACTTTTCACACTCTAGTCGAAAAGTGTGGAGTATTTTGAACAACTTTACTGGTAGGTCACGACACTCTCCTCGTCACTGTCCCGTTTCAGCCGATGCTATTGCATCTCAGCTGGTTAGAAATGGGAAATACGAGGCTGTTGATCGCAAGTCATCTTGACTTGTATTTCAAGAAGTGTCTGACCTTTGGACGGCCACAACACCAGACGCAGTAAATATCTCTGACAAATTTTCAGAGAGAGAATTTGCTGCTGCCCTTCAACACTTAAAACCAGGTAAAGCTCCGGGACCTGATTCCATCTGCCCCGAGCTTATACTCCATGCCGGAGCTGCTTTGAAGTCCTGGTTACGTGACTTCATTTCTTCCTGTTTGTGCCGACTCAAAATTCCCAAGATCTGGAGAAGAGCGCTTGTGGTCGCGATCCCAAAACTCGGAAAGCCCATGGGGGAACCAAAAAGTTATCAACCGCTATTTCTGCTCTGTGTCCCCTACAAGATCCTCGAGTGGCTTATCTACGCCCGCGCTAAACCATTAATCGATCCACTGCTCCCTAAAGAGCAGGCTGGGTTCCGACGCGGAAGTCAACCGCAGATCAAGTTGTTCTGCTAACCCAGAACATCGAGGATTCTTTCGAGGCTAAAAAGAAGGCCGGTGCCGTATTTATTGATCTGACAGCTGCTTATGACACTGTCTGGCACCGTGGCCTTACCTGCAAGCTGCTGAGACTACTTCCGGATAAGCACATGGTCAAAATGATCATGGAGCTTGTCCGAAATCGAAGTTTCACCCTTACCACCGGTGACAGCAAGCAAAGCAGACTACGCCGTCTTAATAACGGCGTTCCTCAGGGATCGGTCTTGGCTCCACTCCTATTTAACATCTATACGTACGATCTTCCTTCCATAATTTCCAGAAAGTTTGCTTATGCTGATGATTTAGCATTGTTGCAGTCTTCTGGAAACTGGAAGGATTTGGAGGAGACTTTAAGCCAAGACATGTCCACACTGTAAGCGTATCTCCAAACTTGGAGGTTGAAGCTCAGTCACACTAAGACGGTGACGGCAGCCTTTCACTTAAATAACCGAGAGGCCGAACGTGAGCTAAAGGTCTACAACAACGGTAGACTTTTACCGTTCTGTCCAACCCCTACTTATCTTGGACGTCCGAAGTGTTTCACTCATGTGCGACCTCGCCAAAAGCTTCATTATTTAAAGTTCGAAAAACGTTTGTTTAAAAAGTAATAGTAGGTTTATTGAACAATATAGTATTAAAGCAGAACAATGCATTTTTAAACTTAAACTTTTATTCCATCCTGCTATTTTCATAATAATTTTGTTTTAGCAATTTCCCACTTAACGAAACATTTTATCATCTTGTAAAAGAAATCTTAACATTCAACGTGATCTCACTCTACGAGCGTTTGTTTTCTTATTCGTTTTTGAATCCTAATCAAAAGAACTGGATTTAAACATTAACAGACCAACAAACCTACCAAGAAAAAACCGTCAAAAATTCACTGTTACAAATAACCACACTTTTTGAAAAAATTTTGACAAGAACCCGTTTAAAATTAAAAATTAGAAACAATTTCTTAAACAAAAGCTAAAACAGACATGTACAGTAAATGTTAAAAATAAGCAAAATAGTTATAAAATTAACTAGATTGTGTGAGTTGATGATGATGACATGGAGCAAAAAACACAAGAAAATAAATTGTTATCACCTTAAAAATGACAAAGATAGTGTTGAAAACGAGAATAAAGAAGAACTGTGATTATGACGCAAATTGAGAAATAGGTTTACTACTGTTATGACACAAAAACTTGGTAAAATAGACAACACTGTGGTTTAAATAAAACTTTTTTGATTTGTGTAATTTTCAAGATTTGTGCAAGAACTTTTGCATTGAAAAACAATAAAAACGCTATTCTTTTATAAAAATATTTCAAATTGTAACTTTTATCTAACATTTTACCATCAAACAAACTTGTAAACGAAAAATTTTTAACAAATTGTGATAATTTTTTACAACTAACAACAACAATACTTAAAGAATTTTTTAAAATAAAAATGTTAAAGACCAGTTGAAGACATAGAAATTGATATGCTCTACAAGTTACGTGCATAATAGTTTAAAAAGAGTAGGTTTATAAAACAAAATACACAAGTTGTGATTTCAAATTGAAAAATAAAAAAATTTGTTGGTCTAACCTTTGAAACAACAAACTTAGCTATTGAAACGTGAACAAAGTAAAATGTAGGTTTGTTTCGAAAAGTTTGCTTGTAAAAATGCGAAATTAAATCATGCTGAAGCGTATGTTTCCGATTTTTTGAGGCACAAACGGTTTCAACTAGTTAAAATTTGTAAGGTTGACTGATTTTTATCATAAAATTAATTTAAAGCATCACATTTAGGTCACATGATGAATAAACAGTTGCTAAAAACAGATATTGATTTGCAAACCGAGCAATTTTTAACACGAAATTTGCTATTTTTCAATCGGGACGGTTTCAACTTGAGTGAATCTTGTGAAATTTTGTGACCCTAAACACCTTTTTAACGTAAAGTAGATTGAAAACATTAAAGTTATAAGGTGAAAAAATTCTTTAAGTCAAAAATCGATATCTTTTCATGAAGAGATGAGTCTAATAAATTTGACTAGTCAACTTTTTGTAAGTTTACTTTGAAATGTTTGTATTGTTGCTTAGTATTTAAAACAAACGAATCGATATTTAGTTAAACTAAAACCTTTCATGCGACTCTTTTTACTTTGAGAAAGAAAAAAACAAAATAAAATGAGAACCGTGCAAAAGTTGAAATATTTGCTTCTGTGCAACAATTGAACAAAGAAATTGTACAAAATTACAACATTTGCGCAATTAAGAAAGCAATTGTGACAAAAACTTTGAGATTGAGTTGTTGCTATGCATTGAAGAAATAGCAAAAACCTAAAATAAAGTAGAGTTTTTTTTTAGGATTTGGTTCCAAAAACTAACAAACTTCTGCGACACTTGGAAAAAACGTACACTTTTTAGGAGAAATTTTTTAAATTTTTTAAGCAAGCTAGTGTTTCCGTAACTTTAAAATGTAATACGCTGGGAAGAAAGGTCGGCCTTTCAAAAAGATAATTTTTTTTACGTAAAAGGAATTTAGAGTTTTCATATCAAAACCTTTACAATGTGAGGCTCTTGAGGAAATTTTTAAATAGTGATTATTTTAAGAACCTGACCACAAAACCTCCGTGTGAAAACTGTATAAAATTAAATTCATGGATCCTATTGTTAATATCAATTGATGAAACTTTTGGTTAAAACGTTTATTTGGAAAAAGAAAAACTAAAATATTTTTGGTTTATTTAGTGTCAAGCCATCTTTTTCTAAAAAGTGATATTTCAAAGATTTATTAAGTTAGTAAAAATAAAAAATTTGTTTAACTTGAATCATTTTTACTCGGTTTGTTACCGTTAAGTTTGGGATATGATGACTGATCGTAATTGGTTGTTAATCAACGCCCCGTGTCTAATTCTTATTACAATGAGTTTCTGAATAGCATTTCTTTTTTTAACATCTCAAGCAATGTTACGTTGGAATGAATTAAATAAAAAGTTAGAAGAATGAATTAAAAATATTAAAAGCGAGTTGAATTTTGTTTCAAAATGTACATTGCTGTTACACCTGACTGAAATCGAGTTAAAATTGACACCTTTAAAAACTTTTACGCTTTATTTTGCCTTTTCGACTTTTGGGGGAATTGTTAAAAATTTTCTACAATACTTTAAAACCTTGGTGTAGAAAACGGAAAATGGAACTAAAAAGTCTAATTTTTAATACCTGTAGATGGTTTCTTTTACAAGATCACTGTCCAAACCTTTTTCTCAGAGGTAAGCAACGTTCAAGATAAAGCGCTAAATTTATTGGTTTCTTACTTTATTTATGTTCGTCACTCCAAACCAAACCGTATCCTGAAAGCGAAGTTTTAGCTATTTTTTAAAATCCTGCTTTTTCAAAAGTTTATTTTTAGATTTCGAGTTAGTCAATAAGTTAATTAAATAATTTCGGATTGGTTTGTTTTCATTTAGACATAAGAACTACCTGTGATAGAACTTGATAGAATTATTATATTTTCTAAAAACAACGACTTTTCTTGAAATTGATCTTCCTTACGTTGGCCTTCTTTGACTTCAAATTTTATGTTAATTTTAGAAAATTTAGTTGGTAAAATGCATAAAATAATCAACTTTACGACGAATTTTCTTGTTAGAAGTGAAAAAATGTAAAACTTTTTAATACAAAAGGTTGTATTTGATTGGGGATCGAACTAAGTTTAAGTCGGTGTTTTAAAATCAAATTTTTTGGGACAAGCTTGTAATGAAATTTCTTTTTACATACGGTTGTTAAAAACTATAAAATTCTTCGCTTAGTCTATTTTTACACTGGAAATTAAGGTAACCAGATTTTCAAACCCCAATCATGAATACGTCATGGTTTTAACAGGAAACGTGATACGGTATGAACAGCAAGCTTCTGTGTAAGAGGAGACCTTGACACACGTTGTGAAGGTTACAGTAGTTTTCTTGTTATTAAAAATTTATAGCAAAAGATGAAACACAGTTAGAACTGAATTCCTTTTTGAAACAATTAAAACGTTAACACTAGAAATTAAATTCATAGAACATAAAAATAATAACCGTGTTTGAATTTGTTTTACTAAATAATAAAAATGGGAAAAAGACGACTTTTTTATTAAGAAACATCTGTTTATTGAACACGAATCAATAAAATTTTTGTTTAAAACTTTTAACAATTACTTTAAAATTGACTATGAATAAAAAACAAGAAATTAAAAAAAAAAAATTTAACAAGGTTGTAACAAAAAATCAAGCTTGTCTAGAAAAAAGTTAAACATAGGTAAAACAAAAATCAAGGTTGATTAGAAAAATTTTTTTTTAAATTGAACAAAACTTATAACAAAATCAAGGTTGTTAGAGAAATTTTTTTTTAAATTGAACAAAGCTTATAACAAAAATCAAGTTTGTTAAAGAAAAAGTTTTAAAATTGAATAAAGCTGCCTAAAAGTCAAGCTTTCTTAGGGAAAAATCGAATACAGGTTTCTAAAATGAAGGTTGATTAAGAAAAAGTTTTAAAAAATTGAACATAAGTACAACAAAAATCAAGGTTGTCAAGAATCAGAATTGAAGATAGTTATAAGAAATTAAGGTTGCTTAGAAAACTTAAGCTTGATTAAGAAAATTTTATTTTTTTAAAATTCAACAAGGTTGTAACAAAAACCAAGGTTGATTAAGAAAATGTTTGAAAAATTGAACATAAGTATATCAAAAATCAAGCTAGCCTAGAAAAAATTGAAGATAGATATCTAAAAATCAAGATTGTCTAAAGAAAAACTTTTAAAATTCAAAAAGATATAATAAAATCATGGTTGACAAAGAAAAATTTTGAAAAATTCAACAAGGATGTAACAAAAATCAAACTTGATTAAAAAAAATTAAATATACGTAGTTATGACAAAGAACAAGCTTGCCAAGAAAAAATTAAACAAAGGTATGACAAAAATCAAGGTTGTTCAGAAAAAATTGAGCAAAGGCATAACAAAAATCAAGTTTGCCTAGAAAAAAATTGAGGTTAGTTGTGACAAGAATCAAGATTACCAAGAAAAATTAAACAAAAGTTTGACAAAAACCAATGTTTATTAGAAAAAAATTGAAGGTAGGTGCGACAAAAATCAAGGTTGACTAAGAAAATGTTTGAAAATTGAACAAATATGTAGCAAAAATTAAGCTTGTTTAAGAGAAAATTGAAGATAGGAATGACAAAAATCAAGGTTGTCTGAAGAAAAACTTTTAAAAATTTAATAAAGGTATAATAAAATTATGATTGACAAAGAAAAATTTTGAAAAATTCAACAAGGATGTAATAAAAATCAAACTTGATTAGAAAAAAATTAAATATAGTTATGACAAAGAACAAGCTTGCCAAGAAAAAATTAAACAAAGGTATGACAAAAATCAAGGTTGTTCAGAAAAAATTGAGCAAAGACATAACAAAAATCAAGTTTGCCTAGAAAAAAATTGAGGTTAGTTGTGACAAGAATCAGGATTACCAAGAAAAATTAAACAAAAGTTTGACAAAAACCAATGTTTATTAGAAAAATTGAAGGTAGGTGCGACAAAAATCAAGGTTGACTAAGAAAATGTTTGAAAAATTGAACAAATATGACAAAAAATCAAGCTTGTTTAGGAGAAAATTGAAGATAGGAATGACAAAAATCAAGGTTGTCTAAAGAAAAACTTTTAAAAATTTAATAAAGGTATAATAAAATTATGATTGACAAAGAAAAATTTTGAAAAATTCAACAAGGGTGTAGCAAATATCAAATTTATTTAGAAAAGAATTAAATATAGGTATCTTCAAATCAAGTTTCTTAGGAAAATTTTTGAACAAGCGAACATAAGTATAACAAAAGTCAAATTTGTTTAGAGAAAAAGTTTTAAAATTGAATAAAAGTATCTAAAAACCAAACTTTCTTATGGAGAAATTTGTGAAATTAAACATAAAGATAACAAAAATCAAGATAAAGTTTTGCAATGGGCAAAGAAACCTATACAAACGAACCTGGTAAAAACCTAGGGAATACCTTATGGGAAAACTGAGTATTGCACCACAAACCTGTCGTGTCCAAACTTGCCCGATTGGCGAACAAACTCAGGACCACTATTTCTCTTAGGATTAGGATTTCTATTATCTTGGTTAGGAATCCAACTCAGAACTACTGTTTTTCTTAGCATTAAGATTTATATTATTTTGGGTAGGAATCCAACTCAGGACCACTGTTTCTCTTAACATTAAGATTTATGTCATCTTGGTTGAGAATCAAACCCAGGACTACTGTTTTTCTTAGGATTAGGATTTCTACTGTCTTGGGTGGGAGTCAAACTCAGGACTACTGTCTTTCATAGAGTTTGGTTTTATATTATCTTGGGTAGGAATCCAACTCAGGACCACTGGTTTTCTTAGGGCTAGCATTTATACTGTCTTGGGTAGGAATCAAACTCTGACATTCTTAGGATTAGGATTTATACTGTCTTGGATAAGAATTGAACTCAGGATCTTTCTTAGAGTTAGGGTTTATACTGACTTGGGTGGGAGTCAAACTTAGGACCTTTTTTAGGATTAGGATTTACAGCTTCGCTGTCTTGGTTGGGAGTCAAACTCAGGACCATCGTCTTTCTTAGGAATAGAAATAAGAATAGAAATAGGATTAGAATTAGAAGTAAGATTAGGAATAGGAGTAGGATTAAAAATAGGAGTAGGGTTAGGAATAGGAGTAGGATTAGGAATAGGAGTAGGATTAGGAATAGGAGTAGGATTAGGAGTAGGATTAGGAATAGGAGTAGGATTAGGAGTAGGATTAGAAATAGAAATAGGATTAGGAATAGGAATAGGATTATAGGAGTAGGATTAGGAATAGGAATAGGATTAGGATTAGGAATAAGATTAGCATTAGGAATAGGAGTAGCATTAGGAATAGAAGTAGCATTAGGGTTAGGAGTAGGATTAGGATTAGGAATAGGAGTAGCATTAGGAATAGGAGTAGGATTAGGAATAGGAGAAGGATTAGAAATAGGAGTACGATTAGAAATAGGAGTAGGATTAAGAATAGGAGTAGGATTAGGAATAGGAGTAGCATTAGGAATAAGAATAGGAGTAAGATTAGGATTAGGAGTAGCATTAGGAATAGGAGTAGGATTAGAAATAGGAGTAGGATTAGAAATAGGAGTAGGATTAAGAATAGGAGTAGGATTAGAAATAGGATTAGGATTATAGGAGTAGGATTAGAAATAAGATTAGCATTAGGAATAGGAGTAGCATTAGGATTAGGAGTAGGATTAGGATTAGGAGTAGGATTAGGATTAGAAATAGGAGTAGCATTAGGATTAGAATTAGGAGTAGCATTAGGAATAGGAGTAGCATTAGGAATAGGAGAAGGATTAAGAATAGAAGTAGGATTAGGAATAGGATTAGGAATAGGATTATGATTAGGATTAGAATTAGAAATAGGATTCGGAATAGGATTTGGAATAGGATTCGGAATAGGAGTAGGATTTGGAATAAGATTCGGATTCAGAATAGAATTCAGAATAGGATTCGGATTCGAAATAGGATTCGGAATAGGATTCAGATCCACCCTCCACCATTGCTTTCTAGCGCCACCCTCCGCCCCTGATGACGTCAGTGCGCCACCGTGCCACCGCGCCAGATTGAGGAGGTTACCAAAATTCCTTTTATATACTACTGTATGTTGTAGTGTTGTTTTGAGTCTGTTTTTCTGTGTAAGTAGTTTCCGGTTGTTAATTTTTGAAAGGTGAATAATGTATTGCTTAAGGTTTGTTTTAATTTTGTCCCACCACAGAAGAGGGTCTTGTATGATGTTGAGGGGAGTAGAAAGATGGTTGATTTTTGTTTTGATAAAAAACATGTTATTAACGCAGTTGAGGATCGAATTATTTAATTTCCAATGGGAGGATCTAAAAGGTATGGTCGAAGGGGTTTTCAGTGTACAGTAATTTTCGGAGATTTGTTGCGATCAGAAAAAGTGATAGAGGAATAGGATAAATGAGATATGTTTTGAATTTGAGAGAAAGATATGTATACGCCATTGAGCGAGTCTAGAGGTAGGGCGAGTACGAGAAAAAGAGTATGTTAAAATGCTTGGGTAGAATGCACGGTAGGTGCCAGTAAGGTCAAAATCTGGAAGCTATTTAAACCCTTCTATTCTTTGTAAACAAAAAGATTTTGTCAATGGCTTAAAACTCAATTTTTTTTCTTATCTATCAATCACTCTTCACCAATGGCAGCTTTCTTTTTCACTTTATAACTCAGCTCGGGTTGCTTTTTCATTCTGGCGATTTTTACTGGAAGTAATTTCAGTTGTAGCCTACTTGCTATTTTCAAAAAAAAATTTTATGCGTAAAATTTAACCGTGTGGTTTTATTTACTTGGCTCGCAAAAAACTTTTGAAAACTCAAAATGGTCTTGGGCTCAAAAAAGGTTAATGCTCCTGATGCAAATCTTTTTCGTCTCCTACTTGAAATAAAACTTTTTTACTTTGAATTTTTTTATATTTTGATCTTCAAAAAGTTTTTTTGGTGAAATTTTCTTTTGCATGCTAGAATTTACTTTTGTTGAGACTGTTTTTTTTTTACCAAAAATTGCCTTTTAATGTAAATTTTGCGCCTTTACTAAATTTTTGTTATTTGCTGTGTGACTCTTCGAAAAAAAATAGTGACTTCTTGCACGTCTCGATATTCATAAACTTTGTTGGATACAATTTTGGTCGAGATTACTTAAATATAAAGACAGGTTTAACCAAATTCTTCGGTCTAGTAATTTTTAAAGCACACTCTTTGCCTCTCTGTGCCCCCACGTTTTTAAAATATTACTAAAAAAAAGCAATTGCCTCCCCATCGCCCTGCTATTGGAGGCTTCGAATATGCTGTACTTATGTGCAAATCATAACAAGTGTTTTTAGCTAAATGAAGACTTTTAAAGATACAGTATTATTAAACGATTTTTTGGCTTTGGATTGTTCTTTCTTTATTTTTTTTTTGGAAAGTCAACAGTTAAACTACAAAAAATCTAACGCAGATTTCTTTAATCCAGAGTTTCTCTAACTTTTTTATTCATGTAAAATGAGGGAAACAGAACATTGTGCACTGAAGTTGACTATTTTATTATTTGAGCACAAGCTTTCGTAGGCTACTGCCCACTTCGTCAGGTGCAATGGAATGAAAATGCAATCAAAACAAGTTTTACACAACGGCATTAAACGTAACAAACGGACATATGTGACGTAATGAAATAAGGTAAAAAAGACTAAGTTGAGTAAGTTTTTATTCATGGAACTCCTAATTTTATCATTTAGCTGATGGAACACTGAATCAAAAAAATATCTAATCACAAGTTTGTGAAGAATATACAAGTTGTTATTCATGGAACTCCTAGTTTTATCATTTAGCTGATGGAGCACTAAATCAAAAAAAAATATCTAATAACAAGTTTGTGAAGAATATACAAGTTGACATCTCTACTATAGAAGGTTTTCACTTGAACACAAAAATTTCTGATATAACTTTTAACCGGGCGGGACACCGGGACAGGGCCTCAAAATTGAGACTGTCCCGGTTACATCGGGACCTATATCAAGCCTGTGCAGATGTTCATTGTTCAGCGCAACTCTTAAAGTGAGCTCGCGGAACGCAGTTTGAGAAACACTGCAGTCCAATCGAATGTCTTCAAAGCAACGAAAACTTGAAAATAATTTTTTTTAACTGTGACATCATAAAGTAGTCCCTGTGCAAATTTCATCGGATGGTTGAAGAATGCAATGAAGAGAAAGAAATCCATTGAAATCAACCGTTTCGTTAAAGAGTCTGGTATAATTTTTAAACTCTATTTTATAACTGCCGCCGACAACGTGAGAAACCTGAAAAAAAAAACAGATTTTTTAAGGAAAACTTTTAAATAAACTTGCTTGATGCGCCAAAGTGTGTCACAGGTTTGTGGCGCCTATTTTTGCAACAATGGCCTAAAGCAGTGCCAGCTTGTACTTAGCAGTGGTCGTGGGCCATTTCACCCACTGTGTCAGAGATAACTGGCTGAAAAGTAAATCCAAACTTTTCTCGATTTATTTAACCCTCTGTCTACCATGGGGTCCATTGGACCCCAAAATGAAACTTGAGCTTTCATTACTCAGAACACATAGCATATACGACTTCCATATTACCTGACTTTTTCTAAGTTTAGTTGATCTTCAACGAGGTAGAGTATCATATATCTCAGATAAACCGAAATGGTAAAAAAAATAAAAACAGCATCGTATCCAAGCCAATAACTAACCTATATTGTTTTGTTTGAAACGACTAAACATTGCTTGATAGAAACATTTTGTTTTGAAACAACTGACCAGTTGTTTAGTACCACAAATAAAAAGATTGTTAGTTTGTATAATTGCATTTTACATGAAATAATGCTGTGAAAGAAAAAATGGCTAACTACTTAGAAGAAGACGAGGTTTTAGAGCTCCTGGAAGATAGTGAAGATGATAATAGCTGGAGTGAAGAAGAAGAAGCAATTGAATCGTCGGATGACGATGGAGAAATCGACCATCTAAGCGAGGAAGATTTGTCTCCTTCTGATATCTCGGATATTGATGAAGATCAAGATACTTCTTCGACCATTTTCATTTCCCGAAATAAGAAAGAAAATTGGTCATCAACGCCCCACACAAATGACATAGGACGAACTGCTGCTTGTAACATATATCGCGAGAAACCAGGCCCTTCACGCTACGCAAAATCGCAATGCGATTCAATTCCTGATTCATTCAGATTATTTTTTAGAGAAAATCTGCTGCAAAATGTGCGTAACTGGACAAATGCTGAAGGACTACTTGTATACAAAGACAAGTGGGTTGCTATAAATCAATCCGAATTTGACAGGTTTTTGGGGGTAGTAATTTTAATTGGTGTTTATAAATCAAACAACGAAAATGTTGCTCAGCTTTGGAGTAAAGAGGACGGCAGACCTATTTTCAATAAACTCATGAGCCGAAATCGATACCAGCAGATTTTACGAGTTCTTAGGTTTGATGACGCTAATTCGCGGAGAAGACATAGATCTGAAGACAAATTTCAACCAATCAGAGATGTTTTTGAGCAATGGGACTTGCATTTACGTGATGCTTACACACCTGGTCCCCATATGACTGTTGATGAACAATTAGTTTGTTTCAGAGGAAGATGCCCATTTCGGCAGTACATTCCTTCAAAACCCGGAAAGTATGGAATCAAAATTTGGGCAATATGCGAAGCCAACACATCGTATGCATGGAAGATGCAAGTTTATACTGGAAAGAATCCTGCAGTTGGAAGAGAAGTAAACCAGGGAGCAAGAGTTGTCAAAGATTTGGTCAAAGAAATTGAAAATTCTGGAAGGAATATAACTTGCGATAATTTTTTTACCAGCATCCCATTTGCTCGAGATCTGCTGAAAAAGAAGCTTACTCTGGTAGGAACTATTCGGAAGAACAAACCAGAATTGCCTCCACAATTCACAGTTGCTAAAGGAGGTGAGATAGCTTCTACAATTTTTGGATTTCAGAATGATGCTATGATCGCATCGTATTGCCCACAAAAAGACCGTGTGGTAAACATGCTCTCGACGATGCACTCACTTCCTGAAGTAGCTTCAAATGCTGCTGAAAAGAAACCAGAAGTAATCTTGTACTACAATAGCACCAAAAGTGGAGTGGACATTTTGGACAGGATGGTTCAAACGTACACCTGCAAGAGGATGACTAGAAGATGGCCAGTTGCCCTATTTTACAACATGATCGACGTAAGCGCTGTCAATGCTTACATAGTATGGCAGCAACTGCCAGATGAAAATAACCGGACTTTTAGCAAGAAAAGAAGGAGAAAGTTTTTGATTGGCTTAGGAAAAGAACTTGGTGGAATATCAAGTGCTCCGTCAACGCAAAAAAGGCACGCAATTCAGCCTCAAAGTAACAGAAAAAGGGCTGCAATGGAAAACCAGGCACCAAAAGCAAAGAAAGCCAGATGCTATCTTTGTGAAAGAAGCAAAGATAGAAAATGTCGACAAACATGCATTGCCTGCAACAGGAACATTTGTCAAGAACATTCGCAAGTTATTTGCATTCAATGCAACCACTAATAGGAGAAAACTACTGTAATAGTCTCGGCATAAGCATTTGTAGCTTTCTGAACGCTTTATCACAGCTTGCCTTGGTTTGCGGTATTGCATAACTCTGTGTTTTGGTTTCTGTGTAACCAACTAATGTGCTGACTAAATCGGCCTTGATTTCTATGCTTTTATGCGAACTGCTATATTGTTGCATTCTTTTAAGAATTGATGTTTGGGAATGAGTTATTTTAAAATTTCATGAATATACAAATCATTACATCCCGCCGGGAAAAGGTGTATTACGTACAGTAATTACAGTGAATCACCTGATCGTTTGACTGCCTGTGCAACTGTACAGGGTGTTTCACAATTATTGAAACAAAGCGATTGGGCACAAATTCAGGATTTTAAATGATAACACGATGATGATTACATTTATTGAAAGGTGAAAGGATAACATTTTATAATCTGAAACTGTTTATCTTCAAATCAGAAATAATATGTCAAGAAGATTCCTAGACTACATGCTCCAGATGTCCACCGTTTTGTCGAAGGCATTCTTGAATGCGGCGTGCAAAGTTGTTGATAACACGATCACATTCCTCCTGTGTAATGGTCTGAATGTTCTCAGTAATGGCTGCTTTCAAAGCTGCAATAGTTAGTGGGTTATCTTGGTAAATGTTGTCCTTGAGGAACCCCCACAAGAAGAAATCTGGAGGATTCAGGTCAGGCGAGTGAGGTGCCCATTCCACTTCAGCTTTGCGGCTGATGAGACGCTTTCCAAACTTTTCACGGAGCCAAGCCATGGTGACATTAGCAGTGTGAGGAGGGGCACCATCTTGCTGGAACCACTGTTCTTTCTCATCAAGGTCCTCACGCTTATTGAGCTCTCCCCAAAACTGCTCAAGCACTGGAACGTAGCGGTCTTTTGTCACGGTTACTGCAATACCGTGATCATCTTCAAAGAAAAATGGTCCGATGATACCATGCTTGGAAATGGCAACCCATGCTGTGCATTTTTTTAAATGCAACGGGCGTCCAACGACTCTGTGAGGGTTCTCACTTCCCCAAAACACCCAGTTTTTAGAGTTAACGTGACCATTCAAAAGGAAGTGGGCTTCATCTGAAAACCAGACATCATTCAAGAATTCCTCGTTATTGTCTATCATTTCCGAAAACCACTGGCACATTGCTACCCTCTTTTCCTTATCAGTCTCGGTTAGTTCATGCTTTATGTGGATCCGGTATGGATAAAGTTGTAGATCCTTAACCAGCATGCGCCTTACAGAAGAGACAGAAATGCCAAGTTCTTGGCTCCTTCGACAAAGAGATTTGCTCGGACTCCGACCGACTGACTCTTGAACCCTGCTGACATTGTCGGGGGTGCAGATTGTTATTGGAGGCCCTGAGGGCGATGAGCCCGCTACCCTACGATCTCCACAAGTGCCATGAGCTTCAAACTTCTTGACCAACTTGAAAATCTGACTCCTGTTTGGAAATTGGTTGAAGCTGAACTTCCTTCTGAACCTTGCTTGAACAATCCGGAAAGACTTCGTTTCGTAATATGTCTTTACACAAAAGATCTTCTGCTCCATCGACCAAGGCATAATTAGGCTATTTTTTGTTTAACGTATAAAAATGTTAACAATTTTGCTATGACAATCTAAAAACAGAAAAAGAATAAGGTCATTGGTAAAGGTTTTATAAGCTGCTGCTTTGTTTCAATAATTGTGAAATAAAGTTTAATAATTCAATTTGTATCTTATAAGTGAATTTTAAGGCCTAATTACCAGATTTTTTTTTTTTATTGTGTTTTTCACTTGTTTTTGTGTTTAAATTGTTCGTTTTTTACTGTTCTTAATGTTACTTTGATGCTTTGTGTGAGATGTTTAGGTTCATATGTTTTTTGATGGCTGGGGTCCATTGGACCCCAATGGGACAATTTGCATAGAATTTTTTTGGTAGACAGAGGGTTAAGAATTACAACGACTGCACTATCCAAGTGATGAATTTCATACGATATTAAAAGGTTTGTGGATGTAGCCACGAAAACCATAGATTTTTTATATTACTTACAGTTTGCACTTGATTGTTTGGCATTATTTTATATAATTTTCTTTTTTGTCTACAGTATTTACCATTACTGACATTATACGTAGGCTCTTTTCTTTTGCTTCCTTAGCCAAGGGTCTATTCTTTTACCACCCCGTAAGCTCTCTGATATCGTAATTGTTTGCCTGAAGAACTTTATCACTTGAGGTACCGAGACTTATAGAGGTGGTTAATTTCATGAGGCTACGTCTCTCGGGATAAAATTGGATAAGGCGCTTACGTTTCGCTGACACCTTGAGTCACTGCGCAAAAAATTAAAAACACGCATTGGTCTTTTGAGGCGACTGACAAGGTTGGTCTGGGGTACTGGCGCCACAACATTGTGCACTGCTACTCTAGTTTTGGTCATGGTGCATTTGGTGCACTACTCTAGTCCTGGTGCACAAACTCTAATACTGTTAAAGTGTCTGGTGCCGCACTTGCCTCATTGACAAACTTGTCAATGACGCTTTACACACTGTGACTGAATGCCTTCGCCCAAAACCAATAAAGAAATTAGTTGTCTTAGCAGGTATCTTTCCAACTGAGTTCTACCGCAATCGAGCTATGCTGTCTCTAGCTTACCTACCACAAGGGCCTAAACATGTATTAAACGAAAGGCTCTTGTCCTCCCGTATAAAGGACACCGACAACTTAAATTGAGACAACCATTTGTGCCTGTTACACTAAAACGTTTTTAAAAATTTTCTAAGTCGGACACCAGTGTGGAGTGTTGGAAGGAAAACAAATGAAGTATGGAATGATAAAGCAATACTTCCTACCTACGTATTTTTATGCCCGACCACAACCCCGAATCATACAAAATGTATCTACCCAAACCATTCTAAGTCAGTCTTAATTGCCTCCGCACTGGTGTTGGTTTATTTCGTTTGACAGGGTAAAGATGGGGTATGGCTAACACAAGAGCTTGTGATTGTGGCGCGGAGGAGCAAAGCGCTGACCACATCATAACATCCTGCCCCATTTTCCATCAACAAAGTAGGGGCTTGGTCTGAAATCAGTTGATGAGGAGACAGTGGCTTGGCTGAATTTCTGCATGTTTAACGTTCGTCGTTGTGTCGCGTTTCCTTTTCATGCTTTGCTTAATGTACATTGCATATACTTAAATATTGTTACTAAGCGTGAATAAAATATCATCATCATCATCATCATCTGCAAGAACAAAAACGTTGGTTGAAAAACAACAGTTATTTTGCACTTTTTTGGTAATATTATGACCAACTGGTTCAATTAACCGAAACTTGCTTGGTCTTTTTTCTGGTAACATATCTGATGCAATAATATTTTATATTTATTTTCATCCAGTGCTTATTTTAGATGTACAGTTTGCACGGCACGATTAATTAGTGCAAAAGAAAAGTTTTGGCTCAAATTTTTGTAAATCTATTGTTAGTAAATTTATGCAACTGTTGATGCAGCAACTGCAGGGCAATATGTTTCACTAAAATTCTAATCCAGTAAATCACTGCTTCTATCTATAAAACAACTTGTTGACAGAAATTGCAACTTTTAAAAAAGCTTCCGGGTTTTAAGTATTTAAAAGAGTGGTTATTAGGATGTTATTTTCTTGTGGGAAAAAGGTGATCTTCACATAGTGAGTAAACAAAAGCTGTAGGCCAAGTTTAAAAATCTCAGAGCCAGATACAATTTAGCGAAATAAACGGGGATTCAGACGACGCGTTAATGAAATTGTTAAAGAGAAAATGAAGATACTTTTGATATACAGCATAAATATAAAATAAAAATTCCAACAAATTTTTAAAGGAAAAACTTTTTTAAAACGAGTTTCATACGCTTAATTGCGTTATGTGTTCGCTGTGCTTATTTTTGCAGCAATTGGCTTAACCAGCTCAGTGCTTATCTATAAATTGAACAGGACGTATAGCCCATAGGTGCGGTGTGTGCGGTGCACACCATGTAATTTTTCATAGCAAAGTGTAAAAAATATTTTCTTAAATCAAAAAAATCTTAATCAAATAGATCTGAACAAGATTCCATCTGATGAGCCGTCTTTGGCGAAACAGGCTTATCAAATTCTATTCGAATGTTGTGGATTTTAAATTTTAAATTTTTATTCTGTCTTAGTGTTTTCATTAATAAATTATGCTCTAGTCTTTTGGTTATTGAGCTCTGTGCCGGCGAAGTAAGGCAAACAGTTATATTATATACCTTAAATTAAATTACAAAGCCATGTAGAAAATTTTATTAAAACCTCAACAGTCTGTTTTGCCTTGTCGGCTCATCAGGAGGTGTTTATTTAAGATGATAAAACACATAAAAATGCTTACGCTAACTAGCTAAAAGCGAAAAGTAATTACTAATCAAATTAGAATTAAAGTTAAAATTTGAGAAACAAGTTAAGTATTTTGATCTTCATATCTGACGCTGCAAGATTCTGACTGGTGATCAAATTGCAGATGCGCAACTAGTTGGTAGGAAAGAAAGAACATTATAAAAAAAGATAGTAAGGCGTGAACGGACAGTGTGGGAATGGCTGTAGAATATATATATAGATTCTATTTCTATTTCAATAAGTAACCATTTGACAATTCTATAGGATGAAACAGACTGTGGTGGTTTCAACTTTTTTGTTGTAGTATTTTTAATTTAAATAAATTGCTCTAACCTGGTTATCGAGCACTGTACCAGCATTTTGAGACAATTCGGCTATATACAGAATGTTAAAAAAGTAACGCAAAATTTAATCTTTAAAATTTTTATTTCTTTTATAAATCACATTGAGCAAAGAGATGAGGATAATGAAGACTAAAGAAAATGTTCAAAGTGTCCTTCTTCGTTTGAACGCACTTTGTCATTCTGTCTCGCACAGACCTACACACTTTTCTGCAATAGCTTACGTCAATTGTTTGCAACTGTTGAGAAATAAGCGACCTCAGCTGGTCGAGAGTTAAGGGGTTGTGCGAGTAAACTTTGTCCTTCGATACACCCCAGAGGAAAAAGTTTGCAGGTGTTAAATAAGGCGACCTGGCTGGCCACTCGATTGGTTCTCTTCGTCCAATCCATCTTCCAGGGAATTTCTTGTCAAGAAACAATAATTTGCACAACCGGTAGACCTCACGCACGAAGACAATGAATGCGTGCTTGCAAAATGAAGTGAACGCGTGTGGTAACTATGGTAACCGCGTGAAAGAGAAAATTCTAAAACTGAGTGTGTTGAAAGTGAAGTATGATGAATTAGCTTTTTATGTTAAGAGTTTAATTGGAATCGCTATCTGTGACATGATTTATTGCAATGACGAAAAATTTTGCGTTACTTTTTTAACACCCTGTATATATACATGTATATATACTGTCTATACAAGGGACAGTGCTGACAATTCACTTTTGACAGTGCTCAATGATTTAAAGATCAGAGCAAAATTATCAAATTAAGTATAAACACTGCAGATAAAATTTATTTGTTAAAATTCGCAACAGTCTGTTTCACCGTAAAAACGGCTCATTAGGCGATTATCTGAAATTGAAAGCAAAAACAAAAATAAATACAATAACCAAAATAAATAACCCGGAATAAATACTAATAGAATAAAAACGGGAAATTATACAAAATCTGTACAACTTAAAAAACTATAAACAGCTATACCGTGTACAAGTAAAATAATAAAAGGCGCAACTGTGCAAACGTAAGAGGAACGGAACTTAAATCCCGTTTTTGCAACCATCGCCAGACTTTCAAAAACAAGCAAAAAAAATATACCACCGAGCTATCGAAAGCCTTCTTGGAAGCCATAGACAATGGGAGAGAACCTCATGTTGAATGGAGCATTTCGGCCAGATCTAGTATCTATCAACCCAGTGCCGCCAGGTGTAATCTCTGCCTCGATGAAAAGCTAGCGATTCTCCTGGCAGACCCATCTAGCACACTTAACAAAAGAACGGAACTCACCGGCAAGTGTCACCATAAAACAAATTTAAACTAAAAAACTTTTCGTAATCTTCACCAGGCATCGAACCCGGTTTTTTATTATTTACAACTTTTTTCATTTTTGATTAGTCACGATTTCTGTAAATTTATATCGCATTACTTGTCAATGACTAAACATCCTCTCACGTTTGCACAGTTGTGCTATTATTATTTTATTTGTATGCGGTATAGCTGTTTATAGTTTTTTAAGTTGTACAGAATTTGTATAATTTCCCGTTTTTATTCTATTAGTATTTATTCCTGGTTATTTATTTTGGTTATTGTATTTATTTTTGCTTTTCTTTTAATTTCAGATAATCGCCTAATGAGCCGTTTTTACGGTGAAACAGACTGTTGCGAATTTTAATAAATAAATTTTACCCGCTGTGTTTATACTTAATTTGATATTGAGCACTTTAGAAGTACTGATTTTCATACGGTGTTAATTTGATATATATATATAGACAGACAGACAGACAATATATCTGTATAAACAGTGTATAGAAAGAAACGTGATAATTTTTTCTCATTTGTTTGATTGGTACTTTGCCGATGTTTAGTTGTATGTAAATGCATTGAGGGGATTAAATATTAGCAAAGTTATATTGTTTTGGAAAATGTTCGCTGGGACGGTAAAAGCGTTTTACAAATTCAAGTTAGCAAAAAGAATCCTGCGTCCCTATGATGGCCACGTCCTGTCATTGTCATGGCTGTGTTTCTTACGTAGCCGTGCCGGTAATGTAAATATTTTTGTTGTGTAAAAGTATTGTTTGCTGTGATATGTTTGCTTCAAGTAGCTGTGATAGTTTGTATTAAAAAAATTTTCTTCTAATTTTTGGCTGCGAGTTGTTTAAAATCCAATACACACAACTAAATTTTATCAAATAGTACAGTACAAAGATGGCGTCAGCTTTGTAGACCAGCTCGGACAAACGGTTTGGCAGACTGAGCAAATATTTTTTATGCAAACCAATTTTTTTCAAAAGTAGAGTAAAAACTAAAAAAAGATATTCAGTTTAATTTTATGGATGAAAATTATTTTGTCCTAGTGCTACAAAAAATATAGTTTTGAACTTCAAATCATTTTTGTCTGATTTTTGATAGCACCGCCGTCCCTAATCTTTTAGTGATAACCATTGCTGCCATGTTTATTTTTTTTCGCAACAAAGTGACTGCGGTTAACATTAAAACCTATGGCCGGTATAATGATATTAATATGAAAACAATCTACTCCAAAACAGTAAAGCAAAACAATAAAAAACATAATACTTGGTCTTTCAAGTTAGTTTTGTTATGACTTGCTGGAACAGAAAAATCATATGGAGAATGAAAAAGAAAACTTTCAACGGTCTTTGTCTTGACTAAACAATTTGCCACCAATCCAATCGCTATATCATCTGCAGCGTAACAGTCAGATGAAACCTTCACCAAACCGCCATTCCTGTCACCCAAAAAGTTTTTTTTAATAAAAATATGATAATTTTTTTAATAAAAAGCATGAATATAATTCACAACTTAAAACTGATTGTGCTATAAAAAACTTACTGTGCATATGCAGATAAAATAGATATTTTAAACTTTGATCAAGCTGGTCTCCATTTTTTTATTTCTGCCGATAACTATTTAAACAATCGTTAAAAAAAGTAATAGTTAAACAGAAGGTTTAAAAATATTGATCTTGGATCATTTAGCTTGGCCCTTCAGTAATGCTTTATTCAAAATTCTTAGAAAAAATGTTTTGATTTTGCTTTCTTCAAAATAATCAATACTATCTTTCAATCATGGCTAACCATGAAATTTTTTCCTTAATTATATGCCACATGCTTAACTTTGATTGGACTATCGGATGTCCATCTAAAGAAACGCTTTGTTTCAGTTGCACGGATATTTTCAAGTGAGACTACAGGTTAACAGTTTTCATTCATCCTTGCACAAAGATTTCGATACTCAACGATTTTCGACTGCGACGCTTTTAAATTTATCCAGACCCTGTTCAATCTGCAAAAGGTATGCAGAACTATGGTGGGCAAAAACAACCCGGAATCAATGATTTTACATGGCAGCACTAATTGCTTCTACTTTCTAATAACTTGATGCCCGGTAATTGTTTTGCAAATCAATAAAATAAAAATCAAAATAAAGCTAACAACAATCAAAAAATCCTACTCACCCAGTAAAGGACGACATTTTTCTGGCAAGTAATCTTGAAATGCAGTAACCGGATCCGGCAAAAAATAGAAAAGTTTGTTTTTTGCCATAGCAATTCCTCTGTATGTCAAAATAGTTTACTACTTAAAAAAAATCAAATTAAAATTTCGATCAATTACTATCAAGCCCAGAATAACCTTAAACAAAAACCGAAAAAAATCTAACTGGGCTTATTAATGATACAGTTCGGCCTACTACAGAGGTTCCCAACTTGCATAAATTCACAACGTTTTTATAATTATAAAGTATAAGATTCAAAAAAACAAATTCTTGCGGAAAAAGTTTTTCAACCAGAGGTTAAAAACGGTTCTCTTTTCTTTGATAACTTTATATCGAAACTGAAGTGAAAACAAAAATCTCTTCACTTGACTTTTAAACTTAAAATTTATTTCGAAAACCAAATAAGTACCTTTCTTCTTTTTTTCCGGTCTTCACTGGACTTCTGCAATAAACGTTATGATTGAATGTCAAAACATCCTTTTTGAAAGCTTTTTATGACCCCTGGCCTAATATTATTTATCGTACTATATTGCAACACCCTCGTAGTTTTAAAAACAACCCACCAGTTGGAAACCTCTGGCCTGCTAAAAACTCATTACATCTTATTAAAAATATTTATTTTAAAAGCTTTTTAACACTACAAAGACGGGAAATTCTCCCTACATAGAAAGACGGCTACGGTCAATTTTAACCGCAGCCGTCTTTCGTGCTAAAATTTATTTAATAATGACCTAAGTTGTTTTAATTATTTGTGGAAAATATATTTACAACTACTTTGAATATTTTTAATCAATATTTTTGTTAATTGCAACAAATTAAATGATAATAATAGTTTCTCATGACCTTTATACTGCACAAGAAGAGCAAGTTGCAACAATAAATGTATATGTAGTATGTCTAACACAGCAAGACTTCAAGCATTTGTGGCAGCTGAGACTAGACTTGTTTTTACATTGTTGTAATTGGAATTGCTTCTTATTTCGCAAAGTTTAACTAGAACTTTCTAGCACCATCGTAGGAAGAGGAGGTATATTGCTTTTTGTAGAAGGTCGCGACACATTTCTTTTATTAGCTGAAGTAAAAATTCTATTCTGGTCAAGCTCTTGCCTGGTACTTCAGAGTAGATTATATATGTACTGATGCATGCGCAGTCTATAATGTTAAAAAATACAGCCACTGGCCACCGTCTTGTGGCACTTTTGCAGATATCATAACGCGCCATTTGGTCCAAAACATCTACTCCTACTTTTGACGCGTTGTAACTCTTGACTGTTTTTGGTAATTTTTTGGTTGTAATTGGTCAACAAAAACTGTTTGGTGCATTTAACTTAGCATATACAGTAAATTAACTTTAATTTTTTTGCTTTATATGTAGTTGAAGTGGCATTAGAAGGAGATTGGTATATTTCTGATATCTATAAAAGCTTGCCTTGCATCATTACCTCAACTTTTGGTACCTTTTTTCTTTCTTTCTTATTGTTCCAAGAAGTTTATTTTTTTCAACTTTTAGTTTGTTTGCTAAATTAATACTTGTAAAATAGTTATTCATTGTCACGTTCTACCCTTTTTCTAAGAATGGTTGCATCAACCATAAGCAGAAATCTGTTGGTAAGTCCTTTTCCCCGTTTCTTATTGGGTTTTTACCAAGATAAGGCTTACCATTGCAAAAAACATCAACCAGAAGCCCAAATTTTATGCCAAATCTGTCTGGCTTTTTTGGCAAGTATTGGATGAAAAGGCATCGAGTTTTGCACGGAAACAGTTGTTTCTCAATGGTGAGATCAAATCTTGGCACATAAATTTTTTACAATTTTCAATAAATTTGTTCCAAGTTTCTAAAAAAAGACAAAATTTATCCTTTTGTCTTCTTTCGCAGCGTGTCGAACAGTTATCAAATCTCAAATGCTTTATCAGTTCTTTGTAGCAATTTCTATTAATTATCTTGCTAAAGATTAGATACCTTCATTCTAGTTGGTGTCACTGTATAAGCTGGCACAGGAAGAGTTTTCCAAAAGATGCTGTCCAACAGCGGAATCACGAGCGATGATTTGAGAAGTGCTGTTTTTCTTGCAGGCACAGGAACACCAAATTCTCTATCTTTGCCCGAGGACGTACTTCTTTCCATCTCTCCGCTCTTGAAACTACGTTCATCAAATCTTTTTAACCCAATCTCTGTCAACACAAGGAATTTCTTTACAATTTAAAACTCATTTATTAACACTCTTTTTATTTCTGATTGGTTGTCTCTCTTTACAAATCAGATGCACTCTCGTTTTCTTTCCTTTTCTATTGCTGATTGGCTGCCCTTTTTTAACCGATCAGACTCATTCTCCTTCCCTATATAAGCACAATCGGATTGCTCGATCTCAGTTCATTCTGACGATTTCTCCAGATGAATGTCAGATGAAAAGTCTTTGAGGAATGAACACGCTTTTCAAAGCTATCTTAAAGTTTTGTACCGCAAATCGACTCTTTAAGTATCTTTGCCTAATTTATAAAAAATAATAAAAAACCCAAATTAATTACTCGTATTTTAAACGTAATTATCACCTACAAAACTTTAGTAATTTTTGTATTGATTCTGATCGACTTAATAATTAGCCCTTATTTTATTTAAAAATGCTAAATTTTTTATTTGAAAAAAATGTTTCTTTTTTTTTTATGAAGTGCCTAGGCGAGCTCTAAGTTACTGGGCACATAGTCATAAAGACTGTCTGTCACAGACTTTGTTGGGGAATCCTAAAGGACCAGTTGAGCTAGGTAACCCGAATACCTGCGCGAAAACAAAGCTGTGTCTAATTTTAGTTTATTCCGACTCAAGAAGTAGTCTTGCTATGACCCTGAAGCCTTTATACAGTTGATTTAAACGAAAGCTCGGATTGGTTTGTTGAAGACTCTTCTTCACAGAAAAACAGAGACCACTGTCTCTAATAAGAACGAATGTATTACGAAAATCACGACCCACGAAATTTCTATTCCACGCTTTGCCAAACTGCAAAGCGAAATCCACACTATAACTTGATTTAATCAACAAAAATAATTCTACCTCTGTAGAACACAACTCCCAACCACTAGCGCAAAATAAATTCAACAATCGTCAAATGATACAAAATCTAACGGGCCACCTACTGTGCCCAAAATCACTTTCACTCAATCCGTCTCTCGAGTCGTCTCAAATTATCTAATCATGTTGTCTCGCTACGCATCGCCTTTATATAGATAAAAGTCACGTGCCGACATATTTACTAGTAGGCCTATATGCGGGATTTAACTAAAACTCCTTGGAGAGAGCGATACGCTTGAATGCGCCAGAATATTCTACAATTAGCGAGCTCTAGCAAAGCTTGGAAAAAAACATATTACGTCATTACTGTCGGCGACAAGAGAAAAAAAAATATATGCATCGCGCAATAAAAAGTGAATCGGACGTCATATCACATAATACAAGAGCAGCGCTCCAAGGCGACGCGATTATTAATTCATAATAAAACTTCGAATTACTTTTAACGAGAATAAACTACATCGTCATGATCAAAATTATTAAGAATGAAGTGTGACACTGTCAGTAGGCTGCTCATTTGAGGCGCTCTTGTTGTGGTAGCTCATTTAAAAAAAAATCCTTATAAAAATGTCTTGATATTTTTTTAGAAATTTTTTTATAATCCTTAAGAGATTGTTATTGTGATCCGACTATAATGTCGTTTTTGATTAAGTATCGTTTTGATCAAGTGTCGCTTTGATATAGTGTCGTTGGATAAACTGTTATACTACTAATTTTCATAAAAAAATTTAATCATTGATTATAATTTGTTAGATACGTCTATGTTAACAGACAGTTAAGCTTAGGTGAAAAATATAGTAGATCATATACTGTTTTTAAAGATACATATCGGCTGCTTAGGCTGAATTTATAATTCTGTGAAGAAAAATAAACTAACAATAAAAACTCAATTTGCATTCTTTTCTAATAAAATTAGCAACTATAATTGAGCCAACAGATAAAATGGGCAAAAATAGTAAAGCCTATTTTATTAATAAAGTTTTTTTAAAAACTAACGATTTGTATCAACTTACTTCCATTTTATGTGGTAAGCTCCGCCGACCGATATAAAGTTTCTCCAAATCGGGATTATAGTTGCTCAGCAACTGGCTAAGGGTTTCTACGTTAACGTAGGCGTCGTCATCGAAATGGCACCACCAACTGGTAAAAAACAGTTTACCTTTAAACTCTTATTAAGTAAAAAAATGAAGTGGTTTGGAGTAAATAAACAACAATCGAACAAGAGGAGAAAGGCTAAAATCTCCAAGATGTATGCAATTAAAATTTTTTTAATATTCCAGAGAGGTTTTAAAATGGTGATTCTCTGTTTCAAATAACCCTTTTTTGATATCAATTCAGTATTGCTAGTCTAACCAAAAATAGAAATTAAGATTACGATAAAATTTTTTAAAAGCACTATAAAAACTTATAATCTTTAAAACGGAGTCAAAAAACTTTTGGCAGCGTGGTCGATCTCAACTACTCGAATGGTCAGGAGCGCCGTTATAATGGCGCACGCAATCGCCATGGTCAGTATTCAAGACCTCTAAGTAAAAAACAAAGAAAGAAAAAATTCAACCCGACAGCAATATCTTGGTATCACCGGAAGCAGGTCGAGGTAATTGCTTTACTGTTGCCATAAGTAAAATTTCTCCGACGTTATCCAGTGAGTCAAGAGGATAAATATAAAAATGAAGAAGAAACGAGTAAATAGGCTTAAGCTAGAAGAATTTATTTTATAATGTACTAAACACTAATTAAAATTTAGAAGGAAAAGGAAATAATTTTTTTTCATTCTTAATTATTTCAGGGGTAGTTCGTTGTTTTAAATTATTATACAGCTAGTAAAGATTTAATTAAAAAGTAAAAATTTTTAAAACAACAAATGCTAAATAAAATTAGACACTTTCTTGTGTAAATATGAAAAGAACAAAAACTTAAAGGTTGACGTTGACAATTTTTGACTTTCTAAAAATTTTCAGATTAAATCAAATTTATTTAAATCTTGTTTCATATTTTAGGTTTGGCATGAACTGCTAATGCAGTTTGATTGATTTCACAACAGTTGATTCTTCTGTTAGTATCAGAGCAAACCAAAACCGTAAACTCATATTAACAGTTATTATTCCTTCAACCTGAACCGAAAATACCGATAAAAATAAAATTTGCTGAATTCGAACTTGGAATTTGAACATAAATTACATATTTTAAAGAGTTTCAGTTCAACCATGGTTCCCCTCTCTTATTTTAATTTTTTATTTATTTAAATAGGTCTAGAACAATGCTTCTCAACCTTTTTTTGCTTCAACTCAAATGTTGAGCGGAAATAGAAAGTAAAGCTTTGATGACCCAATTCTTTTTTTTAGACGTTATTACAAGCATAAAAAGTGAACTAAACACAAGATCATTCAACATAGGTCTAACCATACTGCAGTGGCGTGCTGTGACCTCTGAGACTGGTCATGCAGTTGATATGCCCAAGCTGGTTATGCAATCGACATGCAATACTTTATGAGTAGGACAAAAAATGACCAATTTTTGTCCCAATATTATGGTGTTCTCTCTAAAAAAAGCCTTAGAATCCCACACAATTTTTTGTCTACTCATAAAGTATTGCATGTCGATTGCATAACCAGCTTGGGCATATCAACTGCATGACCAGTCTCAGAGGTCACAGCACGCCACTGCAGTATGGTTAGACCTATGTTGAATGATCTTGTGTTTAGTTCACTTTTTATGCTTGTAATAACGTCTACCAATTTTTGTTCCAATATCATAGTGTTCTCCCTAAAAAAAGGTCTTCACTTTAAATCAGTCTCAAATTTCTCACTTTTTATCCCAAAACCGTGGTGTTCTTTATTATGTAAATAAAAAAATCAGCACGAAAAAGTTCGTTGGTCGGCGACCCAGGGTTTGAGAAGCACAGCAATAACAAAAATCAATTAAACCACTATCGAATTACAGCCAAAATGATTTAATTTTTACACAACTACACTTGTCGGCGATCCAATCAAATTAAACGGCGATTTCCTTTTGGGTCGTGACCCAAGGATTGAAAAGGACTGGTCTAGAATCTATATCAATCACAGTTTTGTGTTTGAAGTTGGCGCAATTAGTTTGATCACTTACTTGTTGTATGGCAAAACAGTGACATTATTAGCGACGAGTAAAGCAAAAAATTTGGTCTTGTTAGCTAATTGAAAAAAGCACACTGATTTCAAGTACGTAAACAGCATGTTAAAGCAATAATGAAAAATTTATTGAAATAGAAACAAACTCATGTAAACTCATATCGAACTAACTCATATTCACTAGATTAAACAAAAAAGTTTAAAAACGCTGCCGTATACCGATATCTTAAATTGCGAACAGTCAATTATTATTATTGGTACGAACTTTAATAATTTTTTATGGTTTTGTGCCAAGTACAAACAAATTTTCTAAAAGTCAAATTTATATCACTTGAATAAGTGCTTATTTTGGAAAGCGCTTTGATGATACAGACTTAAACAAAATACTGGCACGTGGATAATTTGTAAATTTTCTTTTTGCTTAGGTTTGCCTTATCAAAACATTAACCAAAATAGAATACCGGCATATATAAATACGCACCCAAACTCTAACCATAAACCTCTTCTATAATTTTCTACAACATTTTATTCTAGGTAATCTTCTATGAATAAGAGAATAAGCTAGTGAACTCTGAAATTACGTATAATAGGTAAGTTTTTCATAAAACTAAAAAATTGTTCATGTTTCTCACCTTTTATTGGTTTTCTGATAAGTGTCGAATTCTTTTGATGTTTTACAAGATAAATCAGAGCTGCAAAGTATTCATAAAAATATTATAAGCTCGTTTTGATGTACTATTTCTGACAAGTGTACAGTTTTTCTTTTTAAGTGAAACGGTATCAATTTTAAACAACTATTAATCTTAAATATCAATGGAATTGAAATTTTAAGCAATTAAGATTGAAAAAACTGGCCTCAATCAATATAATAAGATTGATTTAAAAAAAAGAAAGCAAATACTCTTTATTAACCAATGCTATTAAACAGCGAAAAGTTGCAAATGCTTTCTGAAACAAAAAAAAATCACAGTTTGACAGTAAATATAGAACTGACTGAATTAAAGTTTGAAACAATAAAAGAAAAAAACAAATACATTAAAGTTTTTTAGTTATGTTTTAAGTATTTTTACTAATATTTATACACATCAAAAGTAAATGCTATGATGTTTGCGATGACCAGAAAATAATAAAAAAAAGTGAAACGTTTTCAAGTATTATTTGTTTGTTTTTCAATCACTTAAACCTTAAGTCTTAAGCGACTGGCAGATCCTATTCACCAAAAATATACCGTTTCATTATTGTTTAATATCATATTGTAATCACTATTTTTTACTTGACAAGCAAGACAATAAAACACTGCTGTATTATACTTTGAGAAACAATTAAGCGATAACCATCACATGCTTTTGGCTTCATCGCTAAATCTATTAAATAATAATGTTGTACTTTTATGGTTGAGGAGTGACAATATACAATGATTAAAATTGAAATGGATTTTGTGTTTAAAATAGGATTATGTAACTATTTTTGACTGGGGAAAAGAAGCTTTTTTTTTACAAAGATTATTTGCAAATTTATAACACAAAAACAATTAAAGCTTTGCACAAGGAAGTTTTTCTGACTTTTTAGAAAATTTGATAAGTTTCAAATGCTTTTCAAACATCGTTGCTAACTAGTGTGGTTTTTGAGAATATTACTCACGCGAAGCAAATATCACTTACAAAAAAACTAATTTAAAATTTTTGGCTTCTACCAAATGCAAGACTGCACTGATAGAAACGGCTTGCCGTTTACCATTTCTATCAGTGCAGTCTTGCATTTGGTAGAAGCCACAAATCCTAAATGCCGTTTGCCGTTTCTATCAGTGCAGTCTTGCATTTGATAGAAGCCACAAATCTTAAATGCCGTTTGCCATTTTTATCGGTGCAGTCTTGCATTTGGTAGAAGCCACAAATCTTAGATTTTTCTCTTTTTATATGACCAGCTCTGCAACTTAATCTGAGTAAGCGGACTGTCCCTGAAAAGAGTTTAAAACTCGAAACCATGGCCGGGCAGTGAGCTGGGGTTCGGCGTGTGCAATGCACAATGTCACAGATGGTACTTGATAGTGCCGTTTGTTTTATAACTCAAAAACTAATTCGAAAAAAATAAGATGTCAAGCGAGAGATTCATACAAATATTTACTTTCACTTGGTAAATAAATTTGATTTTACGTCCGGCAAATAGCAATGTTTCTAAGCTTAAAAGCAGGTTCAAATTTTAGTTGCATTACTAAATAAGAGCTAAAAAAAATAACAACTGAAAGATTTCAACCGGATAGTAATATCTTGGCATCTCCAGAGCTAGGTTGTGGTAATTGCTCGCTATAGATGATCAGGATCCAGAACTCCACTGTTAGTCAATGAAAGCTGCGCTTTTAGTCCGAGCGGTACGCAGGCATCCAGTGATAATGAGCAAGCGTCATTTAAGACAACATACATGAGGCAAGCAAGTACGCTGCAAAGTACTCAGCTGTCAAGTAAACCGAAGATAGGGCAGCTGCAATCAGTGTTTTGTTATCAACACTTTATCCCGAGTTATCGGCTTAGCAGTGTGACGCACAAAAATAGTTTTTTTTTCGGGAAATAACACAAGGTGGTGACGAAGCGTAAGCGATCTATTCAGTCTTACCTCAAAATATGTAGATTCTGGATACACTAGTATAAGTTTATTGTTGTTGTAACTTTTAGCTAAGATTTGGCTTCTTGCTTGTTTAATTTAAAGACTGTCGTAACGCCCTTAATTGACTAAGCTTTAACCTCCATGTCTGAAGAAATATGTTCATGTCTTGACTTAAACTCTCCTTTAAATCTTTCCAATTTTCAGAAAAGTGCAACTATATTATATCATTGCGTAGGCAAACTTTCTGAAAATTGTGCAGGACAGACTGTATGTGTAGATCTTAAGAGGAAAAGAGCTAAGGCCAATTCTTAAGGTATGCTATAGCGTCAGAATTCCAAGTCAAAACACACTTAGAAAAGTTTTAGTGGTTTTTTATTAACAACAACGAAATATTAACTAAGATAAACGCCTAAAGCAAATAATAAATAAAACAAAGGAGAAACACTCACCAACAGTTTTCCTAATCACAAAAAGCCAACACAAATATTGTTTTCTTAACAGTCAATTGCAAGATTATTATTATTATTATTATTTATTTATTGGCGCTTTTTAACGATTATAGTTTTTTAGCGCCAGGACGAAAAATAAACCACAAAAGCGATATACAGAATTAATAATACAATGTAGGCCTACATTTACAATTGCAATAAAAGGGAAAGGTGTGCAACCTTAATTAGATCCCCCCCTTTTCTTTTTTTAAAAGAAAAGTTGCTGCGCACCTTTAACCTGTTAAGTAACAAAACACATTGTACAAAAACAAGTAACATTAAATAAATAATTGTGCAGCAACAGTAAACGATAAATAAAAATGGAGCGACAATTCCATTGTAGTATTTTCAGTAAATCCATTATATTAGAGATTTCAACTGTTCTGCATTAACTGATAAGCCCATTCGCTTTCCAGCGGCTTCAGAAATAATTTCAAAAATGTTTATATCCCTGTTTTCTTTGTAAGTTAATGCTTTATTTATTATCTCTGCTAAAAAAGCTATAAAATAAATTGGATTACCAAACATAAGGTTAAAAGTAAAGTCTATATTGTCCATTTCTTGGACTTCAATTTCAACATTATCATGATTTGTATACGCAAGAGGTGGCGGTCCAACCGCAAGGGGGCTAGTACCGGTACTAGTAGGTAAGCTTGGGAAATGTTGTTGCGAACTAAGAACATTTTTTGTTAATTTTTATATTATTCTCTTTTCGATTACATGCACGCTTGCATGCTTCAGCATACGATATGTTATTAACAGTTTTTATTTTGACTATTTCCATTTCATGGATGTAGCGGGGGAATTGCCTGCTTGCAGCAGAGTGTTCCCCCCCACAGTTGCTGCATTTCAAAACGGTTTCGGTGCAGCTTTTGGTTTCGTGGTTTTGGGCACATGCTGTGCAACGAACGTTACATTTACAATTAGCTGACACATGGCCAAAGCCATTGCAATGAAACATCTTAAAAGTTTAGGAATATAAAGTTGAGTTTCAAAATTTAGATAGCCGAGACGTACAACTTCGGCGGCCACACAGCTGTCAAAATGTAACAAAACTGTTTTACCGGGAGTCATTTCATTACTTGAATTTTTCAACGTAAACCTCTTGACAAATTTTACTTTTATTTGTTTTAAACAGTCGAGAATTTCTTCTTCGTTTATTTGTAGAGGAACATTTCTAATGATACATTTGCTGTCCGGCTAAGGCAGAGTTGATGCTGTTACAGGAATTTTTATTCCAGTTTGAAGATTCAAATGCGTTATTGATAATAGGGCATTAACTTGAGTGACTGTTTCGCATTTAACCAAAAGATTGCCGTTTTTAAGTGGCTTACAGGTTTGATAACGCCCGATGGCCTGTCTCAGGCCTAAGTCAATGGCAATTGGGTTAAAGGATGCAAGGGGTTTTGCATCGTTATTTTTTAATATTACAGGTTGTAATTCACTGATGGCAGCTTTTTTATTGCTTTATGAGCCTCCATTAGTTTCAGTATCAGAAGAATTATTCTTCTTCCGTTTGTTATTCTTTTTTTTACTTACCAGAGTATAATCTACTTCAATTGTAGACTCTGTCGTTTGAGACGACATTGTCTGTTTCTAATTTTTTTTTACTTTTTTTTTTTAAACTAGCTGTAATTCCTACTTCTAGTTCTTCAAACTCTCCAATCGCAACAAATCTAAACTCCAAAGTTGTCGACTGATAATGCAGTAGCTTACAGTATACAGTTAACTTTATCAACCTTTTTTAACTGCAATTTGTTAACTGGCGTGCATTGTCAATTGCAATAATGATGCGCTTGCATTGTGACGTCATTACTAATTGCCACAAAAAGGCGCCAAAATTTCAAACTCTTGTGCGCGTTCTCTAAGAGTTTCTTGTACAAGAGAATTTACGATGCGTCGAATGTTCGACACTCAAACTTGCTGTAACAGTGCCGTTTCTCTCACATTGGACCTTGCTTTCCTTGTTAACAGTAGTTAGGATAAAACCTTAGTTTTGGCAAGTTCCCTGACTGAAATATGTGCTTATATGGAAAAAAATTAGAAGCTTGCAGGAAGGGCTAGAATGCCAGGTTGTGTCATAGGCAGCTGCGAATTGATAGATACAGCACCGTTCTTTTTCTCGACATCGAAAGGATCTTTGATGTTCTGTATTAGATAACAAAACAAATGGGTCCACGGTTGACTGCCTTCGTCAAAACTCAGCTTGCGTCCTGGTGTGAGATAAATCGATAATTGGCTTGGCCAGACGCCAGCCTAGATAAGTCTTTCGAGGATGGTTCAGGGATTAAAAAGCAGAGATATTGGGTGATAGCTTATTGGGTCTTTTGCAGCAATGCTTTTCAACCTTTTGAACATTGCGGACCAGAAAATTTGAAAAACAACTGTTGCGGCCCGGTATTGCGCATTGCCGTACCAGCCGTAAAAATTTTGGGAGGCAATACAATTTTCCCGAATTTTATTGACAATGGCCGAATCAATACTTATCTGTATTTCACGGATATGACAAAATGTCAACATTTTTGCCTGAAAAAACTGGTAAAGACTAATAAACTTTTACATCTTCACTTTACACCTACCTTTAATTTTTTCAGTTTTGTCTCAAAAAACTAGTGGAGACTAAACAAAAGAGAAGAAACCTTGGCCCCCTCTTCAGGGCCGTAACTTTGTCAGATGGGACCCCGGTGTAAGCATCTATTATGGGGCCCCATTTTTTCTGTATGTAATATTCAATTGAGTTACTTTTCTCAACACAGAAATCATTGATGACTCCGTGTTGTGAAAAGATTTTTCAATTGAAATAATGAGTTAAAAAAGCATTGAGCTGAACAGGTAAAAGGGGATAAAACTAAGTTTACAGTGCCTGCAAATGAAAGGCTATAATTGGAATAAAATTTTACCAAGGAAGCACGGTTCAACATAATTTTTGTGATTGCAGTGTATTTAAATCGAAATAATAGCATAGGAAAGATTTCGTGGGGCAGGCTGCAACAACAATTTTTTGATTGTTTAATAAAAGTTCAATCAAATACACGTCGCAAACCAAAATTGTTTTATAATGACAAAAAGAATTGTATGTAACCTTTTGAGGTAAGGTGCTTTGTGATCACTACTAACGATATTTTAGCAAAATGGAGATGTGCTGTGCAATGCAGATAAATTGTTTAACCCAAAAAGAATTGACGTACAGTACACTGACATCACCACAAAGACACAAACTAATAAAACACAATACGTTGAGGCCAATTAAGTAGGCTACTGTAATTTACTTGCAGATGGTTGGAAACTTGAAATTTTTCCGTCTTGCTTTTGCATCAGCGAAATGCTGAATAACTTTTCTAAAATCTAAATTTTTAGCTTGTTCGTTTTCTATCGATAACAGAGCCAAACCTCTAAGTCTCTCTTGGGACATGGAGCTTCGAAGAAAGTTTTTGATCAGTTTGAGTTTAGAAAAAGACCTCTTTTCCGTAGCAACTGTTACAGGTACTGTCATATCAGGGGCGTATTCTCCATGCATACCTAGAAATTTTATAAAAAAATAATTATATAAAAAAATAATCTTGAAAAAAATTCTCAACGTATAAAAATTTTGATGATATTATGTTGATTATTTTTTTGATATAACAGCATAAATACGTTTTATCGATTGCAACTCGGATCATTCAGTACAGCTTCAGCTAGAGCTTATCACAAAAATACAAAATAAAATTGGAAACACGCATGCAAAATCTAAGTTGCATTTTTTGACTCTGTTTCTAGAAGGAATTACGAGACCTACTGGTAGTTCTAAGAAATATTATAGATGCATATTCCATTGCATACATTATTTTATCCGAATATTTCTTTTCTTTTGCGAAATTTTTCTTAAATTAAAATCTAAATCTCGGATTATTCAGCAGTTTGATATCGTATCTATGCATGCAGTTTTGATATTGCGTGCACGCCCATGTTTATAGAGCGTGACGTTGTTGAAGAACTGATCTAGTATCGCTTGCTACAAACTGCTTACGTTTACTCAGTACTCACATTCAGATACATTTCGAAATCATATTAATTTGAAAGCACTTTAACACTTTAGTTTAAGCAAGCAGTTAAATGAATTAGCTACGGTAGCAGGTTAAAGCAAGTTGCCTGCTTTTAGCATAAGCTTAGGTCTACTTACTTACGGTAGACCTACTAGTAGGCTACACAGTTACTGGTGCATTTTAGTCTCTCAATACAGTACTTGTTGTGTTGTTTGTAGATGATGTTTGTTGCGAGTTAAGAATAGTAGTTTTTGTCTACTGGCTCAGTGACCAGCCACAGGCTTAGTTTGTGGACAACTATACTGTAATTACATTATAAAATTCTATGAAATAGCCTACCAGTAGTTCAAAATAACTTCTAGCCTATTTATGACATTAGGCATTTTTTATGAATTTGATACAAATATACCATTAGCTATTGGCCTTTTTAAAGGTCTATGGAGAAACGAGAAAACTCCCCAGTGTGTATTTTTCTGTTTTTCCCTACATTATTTAGCCTAGAAAAAACTTCGAGTATTTACCTGGACTATAAATCGCAAAATTTTAAAAATTGCTTGTTTTATCAAATATTAAAATTGAGCTAAATTTGGAGAATGATGACGTCATCATTTCATCATTGCATGCCTGACCTGAAAAGTCACGGTACGCCACTGTGTCATATACATTATGTATGCTGTAAAAACGTCAGAATAAGTTGTGGCAAGTGATGCATTTTCAACAATCAAACAGGAAGCCATTTCTTTAACAGATTTTAAATAGGCAATCTTTTCTCTAAACGACGTTTAGATGGAGAAAATTTGGCTAGGAAACAACGGAGAGACGTTATCAGAAAATTTGTTAGAAAATTTTCTTGCTTTAACCTCAAGATCCAGATGAGAAGCATTTGATAGAAAACTTGGTTCCAAAACTTGATATGCCCGCACCACTGATTTCATTTCTTCAAGCAATTAATTAGTTGGCAAGAAAGTGTGTCCATCATCGGAAGAAACACAATTACGCAAAATCGCTTCTTAGGATCGCTTAACGTTATTCCTTCAGATATTTCATCGAAGTAGGCTTTTGTTTTCTTTTCTCTTTTATTTAAAAACTGTCTTGATAAACCCCATGTAGAAGCAATAGTGGAAGCTTTGTTTGATATTGTGTCCTCCTTCTCAGTTGAGCAATGGCTTCAGCAGCAGTTTGCAAAAATTTATGGGCAGAAATTAAGTTAATTGTTTTACACTGTATAGCTTTCGAAGGAATGTTGACAATCTGCAAAATTTTGCGTTGCATAACCAGCATGTACACAAAGTCAAAGTTTTCGATCTGTTTTTTATTGCCATAGTTTCATCTCTTTCCTTTGGCTTCGTGCTGATAAGTATCTATGATATGAGTCAAGCATTTCAAAACGTGATAAAATCTTTCCTTCAAAGGATAGACAGCATCATATCGACCAGACCATCGAGTTGAATTTAATGCTTTTAATGTAGGATTTGAGCAATAACGATCCTGGACATTCTAAAGCTTTTACCACCGCACAATACTATGTCCGAAAAAAATTATATACCAACTTAATCGTAAAATTAACGGGTCTCAGTCACGGCTTCCATAGCATCTTTTAACATTAAATTTAAATCGTGCAAAGCACAATGCACGAAGTAAGCATGTGGAGCCACATCTTGGATTTTTTTATGCAAGCCGGAGTACTTCCCATTTATCATTGCAGCGCTATCATATCCTTGTCCACGGCAATTTTTTTATGTCAAGCCCATTCTGCTGAATGGAATTCGTTATCAGTTTGTGCAATTCAATAGCAGAGGAATCTTAAACTTCGATAAATGAGGTAAATGCTTCACCAAGTTTCAGTTTTGATAGCGTTCCATCATCGTGGTAATCAATTTTGACGCAACGAAATACTTCACTTAACTGGTGTTTTTTGCTGACATCTTGAGTGGTATTAAACAATGTCATGTTTGGCAAAAAACTGTATGATAGAGAGAAAATTGCCCTTGTTATCCTTTGAAAGTTCTTCACTGTATCCGCAAAAAGATAAGTTGCACTTTGATAACATTAACGTAACATTCACTAGTCTTTCCAAAATATTTTGCCAAAAGCTTGTTTTTTTCAGCAAAGAATCGTGCAACGCTTCTTCTATTGTCTCCCTGTTTCTCCATTGCTGATATATGACACACGCTTCCGCATGATGTGTGGAGCTTTTATGGCTTTGAATTCGCTGCGATAAATGCCTCCATTCATTTAAACCTGTTGTACCCCAAGGGTTTTGAAGTGCGTAAAAAGTCCCTGGTGAAACATTTTCATAAGAAAATAACCAGCAAGGCTGGCGGTAAACATGGTCCATGCTTGATAAATAACACAACCACTATCTTTGTAGTTTTAGACCTGATTGTGTTATATAATGGTAATGATTTGTTGAAAATAAACGACAGCTTTGGAGCGGATCTTAAGAGAAAGTTTTTTTAGGTTGTTTGGGACTTGCTGCAATAATTGCTTTCTTGATCTCTGAGTTTATAATAACGGTGTAAAAGTCGTCATTCTTGCATACATCTGATCTATCTTTAGTGTATCGGAATTTTCTTCATTGGTACTATTGTTGAAACTATTAACGTCAACAAGTTGGGGAGTAGATTCTGTCTCAAGAATGCTGACGTCTTGCTCATCCGCTTTGGATGTTTCTGGTCGAGTTAGCCACGAAATCAATCGCTGAGAGCTCCTGGCTGCCTTAGCTATTTTTCTCCTCTTAGTTTGTCTCTTTTGTGCTCCGGTTTGATAATTTCTTTTCATATTAAATTGCAGTCGACTAGAGTTTTATAATGTTGTTACTCAAAACCTAAAAACTTAATAAAATTCTTAGATAAAACAGGAAGGATAAGATTTAGGGTTGCACAAACTAGTAAACCTGCATTGACCAGATCAAAAGCTATTGTGTAACAAGTAACATAGCAGCAGTTTTCTATCACTTTAGGGTAGACCATGTTGGTGGAGGTAGACTTCTAAGATAAACAATAGCCTTTGTAAAAATTGGCATTAACATTAACCTAGTCTAATTTGAACATGAATTGAATTTCTTTTAGCTTTTAGATACTGTTGTAGCACAATCTAGGCCGGTATGTCGAATATATTTCAAACTGACAAAACGTATGATCCTACTAAAGTTTTGACATTGCTTGTAGCAGATGTTGATTTTGACAAAAAAGATCTTGATAAAAGCAACCCTATTATAATAGAACAAGAGAATAGCTCTCAAGATGATGAGGATGAATGTGTTGAAGATGAATCTCTGGAAAACCAATATTTTCACCCACCTAACAGTAACAGAAAGCATATTGAGCAGGGACAGAACTGTTTGGGAAATTGAACTGCTGAATTCTGATAGAAAAATATGCAGGAATAACATCAGTCGAACCAGACCAGGAACAAAACAATTTAATCTTGCTCGAGTTGATAAGGTATTGGATGTTTTCAAAGAACTGTGGTTTACCAAAACTTTGAATTGATTTTGTGGTACATAAAGGCTAAAGCTCTTAGGAAGGAAAATAATGAATTTTTCATCGCTAAGCAAAAAGAAGACTCATCTTTTGTAAAACAATGTCAAAAAATAAGTTTCAATCTATTCTCAGATATATTCTATTTGACAATAAACATTTCAGAACGATTCGCCAAAGAACAGACAAGTTTGCTGCAATTCGAGAATTATGGAACTCAGTAATGGATAATTGTCAGAAGTCGTATTTTCCTCATGCTGATGTAATAGCAGAGGAGCTACTTTTTCCACGTTGATCGAAGTTAGTATATATTTATGATAAACGATTTATTATCGTCTTGCACGTTAGTCTGTTCATTTTGATTTTTTTAGAAAAACAACTTAAAATATCCAAAGTCAATCTTTATACAAATAGCTGTTTTTGTATGAAAATAATTTTTCTAATGCTGCTTTTGATTTTTAGTGTCCATTTATTCAATATGTATATCCCCAAAACTAGCAAAACTTGGAATAAAATTTTGGATGCTCTATAAGCGATAACGTACTGCGTTTTACGAGCTTTCTTTTACGTCGGCAAAGAAGAAGATCGAACCTCCACGGGCTTGGTAAATTTGTAACATTGTCCTTATTGAAGCCTTACCGAAATACAGGTCTGAATATAACTTGTGACATTTTTTTTACATCCTTGTCTTGCAAAAAAAACTTTTACAACAAAATACAACATTAGTGGATACGATGAGAGGACATCGGAGAAATTACGAACAAAATCCGCTTTGAAAAAGATGCTACTCTTTATTCATGTAAGTTTTCTTTACATTGTCACCAGAGAGCATCATGATGCTCAGTTACAAAGCAAAGAAAAACAAGATAGTGTTCTTGCTTTTCTCCGAATATAAAACAGTAGAAGTTTATGAGGGGGAGAAGAGAAAGCTAAAAGCAATTTTGGACTACTACAACAACAACAAAGGCGGAGTTGACACTGCAGATGATATGCTTCGGTCCTATTCTACTAAAATTTCATCTAGAAGATGGATTTTGACAGCATTATTCAATCTGCTGCATATTGTGTCACTGAATACGTACATGTACAATATATGTAAAGATATTTTCTTGTCTGGCCAAAGCCGACGTCAATTTTTAATCAAGCTTGGAAAAGAGCTCTGCGTATCAAAACGGAGTCGCCGACATGAAATAACCCTTTCGCTTCGATTGAAACAAGTTTGTGATGGAGGCGATGAAGATTTAACTCCAAATAAAAGAAACAAGTATAGAATTAGCAATTCTAATAAAACTCGCATAAAGAGTGGAAATTGCTCTCGCAATGTTTATGGAATATGCTCAACTCCAATATGCAAATAATGCATCAATTTGAAATAAAACTATTTTTTTGGGAGCTTTTATGAAAGGAAGTCGCCGTGGGACTGAATGGACCCTTTTGGTAGTTGGCGTAAAACTGGAAAAAAATGCATAATTTTCTCATCGAATTTTTGCGTTACTCAATTGGAGTGTGTAATAGCCAAAATAAGTAGAAGTCAAAAAATCTCAACCTGCTATGTTATGTATGTTTTGTTTATTTTATAAAAAACAAAGCAAAAAGGGTCAGTTGAACCCTTTGGAAATTCTAGGATTAAGTTGCTGGACTATGGTGAAAATTGTAGAATTATCTTGAAATCATCCCGTAACATTAAGTATGACTACCTCATAAAGCAAAACTTATTAACAATTACAAGGTAAAATAAAGCGGCTAAATATAATGCCATATGATCATAATAGCTTAAACTTACTTTACTAAACAGACTTGAGTGAGGATAGCGTATCGATTACGTCATGATTACGTCACAATTAAAATGAATACGTCACGATCGAACCTTTAAATATATTAAGAAATCTTTCAAATAAATTAGATGGTTAAATATAATTTTAAATTATTGATGAAGTGTGACATTTAATAAAAATAAGTTTACTTGAGCTTTTAACAAAAATATTTTACAATAAAATGTGGAAATGCGAGGCCCTCTTGTGCTGGGGCCCCGGTGCATTGCACCGGCTGCACCGGCAATAGTTACAACCCTGCCCCTCTCCTCCAGCTCGAAGAGCTATTTCAATGCCCTTTGCTTTATCTAAAAAAAGTGAAAACTGAAAAAAGGTTTTTATTTTAATTGGGAAAAGCAAGTAGCCTTCAATAGCTTTTGTTAGTTTTAACTCATGATAAAAAATTAATTAAAATAAGATAGCTGTTATTTGTACCTACCAAAGTGAAATCTCTCAGAAGAAAGTGCACAGCCCACCAGAAAGAACTTTGCAACCAACTAGTGGGCCGCGGACTACTGTTTGAGAAGCGTTGCTTACAGGGTTCATTCGATTTGGAATCGCGTCTACAAGCGCTTTTTTTCAGATTTTTGAAATTTTAACTCGGCGCAAGCAAGAAGAAAAAAAGACAATTAAATTAGAAATAGCTCCAAAATGATTATAGCATATCTATTCAGGACCAGAGCTTTACTTTATTTTAAGCATTGCAGGGCGGCAGGAAATTCTTTTTGTACAAAATTAATTTTCAAAAACGGCAACTGAGTCTTGTATTGTATTCTCAAAAAAACAGACATCTCTTGAAAACAAATTACGTTGATTTATGGTCATCAGCATCGTATCTTCCGTTTTTCTGACTAGCTACAATGCAATAGCACCAGCTAAAATGGTGTAGTGACGAGGAGAGTATTGTAACCTACCAGTAAGGTTGTTTGAATAAGAACATATCCCATCTGCTTTTCAAATTGAGTGTGAAAAATTAATGCTTTTTATTAAAACCATCAAACCCTCCGTTTCCTGTCAAATCCGGTCAGGCAAACCATAGTGTTAAAACTCGAGTAGTGTCTTATCTCAAGGAAATGAAGGAAAGAAGTATGGAGAATTTAACACTCTGCATCCCAAAACCGCATACAGTTGTTTCGATAACCATATGAAATAGCCTTTTTGGTTCGTTTTTTGATGACTTTGCACAAGTCCAGATACGCCGCGTGTAGCGGGATAGTATCCCACTACACACTTAATTGGTTCATACAGTATTTAAATTATATATTTTGGCAACCCGCTTTTACAAAACCTTTTTCTTTGTCTCGTTTTGTGGATAAAATGAAAATGTGCTTTGGTTCTTTTTCTCTTGGAAATTATGTGATCAGATAGACATCATCAATGTTAATAAAATATAAAGTTGATTTAATTTGTGGACAATGTTAGTCAAATATTAATGAGCTTAGAAAACTTCACTAACAACGTCTACTTGACCCCAACGAATCAATAACAACGTCTACAATTGGTGACCCCGACTAACAACGCCGACGAATCAATAACAAAGTCTACAACCCGACGAACTTAAAGTACTATTTTGCTCTTTATGTTATTATATGTTTATACTTATATGGTTTTATGAGTAAATCTGTTAATCGTTATTTTTTGCGTTCTGTCATAGAACAATCTACACAAAATAGTAGTGATGTTAATATTCCTAACAACATAAACCTAGAATCACCCAGTACTACTGCATCTGAGGTCCATTTTCAAACTACTTCCTGTTCAGCTCTTCCACCTACCTCTTCAACCCCTCAATTATTCTCAAATGTTAACCCTACCCAACCGATTATTGTTTATACTATTCCACAACTAAAATTTGATCCAGATAATATTGAAATAGTTTTTTGTACATTTGATGCTTATTACTTTAACAAAAATTTGAATGATGAACAATTATATTTTGAACTAATTAAATGTTTGTCACCTGAACAATTTCATAAAATATCTTTACAACTAAATCATTCTGTAAGAAGTTTTGCTGTTTTGAAAAAAGTTTTAATTAATGCTTATAATGTACCATTGCACACCAAATTTAGTCTTCTAAGAAATTTACCTCCTTTGGGAGACCGAACTCCAACTCAGCTTTTGCAAGACTTAAAGAAAATTATGGGCACTTACAGTATTAACGATGCTACAATTGCTTGGTTTTTAAAAACAGAAGTTCTAAATAGATTGCCCACTAATATACAATCCATACTTGCAGCATTTGAATTTCACAATTTGGAAGAGATTGCCAAAATAGCTACTTCTATCATCCACACAGAACATAATGTACAACCTTTTCAAACTAGTTCTGACAATGCTTTATCTATTCTAATTAAAGAGCTCAATGCAGTCAAATTGGAATTAGCTACATTACGACAGAATAACATTCCAATATCTACTCAATCTAACTCTTTTTTAAACAATGCCTTACCTTCCTCTTCTCAAAATAATCGACCATTTCCACATACTCTTCCTCATTCTACTTATAATTACTCATCTCATTCCCCAGCTGGGCCTCATTGTAATCTACCAAGAAGAACTGAGCTATACAATGGACAATGTTTCTATCACCATCATTACTCAACCAATGCTAAATATTGTGCACCTGGTTGCAGATATTACCAAACTTTCAAAAAGCCTTTAAACTGCCAAGGCGGTGTATCAACTTAAATACCAAATCAGCCATGTCCATTAGCACTATTAATACTGCTGATACATCGCCAATTAACAACAATTCTTTTATATGGTTGAATGACACTCATAATAATCTTCAATCTATTGTTGATACAGCTAGTTCGAAACCTCTGATACCTTCCTCAAAATTTCCTTATTTTACTAATTCTAATATTGATTGCCAGTTGTTTACAGCTGATGGTCAGCCACTTCATCAAAATGGTATTATTGATCTTATACTTCAATTTGATAACTTTCCAAATTTACACTTTTCACATCACTTAACCCTGGCCAATGTTAAAAATCCAATTCTTGGTTTAGACTTTCTTTGTAAATACCACTTTATTATAGATGCTTTCTCTAAATCTATTAATATTCAACATTCTTCTGATCATAATCAATTGCCACCATTACAGAACATTGATTACACTTCTTGTTCATATAAAGATATATTCAATCCTTTCCCTGACCTCACTTCTTTAAATACTCCTATTATCAACAAAAAACACCCCTGTGAACATATTCTTGAAGCAGAAGGTCCTCCTGTTGCTTTTCGCCCTAGAAGTTTGAGTTTAGAAAAAGCATTTGACATCAGAGCATTTGCTCTTGATGTCATTTTAGATGATTTATTAGAACGAAAAATAATTCGACCTTCCTGCAGCTTTTGGGCTTCATCTGTTCATTTAGTAAAAAAAAGATGGAACTTTTCGCCTTGTGCATGACTACAGAGTATTAAATTCAAGAACTAAAAAGCAAAATTATCCACTTCCCAGAATCAGTGACCTTACACAACAAATTCGTTGTGATACAATCTTCTCTTCTCTTGATCTCAAAAATGCATTCTGGCAACTTGATGTAAGACCATCAGATACAAAATATACAGCATTTAGCAACAATCGTGGAAATTTTGAATACAATAAATTACCTCAGGGCTTAACTTATGCCAGCAGTAACTTTCAAAAATTTATAAATTATGTTATGCATGGTACAGATTCCTTTTGTTTTTGCTGCGTTGATGTTTTGATGTTCTACGTTGATATTCTTGTCTTTAGTAAGAATGAAGAGCAACATAAAATTCACTTACACAAAATAGCCAATCGTCTGAATGCATATTCACTAAAGCTCAACATGAAAAAATGCTTAATTGGTTTAATAGAAATTACTGCATTAGGATATACTTTGTCTGCTAAAGGTATTACAGCCTCACAAGAAAAAGTTAAAGCTATACAGCAACTTCCAGAACCCACAACTATAAAAGAACTTCGACAAGCTCTTGGCCTAATTAACTACCAACGTAAATTCATACCCAATGCTGCTGGTATTTTGGCATCTTTAACAGCCTATCTTAAAGGCAATGTTACTAATGCAATAAAAATCGCATTAGATTATGAGGCTAAGCAAGCTTTTATTGATATCAAACAAACTTTAGCTAATATTGCTGGCCTTGCTCATTCTTCTGATAATGCTGTTCTTTCACTTCGCACAGATGCCTCTCATGTTGCTATTGGAGCAATATTGGAGCAAAAAGTAGATGGTAATGCTGAAGTATTAGCATATTTTTCTAAAACTGTGTCAGATGTACAACGCCATTACTCTACATTCGATCTTGAGCTTCTCAGTGTCTATTGTGCCATTAAATATTTTGAATACATTCTTTTGGATAAATCTTTTACTGTATATATCGACAATAAAGCTTTAGTTAACGGTTTTAAAAAGCCATCTGAAAAACATACATCAAAACAAGTAAGACAATTATCTTACATTTCTCAATTTGATTGCACTCTTTGTCATCTACCAGATAAGCAAAATGAGGCTGCTGATTGTTTATCTCGTTTTACTGTAAATTACATTTTTGAACAGCATAATCTTCCGATTACATTTGGTAAATTTGCCCTTGCCCAGAAACCGCATATTAATACAGACATTTTTAACTTTCCTTCCAACTCTCAAATTAAATTAAGTGAAATCACTATCCCTGATTCTTCATTTTCCCTTCTTGTTGACACCAGTTTGGGAATACCTCGTATACTTCTGACACCTTTTTTAGAGGAACAAATCATTCTCTTAACCATCCAGGCATCAATGCCACACATCATCTATTAACCCTTTAGGGGATATAAGAATTTGATTGTAAAATATAATAACAATGATTTAATAATGACGTCACAAATACCTAAAAATCAGAATTATAAGGCCTTCACAAAAGTGCTATTGTTACGTTACAATCGCAATCATGGTACACATATGTACCACTGTCCCTTAAAGGGTTAAATCACGGTTTGTATTTAAAAATATGAGAGCTAAAGTGAGTGATTTTGTTCGTTCTTGTGTGGGCTGCCAACGATCAAAGACCACACGCCATGTTGTTTCTGCCAAACTTCCCATATTCATGCCTAATAGTCGTTTTGAAAGAATCAACTGTAATATTGCTGGCCTCTTTCCACCTTTTAATGGCCTTTTTTTATATGCTTCTGTGCATTGACCCTTTTACACGTTGGATAGAGGCATTTCCTATGCCTGATCAAACCACCACTTCTGTCATACAAAGCTTAAACTTTCACATGCAATATTTTGGTGTACCTGCCGAGATACATACAGATTCTGGATGTCAATTTACTTCATATTCTTTTAAGCAATATTGCCAATTTATGGGTACTGTACATAAAATCAGCAGTGTTCGATACCCTGCATCTAATGGCTTGGCTGAGAGAGCCATCAAAACTGTTAAGACTGCTCTTACAGCCAAATTAGATTCCTCTCAGTGGGCATACCATTTGTTTATCATTATTTTATCCCTAAATTCTCAAATTAAAGAAGATTTAAAGGCCAGTCCTGCTGAATTACTTTATGGTCAATGTCTCAGACTTTCAGGTGACCTATTTATTTCCTCTGCTCAAACTCATACTCCTTCAGCTTCTGAACTTATTGACAGTATGAGGCTTTTTGCTGTTTCTTTACAACCAATTTCCACAAGAGTCCAACAATCTGACTCTGTTCACTTGCCTAACACTTTAAATACTTGCTCTCATGTCTTTATTAAAGATGACCCCATTTATCCCAATCTTACTCCTGCATATTTGATCCTTTTGAAGTTGTAACTCAAAACAACCATACTTTTAAAGTTATTTCCGTTAGAAGAAGCAAAATTGTTTCCGTTAGCATAAATAATGTCAAACCTGGCTTTGTGCAAATTACTAATTCTTCTTGCAATGACCCTACAAATGAAAATGTCATTACTTATTCTCGACCTCACAGATCTATCAATTTACCCTGTAGACTCAGAGATTATATAGTTTGACCAGATTAACTTGCTATTTTTTTTACTTTATTCTCTGTGCATCATCATTGTAAACTGACATGACTACATTATTAATAAACTGTCAATTATAGACTATGTCATTATGTTTGTGCTATGCACCTTTGGCATGTACTTTTACTGTTTATTTTGTTTATTTTGATTTTGTATTTCTTGCAACACCATCAAGAAATAATTGACTATATAGTGGTATAGACTGCAACTACTTATGTGCTACATCTTTAAGACATAGTCAACTTCCTTTGCCTATTTAAGTTTTTGTACTTCATGCACCTCCTTCATTTTGGTTGAAGGACAAGTATAATAATCTTCATAGTCATTTTGTAAATTATCATGCAGATATTTTCATGTCTCTTTCCAGTTTGCTGTACGTATTATAGATTAAAAAATTTGCTAAAGTGTTTTAATATCTCAAGAAATATTCAAAAACATCGTATTATGTTAATCAGTTTGCTTTGTTATGTATATGCTAAATATGCTTACAGTCATGCAAATTGATATTTTTCTGTACATTGAATGTTGCATAAATTTGGTTGATGGGGAAATCTGTAGCGGGATAGTATCCCACTACACACTTAATTGGTTCATACAGTATTTAAATTATATATTTTGGCAACCCGCTTTTACAAAACCTTTTTTTTTGTCTCGTTTTGTGGATAAAATGAAAATGTGCTTTGGTTCTTTTTCTCTTGGAAATTATGTGATCAGATAGACATCATCAATGTTAATAAAATATAAAGTTGATTTAATTTGTGGACAATGTTAGTTTAATATTAATGAGCTTAGAAGACTTCACTAACAACGTCTACACGCGTCGACGTCAGGTAAATTTAGTGCAACAAAGTGTTTTCAAATTTTCGTCAAAAATTGAGGTCCTCAATGTAAAGAAAATTGCAACTTTGATACCAACTCCATCCCATCTAAAAAAGTGAGTTCGACTTCAACATATCCAAACAACAACTACGGTTTCAAATCCACCCAAAAATACCCGATTTTGACTTCACAACTATGGCTTAAACTAAAATCATTTACAGTCGCGTGCAAAATTCTAAAACAGTGGTTTTCAAATCGCGATCCCTTAGGGGTCCGCGAAGCAGTTTTAGGGAAACCGCAAAGAGTTGCAGAGTTTGATGCGGCATATTTCAAATAGCAACATAAATCAAGGTAAGAAATTTAGCTTGATCTATATATCGATGCTGTTCAGTAAATCTGTCAAGAGATCAATTATTACGTAAACCTTCTGTTCTCAATAACGCCATCTTTGGATGGAAAGTAGCAAGTTAAATTAAGTTTTAAGCCATACTAAATTTAGCAAGGTCGCATGAAAACATACAGCCAACCTTTCCCTTAAAAGAGATTTTTGTTTAAAATACGTTAGGCCTAGTTATCTAAAAATATACCCTACAGACGTACAGTAGCTCGGAAATTTATTTTGACGTTTTTACTAAACTGTTGCTGATACGAGCTGTTTAACGTGAAAGTTAGTCATTACAGATTTGCCCAGGTCCTTCATATTTAAAATTTGTTTTTACAGTGATAAAATCTGATGGAGAAGAAAAACCGAAGTGGTTTTATGCTGCGCAGTGTTGGCATTTACTTCACTTAAACCTAGCAAGTTAAAAAGACATTTAGAAAAGCATCAACCTTATTCATTTAACAAGGGTATAGATTTATTCAAACAAAAAGCTGAAACATTCTACAAGTTCAGACTTAATAATAGCTACAAATCCAGACTTGATCAATCAGGAATGTTTTGGAAAGACGCCACGAGTGGCCTGAAACCCTCCTAGGAGGTTTCACAAAAAATAGCTGCACCAAAAAACCCACAGCATTGGAGAATAGTTGATATTGTCTTGCTGCAAAGATATCATATCGAATGTTCTGGGAAATTCTGAACTTTAGAAAACAAAACACGTCTTTTTATTAAACAATACTGTTAGCAGGCGAATAACTAAGCAGTCTGATAACTTCTGTAGCAAGGAGTCTCAAGGATTCAGAATTCAACGTTTTACTTTTTTGCGATCCAGATTGATGAAACGATGGATGTAGTTAACTTAGCCCAACTTTGCGTCTTTGTATGTTATGTATATAATAGGCATCTGGAAGACAAATTCTTGTTTTGTGAAACACTCAGCACCAAAACAACTGCAGGGGAAATATTTGACAAAGTGGACAGATTTTCCGAGGCGCATGGTATCAGGTGGGAACATGATATTGGCGTGTGCACCGACGGTGCTCCAGCGATGCTTGGTTGCCGTTCCGGTTTGGTGAAGGAAAAATCCCCAGCTGGGATTGGTATACACTGCACTACTCATCGTCAAGCACTGACAGTAAAAATCATACTTGATAAGTTAAAAAGTGTTCTGAACGACGTAATTAAGGCAGTGAATAAGGCATTTACACCATCAGCATATAAAATCAGGAGTCATTTTAAATTCACTTTCTGACCATCTACCAGTATATATGTGTTTTAATCTTAATAAATAGAATTTGTATAGACCTCAACAAAAAAGATCTTTTACCTCCCAAAATATAACCAAGTTTAATGAAATGTTAGAAAATATTGATATTAATGCAATACTAAATGAAACTAATACTAATTTAGCATTTAAATTATTAATGGACAGTTATAAATCTACTTTTAACTACTGCTTCCCTTTTATCAAGCAAAATATTGAAAACAAAAATAAGCAGCCATGGTTTGATAATGATCTTTATTTACTAATGCTTAAAAAAAACAAGTGTTTTAAAAAGTTTTTGAAAAATAGGAGTGTTTTAAATAAAGCAAACTTCAATACAGAAAAAAATACATACAATCGCGCCTTACAAGAAAAAAAACAAAGTTATTTTAGACAAACATTTAAGAAATTAAGTAATAATTTAAAAGAGACCTGGAAAAATAGAAACAAACAATTAGGTAAAGTTAAATCATCTGTATGTTCTTCCATATCCATAAACAATAATTTGGTGAATGACTCTCTCCAGATTACTAATTATTTTAATGACTACTTTGTCAATGTTGCAAATAATTTAGTATCAGATTTACCCCAAACATCTCATAGTTTTCAAACATTCATGCAATCTCCCACATTGAGCACACTTTATCTCTATCCAACTAGTTTAACTGAAATAAAAAAAACTAATCAGTAACCTTCAGCCTAAAAAAAGTACTGGCATTGATGAAATTCCCCAACTATTTTAAAAAGCACACCAGACAATATATTAATAGCTCTAACACATGTGTTTAATCTTTCGATAGCTTGTGGTGAATTTATCTCTGACTTTAAAACTGCAAAAGTAGCACCAATTCATAAAAAGGTTAGTGTAACTAACGTATGCAATTATCGCCCAATCAGCTTACTTTGCTCGATGTCAAAAATATTGGAAAAGTTAATTACAATCGTGTAGTATTATTCTTAAAAAAACAAAACTTTTTTTATAAATATCAATTTGGTTTCAGAAAAAATCACTCAACTAGTCATGCAACTTCATTATTAATTGAAAATATTGCTGAAGCTTTTGAAAATAAAGAACATGTACTAGGCGTATTTCTTGATCTATTTAAGCATTCGATACCATTGATCATAAAATTTTATTATCCAAATTATGGCATTGTGGAATTCGTGGTGTAGCGCATGATTGGTTTTGTAGCTATCTTAGTAACAGAAAACAATTAGTTAAAATAAATAATATCTGCTCCAATACTAAGTCAATAAAATATGGTGTCCCTCAGGGTTCAATTTTGGGTCCTTTACTATTCTCAATTTATGTAAATAATTTAAATAATTGCTTGACCTTAGGAAAATGCATCATGTACGCAGACGAAACTAACATATTTTTAAAAAGTAATTGCTGTGAAACCTTATATGAAGCTGCAAATAAGGAGTTAGTGAACATAGATAAGTGGCTTCTAGCAAATCGGCTATTTCTAAACACTGATAAAACACATTAAGTGATCTTTCGCACACCCAAAACAAAGCCTCCATCAAAAAAAACTGACAATTTCAATCAGAAATAAATTTATTTCTCAGCAACCAAAAACGAAATTTTTGGGGATAATATTTCATGAACATTTAAGTTGGAAATTGCATATGGACTTTGTACTACGAAAAATCTGCGTAAATTATGGTACTATAAAAAAAATTTCGAAACACTTTGACAAAAAAACTTTGCTTGTACTGTACAACTCCCTGATAATCAGTCATATAAGATATTGCATTACAACTTGGCATATTGGTAATAAAACCACAGCCTCAAAAATTCAATGAATCGCTAATAAATTTATACGATTGACATTTGGATTACATCACAGAGCTAACGTTACTGACATCTTGAGAAACAACAACATAATCACAATTGATCAAATAACCAAATTAGAAATAACTTGTTTTATGTATAAATATATAAAAGGCATGTTACCACCATGTTTTGATCATTTTTTTCAAAATAACCTGGTAAGCGACAATTTCACCAAATGTACAAGAAGCCAGTCCAAATTTTATCCCTCATTTTGTAGATTAAATCTAACTAAACAATCTTTAAGATACAGAGGTCTTCTTGCTTGGAATAAAGTTCTATCAAGCATTAAACAGATAAAATCATATATTAAATTTCGTACAGAATTTCAAAAACACCTCATAGCAACATAATTTTTAATGGTAATAGACTTTACAAACTTTAAAACATCTGCTGCTGGTTTTTGTTATTACAGGTAACTCCACCTAATTGGACAAAGAAATTGAAGGTGATAAAAGCCCGATCCGACTTCAAAGGCAACATCCAGATCATTACGGCCCAACCAGTTTGATAAAAATTCACATAATTTACTTCTTTTGCACCTATTCTTGTTTACTATTTGTATGTTTTATCTTACGTATATAAGTTTTTTGTCCAGCCATATGCTTTTGAAATGGTCCTTTTGACCCGTGGCAGGATTTCTTTTGGTGGGTTTCTTTGCCTGCCTGACCCTTTTTGGTCCAGAACCTTTTGGTCTTTGAGTTTGTTGTTTCTCCCACCCATGATTATATAACATTCTCTGAATATGGCTCGGATGTGTGTATTAATTATCTTCTTTTCGCTTTCCTTTTCTTATTAACATCACATCGCTTTGTTCAAAGGTACGGCGACCATGCACAACGTTAGTAATAACGTACTTCGTTTAGTCGCTGCTTCCTTATTCACAATCTTTATTTCTACATGCACTTTGATTAATTTCAAGTTGATTGTGAGTAAAAATGAAAATAAATAAAATAAAAAAAAAAGAATCTTATTAAAGCGAACGCACTCAACTCCCGCGTGTTTGCTGATTTATGCAAAGAAAGTGTTTCCGAATTTTAAACTCTTTTATTGCACTCGCATGTGAGATGGCCTTCAAAGGAGAAAGTACCGAAGAGAGTTTTTGTTCTTCGAAAAGAAATACACTAATTTCTACTTGAAGCTACAGATAAACAAATAATGTAGTACGAAAAATTTTTGGACGACCGCTTTTTGACATGCCTGTCGTTTTTTAGTAGTTATCTTCGAATCCGTGAATTCTGTCAACCTACCCTGACAAGGAAAAGAAATCAACGTTCTCCATTGTCATGAAAAATTAAGTGCTTTCAAAATGAAGTAATTATTATGGCATTCGAAACTGGATGACAAGAACTTTGCCCCATTTCCACAACTGAATACATTTTTTGATGAAAGCGGACTTCACGTGGATGACGATATCCTTGACGTGATAAAGCATCATGTTTTAGTTCTAATCGATGAAATATCTTGATACTTTCCCGATTACAGGAATTTGAAAAATATTATTTCTTCATCAGCAATCCATTTGTACTCTTCGTTAACAATCTGCTTTCAAAGGACAACTTGGTTCAGGAGCAGTTTATTGATTTGGTGAATGATGGGGATGCAAAATGTTCTTTTCGTGAAATATGTTGCAGTGACTTTTAGATTCAAATGGCAACGTCATACCCTGATGTTGTAAAAATGGCTCTAAAATTGTTGATTCCATTTCCTACCACATACGAATGCGGAAAAGCGTTTTCCCTCTAATTACTATTAAAACAAAATCTCGAAACAGGCTGGAAGTGACACATGACAAGAGAGTTGCCCTATCCAGCACACAGCCCAAAATAGAAAAATTTCTGAAACCCAAGCAGGTCCACCCATCCCATTGAACTGTACTTGTAAATTTGATGACTAAAATTTGCTTCTTTTTTTTTTGGAATAAATAGCTGTTTGTCTAACACACGTAGCACGTTATGTTGAATGTCCTTACAACTAGGCTAACTTTTTTTTTTTTGCACAATTCCACAATACAAATAGAATTAAACACGCAAAGCCAGCCAGCTGACATTGTGAGGTTATTGAAGATTGCTGCTAAACCAGAATTTATGTTTAAATTTACAAGGGACCGTGAGTGATCAAAAAAATTGTAAGGGGACCAAAAAGTAAAATTTTTTGAAAAGTTTGAGAACCACTGGCCGAGACCACGTACCAAAAATTTCCTTTTTTTATTTCCAGCATTGTGATGTCAGAGGTTTATTCAAAATTACATTATCTTACTGCATCAGTCTAGCTAGATATGTTTCGCAATACAATACTCAGTGCGTGCTTGATTAAAAAATATTTCGGCTATTTTTTCAATATTTTTACAGTTTTTGACAGTCAAAAAATGGGCAAAAAACCGATTTGTCTAAAGCTAAAAGAGCCGAAATTTTTACTAATTTCAAATTGTAACTTTGCCAAGAGCTCAAATTGTAACTTTCCCAAGAAAGGTTTTCTCAAAGCAAGATTTGCAAAAAAGTGTTCTGTAGCAAAATGGCTTTCGTCAAGCAATTGCTAGACTTCAAATTTTTGGACTTTAACCCTATAACGAGGAATTTATTTTTTTTAAAGGAAAAAATTTTTTGATGTTTGTTTCATATTATTAGGGTGTTATAAACATATTAAATTCATTTTGGTACAAATTAATTTACCAAGTTCAAAGTTATTTCATTGTAACCAAATCGTCACGATCGGCGTTTAAGAAGTTTTGCATTGTGCTGCAAATGTAACTAATTAGTCACGTTCGGCGTTTAAGACTGACATAATTATCTATACTTCTGTTTTCAAAAGTGTACATAAATGTGCTTTTTTACAACAAAAGTAAACAATTTGTGTTTTTTTTGTGTGTACTGGCAAATTCAAAAACAAAACAAAATCGTAACACCGCAAACGGCACTCAATAAAAAAAGAATAAGCACTTCACTTAGTATAAAAATGAAGAAAGCAGTTTTTATCTTTTGTGATACACAAATGCACTTTGCATTTTTTGACAAAAGTAGACAGGGGCAACTTTGCATCCGGATTTTTGCAGCGTCCACGAGAAACCACAATTGGAAAACGATTGAAGCCATCTGTTCGGACTTCTGCCGAAGGAATTGCTTTTGTTGCTGGTGAACTTTTCTGTTTTTTATCAAATTGAAACAGATCAGATTTCCCAGCTAATGGCCGGTCTCTTTTTTTACTGCTGGTTTTTTTTCCTTCCATTAACAAGCATTTGGCGATTTAGAGTTTGAACTCTTGCAGCATCATTATGTTTTTCAAGAGATTGACAGTCTTTTCGATAAAGAAGCCAACAGTTCACGACAGTAACATCCAAAAAGTGGTAAAAAATTTTATGATAAAATTTTTTTGATCAAGCGTGAATTCTGTAAAGAGCCACAAGTGCATCCATCAAATCCACACCCCCCATGTTTTGGTTGTGCTCTTGCACAATTGAAGGACATGGAACCATAATTGTACATTTTCTTTTTTTGTCATATGGCTTGCATTCACTCAAAGGTTCAGCGGAAGCAAAGATTGAAAGAGGCACAACAGACCTACTGTCCATCCATTTTACTGCTCTTGTTTCTACGCTATCTATCACAGCACATTTTTCCTGGTATGTTCCCCGACTAGTCTTTGCAAAATCAACACCTGGAAGACGGTTGAGACTGACCGTTCCCAAACAATGAATGCCTTTGCTTGCAAGTTATGCTTGCAAGGCAATTGATGTAAACCACCTATCAAAGTAAAGAAGATGGTTCAGATTGCTTGGTATTGTTTGGGTCAAGTTAACAACTGCGTTTGAGCTAGCTTTCAGATCTGGTTTATGAGGTAAGTGCTCAATTTTGCCATTGTGGATAAAAAATTCGTACATAACTCCATCTGCTCCGCATAAAAAATAAACTTTGTAACCCCATTTAGAAGGTTTTAATGGCAAATATTGCTTTAGCGAAGAGACACCTTTAAACGGTATTATCTGCTCGCTTACGCAGAGTCTCTGCGATTTCGGAATTTCTTGAAATTTTTCAGCAAGATGAGCAATCAAAGGCCTGACTTTGAAAAAAGTATCATAGTCGGGATGTTTTTTGTCAGTCACAAGATTTTCGTTGTTATTAAAGTGAATCATGGCTTTTATTTGCTCTTAGCGAACACGAGAAAAAACTTCGGTTACGAGAGGGCAGTTTAGATCTCCACTCCAATATTTTTGTGAATTGCAAAGCTTAACCAACGACATTGCTAGCAGCGATCCAATGAATTGTTCTAATTCCGAACAACTTAAATTTAAATTTGACAAATTTTGTTGAACAAAATAAAGATTGCTTTGATCAACCACGTGTTTAAGCAAATCAGAGGAAAAAAACATTCGGAAATATTCTACCGGAGTTTTTATGCTTGTTGCAGGCTCTAAACTTCCAAGCCAATCAGGTGTTGTCCACATAGAACCAGTTCTGTTTTGACGCCATTTAACAGACGATTTTTTAGACTTTTTTGCCTTTTTCGAATTTTGAGTTTGGGATGAATCAGGAGCTGTCGATGTTGTAGCTGGAGGATAAGAAACAGGGTCATTATCGGTAACAAATTGTTCTGCATCACAGTCTTCTAACGTATCACTGCTTAAAAGTAATTTAAAATAAGAAATAGGACCTAGTTCTGGCATTTTTTTGTAACTATTGCAAAAATTTTTTTCGTAAGTTAATTTTAAACCGTGCTCAAGTAATATTTAAAAAACTCAAACAACAATTAATTCAACAAAAATCTGTAGCTAATTGTTGCCATATTGCTTTACTCAAAAATTGCACAAAAATCTATAGTTTACTTTATAAAAAAATAATAAAAATTATTTACATTCGTACCGTAATCAGGGCAATCATCATCCATGTCACTAAGCAAAAGCTCTTCTTCTTCAAATAGTTTATTTTGTAGTTTGCGCCGAACACCATAAAATCTAATTGCATCCATATCTAAATCTACTCAAATACAAAGGTGGGCACGGTACTTTTGAATAATCCAATTTAATAGTTATAACTATTAACTTCTCTGTCATACATTGAATTTCAATTGACATTCAAAAATAGTGTAATTTAAAAATAAAAATAAAATATATCAAAAATAGTTTTTTTATTATTATTAAATTGGATTATTCAAAAGTACCGAGTAAAAGTACCGCGATAGTTTACTCGGTACTTTTGAATAATCCAATTTAATAGCTATAACTATTAACTTCTCTGTCATATATTGAATTTCATTTGACATTCAAAAATAGTGTAATTCAAAAATAAAATACAAAAAAATTCAAAAATAGTTTTTTTATTACTATTAAATTGGATTATTCAAAAGTTCCGAATAAAAGTACCGCGGTACTTTGTGCCCACCACTGCTCAAATATAATTATCACCTAAAGGACGAAGTCAACGAAATAGTTATCTTTAAATAACTTAGTATATTTTAGAAATTTAAAAGCCTAACTACTCAAATTTCTGTCATTTAACACTTGACATACTTGCAAACAACTTTTTAGTTTTTCAACTTAAAAATTTTGTAAAGGTTTTAAGAAATTTGTCTTTGATCTTTTTCAAACCTACCAAGCTGTTACTTAACACGCTGTCTGAATGAAAGACCAAGAAATAGAAGTAATCACGTGATGCGAGCACGTGTTGATTGCGGAATTTTTAAAACAGTTTGTTACGAATTCGTCAATCTTGGCATTGTAGAAAAAAATGAAATTTACAGACAATTTACAGCCGTTTATTCGAACGTAACTAAAAAGTCACGCTCGTCGTTATAGGGTTAAGAAAAGGAGTGGAAGGCCAAGAAAAACAAGTCCTTGTGATGACCAGTTTATTCGGTGAATAGCTGTTCGGTCTACAACCAATTCCTGCAAGAAATATGAACGGCACTGCTTCTTAAAGGCACCGATGTTCTTTGTATAACTGCTAGTACATAGTACATACTTTCAGTTGCACAGTTGTTGTTGCTAAATTTCCATCAATTTTAGATAAGATAAGATAGATAAATTGAACACTTCAAACTTTTGAGAGTTGCTGAGATTCACAAACCCATGTAAAATGTCAGCAAATAAAACTACTCCCGATATTTTCAAAAAGCAGGATAATGTCTGGCGACAGTTTTAAAAGAGAGATAATTACCTTCATAACTGTAAAAGGGGGCCGGAAAAGACTGCCTCACTCGGCTCAACCAATGTCGATGCAGATTGCATATTACCTGATATCATCTGGACTAAATTATTGCTTGTTGTCTCGCGTTACAAATAAAAGCATGATCAGTTGACGAAAAAATATAAACCTAGAAATACAGCAAGTTTGTATCTTTGTACTTACAACTGGAACATCTTGCTCGAACAAAGAAAAAATATGTGTTTGTCAATCTTATCAAAATAAAAAGCGCCATATTCTTTGACATAGACTCTAGGTGATATATTTATATGATCAAGAAAATTATAAATCAGATTATGTTGGAGTGGATCAGCCTAATAGAAAATTTTTACTTTGGGTTGTTATGTTTCTTGCGTGTTTTTCTATACACCGATGATCTAAAAAAATTATTGGAGAGATCGGGGCAAGTAGTACCATGGGGTAAGTTGTAACATTGATATTTGTCAAAATCGAACATAAACCAACAAAATCTTTAATAATCCCAAATAACCTTTATTTTAAGACCGATTACTAGCAACTAACATTGTTTTTGTCTTCTGGAGAGATAGCGGGTGCGGTTTTATTGAAATGTTTTATATCAGTCGTACCACAAAACAATAGGCTATTAAATGCCTAACAAGATTTAACAACTAAACCTTAACATTTTGAGATATTAACAAAAAGTATGAGATGGGGTAAATTGTAACATAGGCTGATGGGGCAAGTTGTAACATATATTTTTGTGCATAGGTTTAACTAGCTTACATTAAAAATAACTTCGGCAACAACATTTGTGAATAATATGAGGAATCATAAAAGAAAGACTAACAGGAACACTTGCTCATCATTACAAAACAACTTAAGAGCTGCTGCAGCAGTCGTTTTTATTTAAAAGAGATTAATAAGTGGAATAACAAAACAATCGTGTTTGCCAAGTAAAACTCTACAGAGTGCTAAAAAAACTTGAAAGTAAGTCCTTGATGCAAAACAAGAAAAGGTCTAAAAAGTGCACCATACTAGCTGACACATCAGAAAAGGACAATCTGTTACAGCTCCAAACAAAGAAAAAAAGTTTTTTTGAAAAAGCACTTAAAGCAAAATAATAGTTTTGTAAAGCATTTCTTGAGCCTTATTTTAACAGTCGTCCTGATGAGAAATGGGTAGTACAATGCTATGGTTACCTAAAGTGGTCACATTTAACTTGTGCGGAACGTTTGATTACATATTTTTGTCAAATATGTGATTCTGAAATTCGGCTAATCCAGCCGTGAAAAAAACTGTTATAACATTTTTAAGAAATAAACAAATACCTTATTTTTTTGCGTTTGATACTGATGTTTATGACTAGACTAGGTGTGATTTCATTGTGTAAGCTTTGAAAACCTTTTTTTTTATTAGTTAAACAGTGTTCTAAATTTTTCATATTAAGCAAAAAATTTGAAAAAAAGATTTATTATGAGAGAAATAGCGAAAAGAAAAAAAGTGTTACTGCGTGCCTGGTCTCCCCTACTACTTTGTGTGAAGAAAAACATTAAAAATTAAAGAAACTTAGCTTTGGGTTTTTGTAAAATTCGAAAAATTTTACATTCGGCACACTGGTCAACAAAAATACAGCGTTTTCAAAGAAAATTGATTCCTGCTGAGTTGTTGATTTTGGATTTATAAGCCGCTAGAGAATTTAAAGCTATTAACAACAACTTATTCTTTGCTAAAAACTTCAAATGTCCTACCGGTGATTTTAGTGATACTGAAATGAAATACTGATAAAAACTTCAAATGTCCTGTCGTTGTGCATGTAATAACGTATTTCGTTTAGTCGCTGCTTCCTTATTCACAATCTTTATTTCCACATGCACTATGATTAATTTCAAGTTGATTGTGAGTAAAATGAAATTAAATAAAAAAAAATATTTAAACTGTCGTTTTGTGGGTCAGTTTAACAAAAAATACTTTTCTAATTTTCTGTTTGGTATTATCAGCAATAGAAAATTTGAAGTTTTTAGCAATATTAATGCTTGTTGAGAAGAATTATTACATTTTTAACTTCTTCTTTTACATATCTATAGTTGATTTTGCAAAATTTCTTATTTGTCATACTTACTATTTTAACTGTACTCAGAGTATTTAAAATTAATTAGTGAATGGAAAATATTTACCAACCCAATTTTATCATCAGTATAATTACTGTTGGCTGAGCCTCTAATCAAAGATTGCTTTTAATATTGGCTGCTTAATTTGCAACAAAAAACCTGAAGTGTTTTAATAGAGCAACAGGTTTTGTTGAAGAAAATCGATACCAATAGCCTACTCACAAAAAATCTGATAGCAAAAATGATTCTTCGATAAACTTTACGTTTAATTTAGGAAATAGAAATACCTATTTAAGCACGTATTACATCAAAGTAAACAAATCAATTATTTTGAATGTTAAGTACTAAAGTCAATGTAAACAAATATTAATGACCTATGACGCAGTGCTACGAGAGTACAACAGCGCCAAGAGTAGAGTCGTTACGCTTACTAAATAAGTGAGTTAAGCAAGCAAAAATAAAAAATGTCTAGTGCACTTGAAAAACAAAAAAAATAATAAAGAAAATTTTTAATTTTTTTATAAATTTTTTAAGTGTATGAATAGGTTATCAAATAAATCATCCACATTATATGCAAATTATACATTAAGTGGTTAAAAAATATTCGAGTTATGCGTGCTTAAAGTTTGTGTGTCAAATCGACACCCCCCATCTATTTAAGCACAAAAAAACGTCTTTTAAAATAGTTTAAGTCTGAATAACAGCACGTACAGTCTATGTGTCTTTCCGCAGGTTGTCCTCACAAGATGACCTTTAACTGCAACATAAACAAGAAGAGTCAAAGATTTCTTGTTCACTGAAATACTTTATATAGCATATTAAAAAAACCAATAAATCAGAGGTTTTTGACTTTTTTTACGCATGGACTCCTTTTGTCTTTTTTTTTGTTTTTGGTGGAGCTTTTGATAGCTATTTGAAATAAGACAATTCTATTCTAAAAACATCTTTAATAAAAATATCCCGGTCATTTACCTTTATAAGATTTCGTCTATTCAACTTCTTCAGATAACTTATTCTAATAGAAAAAGCTTTTATTTAGATAAGTTATTGACGAAATTGAGTAAACTAAAGCTTATAGTGGTATAGTTAAAAGTTTTGGTCAAAAAAAGTTTTTTTGATCAATTTTACCGGTTAATGCATCCCACAATGGATCTACCACTCATTGCAAGTTTAAATCTGGTTTAGTTTTTGACAGTTTTAGATTATTTTTTTATTCTGTTTGTAACTGAATAAAAAATAAAGATATTAGCTCTATATTAAGAGTGTAGAGTATTATGACATCACAATACTCGTATGTTGTAACCTTGCCTCGTGTATTGCTACAGTTCAGTCGTTGTTCGTTATGTTAATAAAGAAGCAGTTGTTTTGAGCTTATAGTTTTAAGCAGTTATACTGTAGTTAGTCGAACGCTACAAGAACAATCAAAGAAATAGTGTACAACTAAATTTTACTTTTAAATAAAGACTAATTTAATCCATATAAATTATTTTGCAATAAAAAATCACTGAAGTAATTATTTATAAAAACTGATAAAAACTTTATATTGAACATTTTAAGATGTACGTTAGACCTTCCCAATGCCCTGATTTTGTTTAGTTTTATTCTCTATAGCAACTTTTCTGCATGTTTTTTTATGCCGATTTCAAAAATGTGCATAAAAATTTTTTTGGTTACACAGTTTGAAAGCTATTTGCTGTTGCTTAGAAACAACTTTTTACAAAAATGATGAAAATCATTTTAAAAACACCTTTCTTTTTAAAATAGTTAAATTCTTTAAATTATCTAAAAGAACTTTTTAAACTGAAACTGTTCAAAAGAAAAATTGAAATTGGTCTATTATTACCTGTAGTTTTTTAAACGAAATAACGGCGATTGCCCAAACGCCAACTACACCGTCGGTTGACTCTATTCGAATAAGTAATCAACACAACCTGCGGCTGACCTCCCTGCTGAAGCACACGCACGGTTTGCAATGAATGAATGTATGCACGAACGATAGCACGATAGCACGAAGTATGGTACGAACGATGGTACGGTAGGGTGGGGTGAAAAAAAATTTGGAAAAAGTGTAGTTCTTAAATCCTGCCAAATAGGCTAAAACTTCAAAAAAAATTGGTTTTGGCGAGTTGCTACCTTTGGGGGGCTAGCAACCCCCCAAAATGTGTTTTTGGGGGGTAAAATTGACAAAAAATGTCGTAACTCGGTAACCGCTTATCGTAGAGGCATTATTTATGGCTCAATATTTGCAGAATCATCATGTTTCTATATGTGCTAAGAGAAAGTTTTTGTCTATTTCCACAAGAAAAAAAGTTATAATCGATAAACCGTTTTTTATGCTCAATACTCGAAAATTGCGCTGTATGGAAATACAATAGAATTCGCCTATATCGGCTTCGTTTATATCGGCAGTTCGTCTATATCGGCACAATTTCTTTGGTCCCGGTAGAATTCCTATGTTTCACGTACGTTTAAATTCGTCTTTATCGGCATCATCTATATCGGTATTTCGTCTATACCGGCACTCTTTTTTATTCCGCAGAAGTGTTTTGTTCGTTTATATCGGCATTTGCTTCATGCTTCCAGACTGTAATCTCTTCTACGAGTTATCTGCTGCTGACCTAGAAACGTTTCCAAACTGTAATTGTACGAGCATTAACTAGCATTTTAAAACTGTGACATCACAATTGCCCAGAGACTTTGCGTTGTACTGTAACGAGACCAACAGCCAGTTTAAACAGAAATTTTGAAACTGTCAGCAAGCCGAAAAATGTCGAGTAAAAGGAGAAGTCTCCCGCTTTGGAAAAAGTACGAAATCGTTAGCAAGTTCAACAGTGGGAATGCTACGAACGTTACAAAACTAGCTAGAGAATTTGAAATTCCAAGACAAACCTTGCAGTCAATATTGCAAAATAAAGACAAAATAATCTCTGACTTTGAAGCAGGACATAGCAGCGAAGCAAAAAGAAAGCGAAAACATAAGTTTGATGCTGTGGACGAGCCTCTAATAAAATGGTTTAGGTGTGTAAGAGATCAAAAAATCCCTGTCAGTGGAGAAATGTTATTGTTGAAGGCCCAAGAATTTGCACGAGCTTGTGGCTGCGATGATACTGACAAACTAGATGCAAACTGGGTGAACAGATGGAAATCAAGACAGGAAGTTGTATGCAAAAAGTTACACGGTGAAGCAGAGTCTGTTGACCAATGTGGCGTGGATGACTGGCAAAAACATCGTCTTCCAGCATTATTGAAACAGTTCAAAGCTGAAGAGATCTTCAACACAGACGAAACTGGGCTTTTCTATAGATGTTTACCTGACAGGACTCACGTTATGAAAAACGAAAAATGCGCAGGTGGAAAACTGTCCAAAGACAGGCTAACTGTTTTGGTGACAGCCAGTATGGCTGGCGAAAAGCTACCACCTCTTGTTATTGGCAAATCGGCAAATCCAAGATGCTTCAAAAATGTCAAGAAACTGCCATTGCCATACGAACATAACACCAAAGCTTGGATGACCTCTACCATTTTTGAGAAGTGGGTGAAAAAGCTGGATTTACAAATGAGAAAACGTGAAAGAAAAATCGCCCTGGTGCTTGACAACTGCACAGCCCATCCCAGTGTGAGTGGTCTAACGAATGTTAAGCTCGTATTTTTGCCTCCTAACACTACTGCCAAAACCCAACCAATGGATGCTGGTGTTATTCGCTGCTTTAAAGCGCATTATAGGAAGAACCTTGCAAAGATGCGTCTCCTAGCTTTCGAAGAAAAAAAACCAAACTGTAAGATTGATGTTTTGGAATCAATGAAGCTTCTCAATCAAGCTTGGGATTCAGTCTCTGAAACAGCAATTAAGAGCTGTTTTAAAAAAATCATGTTTGTTCAGCCTGAACTTGAAGACAACCTAGAAGAAACCGAAAGTAATGTTGATGAGGACATTGAAGGGATCTGGGAAAGACTCCAAGCAGGTGGCTTGATTCCAGAAACATGCACTTTTTCTGAGTATACAGAAAATGATTCACAACTCCAAACTCGTGAAACAATCACCGAGAGTAGCATACTAGATGATCTAAGAGCTACTGGAGAAGATATCACAGTACAGAAAGAGAAAGAAGACGAAGAGGATGTCTCTGTAGAAGTTGAACCCACCATCTCATCTTCCACAGAAGCATTGGCGTTAATGAGGCAGCTAGATAGATACCTCAGAAGTCATGACAACAGTGAGGAAATGCTACGTCATCTAACAAAAATCCAGAAATACGTAGTAGATAAATCTATTACAAAAACCAAACAACTAAAGATAAATGACTTTTTCGCTAGGAAGTAATACAGTACAATGAACACATATGTTTTCTTTTGTGCAGTACTTTACGCTGATTTCATGTTATACAGTATGATATTATGGGGTAAAGCTGACTAAATAACGCAACACTATATTGAATTAAAGGGCACTTTCGGAATGATTTATAGTGATTTGTCTACATCGGCAGTTCGCGTATATCGGCACTTTTTTGCAATCCCCCTGAGATGCTGATATAGGCAAATTCTACTGTAACTTTGATCTAACATTTGAAATGATATATGTCTAACTGATAAGGACTAATTATGACAATCACAATATAAGGACTAATTATGACAATCACAATATAAGGATTAATTATGACAATCACAATATTAACAAGATGATTTGGGATAACTTTGGTCACCAGACAAAGTACCTAAATAGGCCTACTCATAAGGTACAGAACGTGCTAGCTTTACTGCCCATAAAATGTTTAGTATTTCAGTAATTTAAAGAAAATCTATTACATCTCATTACTTTCGAACTGTTGATGCTGATATTGGGTTGTTTTGCCTAAGGAGTGAGAGAAAAATGAGAAAGCAAGTTAGAGTACACCAAATACCCTACGCAAAATGAAGTGCATCAGAATTGCACTTTAGTGTCAAATTTTTTCAAAAGTTTTCGAGATTTAATCTTCTGGCGAATCAACCCATCTCTTCGCTCAAATCCTTCAACTTGTGCTGCGGCCTCTGTTACCATTTTGACATGGCGCTCTACACATTGGTTGTGACATGGGTGGTCGAGCTGCAGTGGTCTTATCCGGCATTGTTCAATATCTAAATCAGTTAAATGTTCAATTACCGGAGGCTGCTGATGGCAAGATGTTAAATTCACCATCTTGTAGTACGAGTTCACTGTTAGATCCAGTGTGGGCGGTTCAAACAGCCGTACAGTTGAGGCGGTATCATAATATTTTGCTCCTTCCAAAGAATATTCTTCACTGCGACTGTCAACCAAGTCATGATTATCAAATGAAACCGTTGATGGCAAGTTTCCACGAATCGAAAGCAGTTTGTTCACTCCTCGCATTCGTATCTCCTCATCGTTGTCACCCAACATGGCGATCAAGACATTTTCCTGGTGTGCGAAAAATGCATTTCGTTGCACAACTTTCAGAGCAGTTTTCCGAACAGCTTCGTCAGGCACCTGAAGAATTCGTTGGACCAAGTTGAAAAAATTTCTAGATCCGCAAGTTAGTTGACTATTTAACTTAATTTCAAACCAACTTGGAAAGTAAACTTGAAGACAAAACTTCGTCAGAGTTTCCAAGTTTGAGGAACGAACGATAATACGAGGTACGAACAATGGTGCGGTTCTTCAGGCTTGTTGGGCCACAATACCGCTGGTCGAGGTTTTTGATAAATAATATTTGCTGAATCATGTCATAGAATTAACAAACTACTTCAAGCATTAACAATTAGCATTAACTTATTCAAATACACTTATTCAAATAGAATGTAAAAAATACAAACAAATCTGAATTTTAAAAACTATAAACTGAAATTAAAACTTAAAAAAAACATAACTAGCTAATTTTTTAGCTGCTTCTTGTTTAAATTTTATTATGCTTTGTGAACAAATTACACGTTTTACAAAAAGCGAAACAATGGGCATTGTGACTGAATTACGAAGCACATGTGTGAAATTAGGTTGCCACGTGAAAAACTAAAAAGGCAAACGAAAATAAGGAAAATGTTAAACTTAAAATCTTACATTACCAGAATTATAACTGTTTAAACATACGGTTATGTGGTCACGCATGACTGATTTTTATTTATTTCTTATCACATGGTTCTGGAAAAGTGCTGAAAATTACTGCTATGATGTTTTTAGGAGCAAGAAATTTAAAAAATGCATTAAAATGTATGTTGGAAAACAGCAAAAAAGCCACACAAAAATTAATTTTAAAAGTCGTGCATGAATGATTTTAGCAAACATTTTGTATGCAGCATTAAGCATGTATGTTTGTCAAGCATGATAGGGCAAAAACTGCGCTAAGACAGCTAAACTTGTAATTGTAACCTTTAGTAATGCATTTCAGGCATTATAGATCAGTTATTGTGCTCCCTATACTCTATAGCCAAGCATGCTGCAAGCACGAGTGTTACGTAATGCAAATCGCTTCTTCGGAAAAAATTGGAACATTTTTTGTGACCTATCGAAATGCAATGAGTCGTAGCTGCCAACAGCAAGGAAATGTGATACATTTGACGCCATTAACAGATCAATCAACTAATAGACTTTTAAATTAATTGTAATAACCTGTATCCTTTTTAAATAACCTAAATGCATCGTCCTAATTAAATAATCTCAATGTGACCTCGTTTTGGAAGTGATCTGTATAAGGGCATAAAATTGTCGTCCGAGCCACGTGGCCCAATTCGGGTTTATTATAAATAGAGAGAGATCGCTCTTGTCCGACGGTAACCAGAATTTTGCTCAGAAGACCGTGACCGTGTTTGCTGAATGGTCAGGTGACATTGTATTATTTTTTGCTGTATTGTGTTAGGAACTGCGTGTGTGAAAAATAAACTCTTCTCTTTCGTATTTAAGTTACAACTATATTTTTTTGTATAGGGCGTCATAGAGTTACGAATATTTAAATAAGGGTAGTTGTAACTTGGAGGGATTTCGCTGACCTTATTTAAACAAGTTCAGTATTTTCAAGGACAGTTATAGTTATTGAACTCCGTTTTATCGTCGGACAAGCACCTTTCAACTAAAAGTGAATTTTAAGAATCGCGAGTCTTTCCTTCATTCACAAGAATTTAGTCTCTATAATTTCTCTTTATACCAAAAATTGAATTTACTTTCTTCTTCTCCAAAATTTAAATTTATAAGTAGTCTTCATAACAAAATTTGAATTTATAATTTACTCCTTTTGACCAACTAGTGTCTAACTGTATAATAATAAGTTCGCTTTCATTTATCCATTATGGAGCAGTAAAAGAGTGAAACATGCTTTGATGGTTTGCTTAAAATTTACAACTATTAAAAGATTTAAAGCTAGGACAGTTTGGACCATCTACATGAGATGTTCTTTAGAAATACAAATTATCATTTCTATTTAAACCTTGAGAAACATCGGAATGTCAAAATAGCAGAATGGGATACAGCAGAATGCCTAATAAAAGCATGGCAGCCTGCTTGCGTTCCATTAATGTCAAAACAGAATATCCAAAAATAAATTGTTTACTTATGAAATGAATTCAAGAAATTAAAACATGCCAAAAAAGACTCAACTGCCCAAATTAAGTTTCAAAACACTAAAACAACGCTATTTATGATATCTGCTAAATGCAGAAATTCTTATCAACAAAAACAAAACATTGCTGCCTGACGATAAGGCGGAAGATATACAATTTTTGAAACTACTCAAAACAAACCAACCAGCTTTAGAAAAAGGTTAAAACACATTACGAACTATGCTGCGAAGAATCAAAAAAAGGTAAAAGTATAATGAATGTTTGAATATTGAGTATACCTATGTATGTATTTTTAGTTTATATATATTGTTTTTATTGTATCTTATATGCAGGGCTGGATTAAGCTTTTTATGGGCCTGGGGCTCTATGATAGTCAGAGGCCTATTTTTTATTAATACAATTGAAACATAGTACTAAAAACTAACCCCAATTGAAACGAAAAACAAATATTAATACATAAACAAAGTATATATTTACTTTGTATGCACACATTCAAATGACGCATTTTCTGGATTTAGAAAATGCAAAGCTCTTAATAATGTCATCGGTGTCTATTTTTTGCAAAATGTCGTTTTCAATGCAGAGTAGAGCTAAGGAATTCAACCTTTTCTGACCCATAGACGAACGCAAATGATTCTTTACTCTTTTTAGCGCTGAAAATGAGCGCTCGCCAGAGCAATTAGAAATCATCAGACAAAGGTAAAGCCTGAAAACAACAGATACATTAGGAAATGCGTGCACGAATTCATTTTCATTTATGAACTTAAACATCTGAATTTCTTTGCATTCACTGTTGAAATGGTGTTGTTTTATCAGTGTAGAAAAATGAATCATCTCCTCAGGCAATGACTCCTCCAGATCATCTGGATAATATTGAAGTAACGATTTCGCACTTGCTTCAATTTTGCAGTTAGACATGGTGTTCAATTCTATCAGAAACGAAAACTTTCTTTGGAGACCGTCGTAAGCTTCTAGTCGGGTTTTCATAGACGAAAGAATTTGGTCAATGATCGGCAGATATGAGTCTACTTCGAATCTGCTCGATGAATCAAGTGATGTGTCTTCAGATTCACCTTCGCTATCCAACCCTACTTTTCTTCTTTTCTTTCTTGAAATTTCTTCAGTGTAATGATGACAGCCGCTTAATGCTTGACCTCTTCCTTCAAATGTTTGAAATTGGGGTCTGAGAAGTTGAATAAAGTTCTGTAGACCCTGAAGCAAATTTGTTGCGTTATTCAAAGTCATTTTGCTGTCCTGCAGAGCCTGGCTCGTCTTATGGAACCGTTCCATTATGCACGACCATACCTCGAGTAAAATACCAGTTTCAAGCTTTTTCATCGATGAAACAAAACCCCTGGCTGTTTCTTTAGTTTGATATGTTTCATCATTGTCATCAGATATTGCCTTCAAGACTTGAAGAACCGCTTGGTAACGTTTTCTTAGTGCATGTAGCGCATCATATCGCGCCTCCCAACGTGTATCAGACAAAGGCTTAATTTTTGGACATTGAAGTGGTTTCAGTGCATCAACAAGAAGATTCCACCTGTGTGTTGAAGCTGAAAAGAATACATAGCCCTTGAACAAACATGAAAAAACGAACCGCGGATTGGCAACACTCAGCAGCACATTTTCCCACAAGATTCAAGGAATGTGCTACACAAGGAATATATTCTGCTTGGTGGTTGCGTTCTTTTATTATAGCTTGCATACCTTTATATTTTCCGCTCATGTTAGCAGCGTTGTCATAAGATTGTCCTCGGAGATCTTTCAAACTGATCCCATTGTCTTCAATAAACTCCAAAAGTATATCAGCCAATTGGTGACCAGTGTGTCCACGGACACTGAATAATACTTTGCTTGTTTTATTTCGGAAATAATAATATTTAATACTTTTGTTGCAATTGCGTCAATGAATTCCTCGCATACAGTCGATGAGAAATACGAAACGTGTCCCTTGCCTTTGTTCACTCTCTTTTGAATATGCTCAGCAAGGAAAGTATCGTATTCTGCCAACAACTCCAAAATTCCAAGGAAGTTACCGTTTTGTGGAGAACCAACCCTCTCACTACTTCCGCGGAAGGCCAGCCCTCTGGATGATAGGAATTTTATCACGCTTAAAACTCGAGCCAATACTTTGGATCAATATTTTCTGTCAGATTCTTTTTGCTCTTCCAAATCTTTGCAAATGCTTCCTTTTTTTGCTCTTCGAAAGAAATATGTTGAAAGATAACTTATGTGTTTGTTAGTAGATTCGTGCCTGGCCAGGTCGCGTGGTGCATGTTTCCAGTCGCCATAACCAACTGATGCCAGCATGATTTTCTCAGAATCAGACGCAAAAAGTTTGCAAACAAAGCAATAAAGTTTTTTGGTTGAAGGCGAATAGCACAACCATTCGCGTTTCACTATTTCGCCGTTCAATTGTTCTCGCCAAAATAGCGATTTAGAACAACGCCGTTTAAATTTATCGCCAGTAATACATGTCTCTGAAGTTGAAAAATCTGCATCAAGATGTTGAAATTTTAAACTTCTTATTTGGCAGCAGTAATCTCTCAGCTGGTCAGAAATTACTCCCCAGCATCCAACATCCATGTCGTGTTGAATAGTTTCTTTTACCCCATGTGTTTCATCCTCAGCAACATTAGATGACTTGGTTTTTAAATTTGGTTTCGATGAAACAATATTTATATGTGGCTCTGGCTCTGCAATACAGTCACTCGAAGTAGATGGTCGCAAAGCAGTTGCATTAGGCCTACTGGACGTCGTTTCTGCAATGTTGCTTTTCGGTTCGCTTACATCAAAAAAATCAGTCACTTTTTTTGAACCTGCTACAACTTTTTTCAATTTAGCTTCTGCTTCTCTTCTAGATTTCTCCTTTTCCCAACCGCTTTTATACTTCTTCATTTTTATTTTTAAATTACTTTAGCCTACATATGGAATCTCCCAGCTACATATGGAAAACACTGTCACTGCAAAACACACAATAAGTCAAACACACAATTTAAATTTTTGAAATTAGTTAAACACACAATAAGGTGTCACCCTAACCTACTTAATTTAGCGACAAAGCCTAAATACCTGTCTAAGCTAAAGTAGAATAAGATCGCACAGAGACTATCAGCCAGTCAGCTTTTTTATTTTCAAGACGCAAAATCAGCGCATGAGAAAAACGGTAAAAGACCAATTAGTCACCGAGTCTACCACTCCCCGTATCAGCAACCTAGCCAAGCTAAAAACAATAGGCTACTAACAATCCTGCCTAACTAACCTAAGCCTCTCACTAAATCTACAATGGCCTAATCCTCCCAAAAACAGCTAGCAACAGAGAAGTTGAGAGAACAGCTGCAATATACTAACTGAAAGAAAATCACAAGGCTATCGATGACATAACTGGCCTAGCAGCCGAGAAAAAGCGATTGTTGCGTCATACGAGTGAGCAGGTTGGGTTTTACAGTGCATGGACAGTGTTTTCCATAATAGCTGGGAGATTTTTATTAGCCTAGGCTACCTTAGTTGTTTCATTGACTTAGTGTAGTGGTGGGCCTATATTTGGGTGTGGGCCTGGGGCTGCAGCCCCATCAGCCCCCGCCTTAATCCGGCCCTGCTTATATGTCATGATACCAATAAATTTGGCGTATGACAGACATAAAGAAGACATTCTTTTACAATTAAATCCAGACCTAAACCATCAACCTCAGGACTCAAATTACTTTCCTCTGCTTTAGAAGAAGCAGATTCCAATACTGATGAAGAATTAGAACCTATTGCAGCTACACATGGCAGAATAAAAGTGATGACTTTTTGAAGCTTAATAGAGACGATTAGATAAAATAACTGATACCGCATGCTAACAGAGGTGATTGTCAAATGCAGAGATATTTTATTTTTATATTGCAACTATCCAAGCAGAGGGTGGAAATCTAGGTGATATTCAGCTTTTAACGGAAACAATTTAACGATTGAGATTAAAAGTTGATTGTCAAATCACCTCCGTCAGCATGTGGTATCAGTTATTTTGTCTTATTACATTATCTCATTATGCACATTTTTTAAATCAGCATAAAAAACCATAGAGAAAAGTCTCAATACAGAATAAAACTAAACAAATTCCGTGGATTGGGGAGGTCTAATGTACATGTTGCTAGAATCTATGGTGCAGATTTATTCAATGAGATACCTGTAGTTGATGCTTCTACAGTAATAATTTTAAAACGGAGTAAGTAGAATATTTGCCCAAGTGACCACCCCTCCCCTAAAGCATGTCGCAAAAGTGAATTCTCTTTGCCCTTTCATGCCCAGCGTAAGGTTTACCAAACGCCAAACTAAGTGTTTTATAATTGTCATGTAAATAAGCATGGTGGTCCCAGAATTTTAGTTTTTCCAGCTTTGGGATTGTTTTGTTTTGAGATTTTTGTGATAAAGAGTTTAATGGCTAAAAGCATTTGAGCTTAAAACAAATAAATATTTTTTGAGAAATATTTTTTTATTCTAGTTTTAGGGGTGAGAAATCTTATAATGTCAAACTCTTAATGATTTTTCGGAGCAAATAATATTTTGCTTGATATTTTGTTATTATAATCGTAAAGCCACCTTTTGAAACCATGAGCAATACTCGCAAAGCCATTTTTTGAAACTATAAGCAGTGACATAATAAGCAATACTCTCATAGATTTTACGAAGTTCTGGTTTTGTGATTGTTTTAAAAGCTCAGTACTGCGTTTATCAACAGTTCGGTATTTCTATATCGCTCTTTTAAAAATCTCTCCTTGATAATTCTCCACAAAGTCATGTTCTTAACAAAATGTACACCTTTATGTGACCATACGCTTGCAATCAACTTTAATTCCCAATTGTTTGAGCTTGTTTTAAACATGATTTAAAAAAGGGACTGTCACTTTTTAATAGAATTAAAACGATAATTTGATTCAGCAATCTAAAGTAGAAAATGGAACTACATTTTAGCATTCTAAAACTTACTAATTATACATGGCAATCCGAAATCAGTATTTAATTGGGGTGACAAGGCTTTCCGACCATTCTATTGGCCACGTATTGATTAATCGGCTATGTTACATCTATCAATACCAATTAATCGGCTCCAATTTTTGAACATAACCTGCTCAGCATACTAAATATACTGTTGCCTTTGCACAGTAAAATAAAAAATTGTTTTAAAAAATTATTCTGATGTACCTATACATGTTAAAGTATTTTTTGCCGAAAACAATATTAACTTATATTTGCTTTATATTATATGTAAAAATAAATCCAGCATTCAATAGTAAAATAAGGCAATCATAATTAGCCTTGAAAGATTTTTTACCGAGGTCAGCAAGCGCATCGAAATATTGGCCTTGTGAGAAAATAACTATGTAAAAAAGGCAACTTTACTGAGATTTTGGTGATAGTTTGCAAATCAGATAAATTAAAACGCATGAGCGGTATAGCCAATTAAATTGCAATAAATCGGTTTAACTCTTACCAATATGTTTACAAGTGTCGGGAAAAAACAAGCAATTACCAGCAGTTACACAATCCTTACCTAGTTTCTTTTCTAGTTCTGGATCATCTTCATCTGTTATTACGTAAATCTAAAATAGATTGAATATTTTTACATTGACGTCTATAGCGTATAAATTAGATTGTGTTAAGTAGGTAAATAAAACAGGTTAAATCCTTTGACACAGTTTTTATTTTTCTAATTTTGGGTTCTAACAATACCAGATACAAACTAAAACTGGAATTTTTAAATCCGGTGTAATAGCAACTTATACGAGTTCTACAACTAATTTAAAAAACAAAACTTTTCAGGTAATCAACATTTAAAAATATCTTTAGTTTTGGGCTCAGTACAAAAATTCAAGTCATCATCCATTGGTCTGAATCATGGTGTCACGCTACGATTAAATTTTATCAAATAAAGACATTGAACCTTTTTAAATTAAGTAATTAAATCGACACCTTTTTGGATTAATTGTTTAGATTGAAACCTTTTTGGATTAATTATTCAGATCGTAACCTTTTTAAATTAATTGTGTAAATCGCATTAACGTTGACGCGATTATTTAGAATTTATTTGTGACTATTTACCGTTGTTGCCCTGGACAGTGGACAGCTGTTTGGATTACGGATTTACGCCGTGAAGTGGCTTTGTTCTCGTTGTTGAAAAAGAACGGGTGTAAAGCGTTCCTTCACATGTGGTCGCTACAAAAGGTGTATATATACGGGGCGGCAACGAGAAGACATTATTAAGTGAGATTCAATTGTAGATGCAGGTATAAAGGCAAATTCGAGATGACGAACGTATTCTTTGTATATTTTATGTATGTGAATGTATCTGTCGGGACGGCAAGTTGGTATTAAGCGTTAGAGGGAAAATTTATAAAATTCATTACATTCTTTTGCGGCTCTGTAAATTCGGTTAGGTAATTTGTATGTGTTTAATCTATTGGTAAATTGTAGCATCTCGTGTATAATTTTGGCGCTTGTTCTTATTTTCATTTAATCTTTTTGTCTTCGTTTCTTCAATATAATTAATTCAGATTTTAATACCTGTCTGTCCTTCTAATTCGCTAGGCCCCGCCAGTTCAACACTCGCAAAAGCTCCTTTCAACAGGCTAGGATTTTCTGCGATATTAACGTAGGGTTCGCCTCTAGTATCTTGTGGTTATTTTGGTACTAAGTAGGTAGAGCGTGACACATGGTTTGAACCAAATAAACCAAAAAGAACTGTTATTTATTTTTTCTTTTCACTAGCTTTAAGTAATAAATAAAATAATAAAACTATATAATAAAACAAAAAACTAAGAACATTTAACTACGAGCTAAAAAACAATATCTCTAAAAGCAGGTCAACAAAATGATTTGACGGTTTTTCTTCGTTTAAACACTCCGCCGCCTGCTTCGCGAACGAAAAGGATAATATAATAGATAGGAAGCTGATGGCAATAAATCTATCAGATCATTACTACGTATATCTTTGGTTTATTTTCCTCACTTGCCTGAGAAGGTAAGAAGAGTAAAATTTAGAAAAATATTTGGCTGATTACCCCGACCTGCTTTTGGAGATGCCAAGATATTATTGTAAAATTTTTATTTGTTTTAGTTTCGATATAATGGTATAGTTTTAATAAACCTAAAAACCGGCAAGCTGAAAAAAATGATTGGTAAAGTATCTTTATGACGGACATAACGGCAAGACGAAAGAAAGAATTAAAGGAAAATTTATCGTCTTTGGTCATCATTAAAACAGTGTTTCTTTCTATAACCATTTGGTCACTCCAATGCATAGTATTATTTGAATAAATAATTAGCCAGTAAATTTAATTAAATTCATGTCTATGAGGTACATTTAAATATTTACAGCGCAAAAAATGCAAAACATTAATACATATTGAAGACTTCCAAACCTGATTCAAAACTTTTTTTATCCAAGTTTTCAAAAGCAATTCAACTCGAGTTTTATGAAATTTTTTGGTTGTCTTAATTGTTATTGTTATATTCGCTACATATTGCGACATTGAAGACAGTGAAAGTGGTTTTTCACCAATCTTTTTTGTTCTGTTTGGCAAAGAACTTTGGATTAAACGTTTTTTGCGTTTTTTAAATTTTAGAATCAGCCGCGTTTCAAAGGCAAGCACCAAAATTACAGCAAAAATTGAACAAGCTAAAATCATTTTTTTGTTCATCACTTTGAATTTTTTTATAAACGTTTAATCACAGCTAAACCTGAAATTTCATAAATAAAGATTAAGTACAGTTAGTTATAGTTTTCCAGCCAACATAACCGCTGTTATTAATAAATAAACACAAAACAAAGCAAGTTCTTTGATTTTACTGATAGCCTACTACCGCAGTTTATCAAAGGACTGTTGCTAGAAAATAAGTAATTCAACTGTTTTAATTGTTTATAACTAATCGTGTTTTTATTAACATAAAATTGTTAGCTGCTCTTGCATTGACATTTATCTATTGTAGAGTATTTGTAACCTAGCAAGGTTTTTTTAATTGATGATAAAAATCTTTGTACGCTACAGCAAATACTCTGCAATCTTTTCGCTCTCGCACCACATTTTGTAACCTTCTAAAATTTTGCGCATACTTAGATTAACCCTAATTTACCTTGCTTTACCTAAGAGTCCTCAAAGGACCCCTCCCTTATATAAAAACGATATAATTCGTAAAGTTTGGATGAAAAAAAATCTAAAATTTTATGACTTTTCCTGAAATTTATTCCAGAATATTTTGGTATTTTACTTAAGCAAACCCGATGGGTTGTTTTAGTGTAGCAAGCTATTTTTTTGACTTACCTCTTGATTTTCGTACACTTTTTGTGTGCAAAAATCATGAGATAAGTCAAAAAACGTTTTGAACGTCTTGCTGTGTTTGTCAAGATTACTGCCTCACGTAGTTGTTATTTATTTTTGCAGCAGACTGACTAATCCGACTATATGTCGCAAAACAAAGCAATCAACGAAAATTTGAGGATCTTCAACTTTATGCAAAATAAGAAAAGACTAATAGCAAATATATTATTAGTAAAGATATTTGACTAAACTGGAGTAAATTTTCTCCAACATATCAAGAAATCAACAGCGCACCTATTGTCTGTTAACCCTATTCTCCTCAACGACCGGGCTTCTGAAGCTCGGCCCTTGCAAAAACGTTTGTAATTACTTCATTTTTGTAGATAAAATTCTGGAATTCCTTGACTTTTTCTAATTTGAAATGCTGAATAAGATGGTACTATTTTTAGGTGCCCCCGAACAAGGGTTAACGGGTAAAATAGACGTTTTTTGCAAATTTGTGAATTTTTGCTGGTTTTTGCAAGCAGAGCGTGAAATTTCAATTTTACGCCTTTATTAAGTAACATAAATATTACTAAAAATTGGCTCTGCGTGACGAAGCGAACGAATTACGTCGTTTGCGGACATCAAAATGCCTGAGGCGATGCAGAACTTATTTCATGTAAATCGCATTTTCTTTTTTTGAGCTTTTGGCGATTACTTGAAAAGATTTTACACATATACATTCTTTTGTATAAAAAAATTGCTGTAGGACTGCTTGAATACCAATCAAGCGGACAAAATTCTTTACACTAAGCATATTTATAGTGAAATTATAATATTTCTTATAACTATTTCTTATAACTATTTATTCGTGGGAAAAAAACTAAAGGGCCGTTTTTATGTTGAAATTTTCCTTACAATGAAAAATCCGACGTATTTTTTAAGTATAAGTTTACTTGTTTAAAGAAGTTTTGTAAAAAATTTTATAGCTTTTAGATGTGGATTTTGCAAACAGAAAACATAGAATAAAAACAAGACGTTTGATACAATTGAATTTAAATGAAACAGAGGTTTCCAACTTGTATAAATTCATGACAGTTCTAAAGTCTGAAATTTACACAAATGACTTTTTTCATCCCAAAAAATTTTCATGCCAAAGTTTAAAAAAACGGTTCGTACTTATTGCAAACTGTTTGACAAATTCATGTCGAAAGCTAAATAAAGACCAAAAAAACTTCATTCTTGAAATTTGAAAAGAACTTTTTATGTAAACGTAAAGACCGTTTCTGGTCTTTTCGCAATAAATTTTATGTTTGAACTTAAAATGTCATTTAAAAAAAAATTAGATATAATTTCTGGTCTAATATGATTATCTTATTATATTCCGACGTCTTTTTAGTTTTAAAATGACCCACTAACTAGAAACCACGGAATAAAATCAACCTAGACATCTTAGTTACGGATGACCTGGGCTATTTACAAGGGCTTTTCTACGTAAAATCAGATAAAGCTTCGAGCCCCTAATATTATGTGCACAAAGCTTATAATCCATGTTAGAGCTTCTTTGAATTCTTGATTACATAAATTTCTCTTTTCCTAATTGCGTCAACTCCAATTCGAAAATCTACAGAAAAGCGCTTGTAGCTGCGATTCGAAAGACAAAGAAGGCGGTTGAAGACCCAAAAAGTTATTGACAAATTTATCAATTTTACATCCCCAGGGAAAAATTTCAGACGCTTACCTACGTCCGCAATAAGCCAATTGATGGTTTAAATGCAAAAAGTCAACCGTGGATCAAATCGTTTTGTTATTACAAATCATGGACAATTTTTTCGAGACTAAGAATTCCAGTGCTATTTGTCAATCTGACAGCTGCATATGACACTGTTATTTTATTCAAAACTTGACTTTAACTGCAAGTTGCTGAGGTTTCTCCTGGATTAATGCGTGGTTCGAATGAGTATAAAACTAGTTCACAACGAAGTTTTCACTCTAACGGCGACAGTAAGCAAAATAGTCTAGGGTGTCAGAGAAACAGTGTTTCTCCAAAATCAATCACGATTTTTTAACATCTAAACGTATAATCTGTTTCCCACAATATCCAGAATAAAAAAAATGTGAGCTAAAAGTTTACAGTAATCAACATTCACCATTGTGTTTGGTTTCGATTTATCTTGAAGTAAAACTAGACAAATCACTCAAGTTTTGTCACCACCGTTTGGCATTGTGCAAAAAACTTCGCCTGTCCCACTGCTGAGGTAACGTGCTGCCTCAAAGCGGGTGCTGGAGCCAAAACATCAGATACAGCTCTCTAATTTTTAGTCTATTCAACAGCCGAGTATTGGAGTCTTGCTTGTTCTCGTAGTACTTGGTTCATATTTAGTATTTTGAATGACGCTTTGCGCGTAGTCACTAAATGTCTCCGTCACTTTCCAACAAACCACTTAACAGTTTTTTTAAACATCCAGCCATCTGAACTCTGACAACTAGTAATGACACTTATTTTGGCTAAAGGTGGTATTCTAGACCTGTGCTCCGCTACTTTTTCAAACATGCGGCACACTTTGAAAAATTTCAAAAATTAGCAGAACACCTGGACCAGGCGAAGAGCTAAATTTTGTACGCTTTCCGTTACCTGAAGTTTCATTTGGCTGTCATAAAAAACCTAAAAACTCAATCTAAACTCAAAAAATAAAGTGACGACTTTTTTTTCATTTGAAGTTACCAATTTGCACATATCGTGCACAATCGAGCCTGGTTCAAAATCGATCAAAAAAAATTATCAATTTATTAGCAGAGAGTTTTTATGATTACAAAATAAAGCTTCATATGAAAAAAAGCGTTCGAAATTTAGTAAAAACCAAAAAAGGTCTTGATATCACACAATAAGATGTATTGCATAATGAATTTTTTAAGTTTTTAGGTTGCTACTTTAGAGAAACATAACTTTATCTCTATTTCAAAGAGTATGTTTCTCGTTTTTCCGCAGTATATGAGTTGCAAAGCACTGCTCTAGACAACTGGACGCAGCCGATTGGGGGCCGTTTAACTAACCAATCGACTGACACTAGTTGTCCTTAACTCGTCTGGTTGCGTCCAGTTGGTTGCGACCAGTTGGTTGCGGCCAGTTGGCCCATTCCGACTGCGGACTGTAGTTGCGCGTTTTCATTTGTGCATAGAAAAATAAGGTCTCGCTCCTTTTTCTCATTGCAAATGCGGCGCCTTGCACAAACCAGAGATAACATTGTATTGGAGTGTCACATGCAGTGGACATTTCAAGGAGCACGAGGTCGGACAGTTTTGGATAAAAAATAAACGGTTGTGGCTTGGTACATTGCCAACAACATTTAATCCTGGCAATACAATAGCAATTTACAGTAAAAAATAAAGCACTGGGGCAGTCCTATTTATGTGTTTTACTTGAAGGGGATACTTTTACATGCTACAACAATTTCGGCCTAGAATCCCCTGTTTTACGTAATGATGAAAAAGAGCTTTTACAGCTTAACATCTTTTTCTCGAAGTTATCTTGGAGAGGCCTTGTGGTGATCTATATTTTCTGACGGTGATTAATCTAATCTTCCACATTGTAAAACAAAAAAACGCATTTTTTAATTAAATATATTGGAGCCAAAATAAGTTATTTTATCCCGTATTTCATGCAATATTTTTCGTATTGCAAAATAAAAAAATATATTTATCTATTTTTGTTACCGAGATTTGCTTATTTTCTAGTTTTGCTTTTAGGTTTTCTCTTGTTAATTACTTTTTTGCCTTTTTGCTGCTTGTTTTTCAAACGATTGTTTTATTATAATTTTTTTGTCATTTTGAATGGCACAATAAAAGTGACTGCTTGACTAAGACACATTATGGTTATTTTTCAGTCATGTTTTCCTACATTGAATCTCAATTATAAGTTATGCAAATATCTGCAAATGTTTAGTGACGAAATAAACAAATGTAAATCTTAAATCTTAACAAATGTTAGAATATTGCTGTTCAAGAAATTTTTTATTGGGCACTCTAGTTTTTATAAACTGTAATTTAGAGTTGCTAGTTGGAAAAGTGACATAAAATGTTTTTTCTAATAAAACAATAAAATGTAATAAAAAACGAACATATACGATCTTTATCCGTTCCCACCAAAACGACACTTGCAACCTCTCGCCAGCAATAATTCAACCGCACGTTGAAAGAAGAACTTTGACTGGCAATCAACAAAAAATTAAATTGATTTTGGCGAAAGTCATTTCCGTGCTAGTGACTCCTGCCTGTGTCGTAACATTTACACCTCAAAATTATGCTTCAAAGTCTAATTTTAGGAAACCTTGTTGACTCTGCCATGATAATGAAATTGGATCAGGACAGAAGATGCAAAAACAAAACATAAACAAATCACGAAATCAGTGTCAAACATGCGTCTCTTCCACATTTTTGCAGCACTGCTTACAAATTTGCGTTTTATGCATTGATCGATGCCGAGATATGTTCTACGACTAATAGTAACAGTTATATAGAGTAATATTGTTTTTTCAGTGTTTTTTTGTAAAGTAATGCAATGGCGTAGTTTCATTTCAATAATTGAAAAACTTTTTTTGCGGCAGTGAAATACGATGTTCATGTAAACAGTGATATATGAAAGATAAAATTTTGTTGGTTTTATAATATCTGTAAGTCGATATTTTAACACTGCTAAATATCAAAACATAGCCAATTTCAAATTATTTAGCGTAAAAAAAAAATTTATTTTCTTTTTTTTATCCATTTTTAAAAAAAGCAGCAATAACTATTAGTAATCACAAAACATGTAGACAAAACATGTGAGCAAGTAAATGAAGCTGGTCTAAAATATTTTTTATATTTCGACCATTCAAACAATGAAACAAGCTTCCTTAGCTTCTTTATTGTTTGTAATTGTCGTGCGCGTTGACGTCACTCTTTACGTCCAATTTTTTAATTTATTGTTACAACAGCGAATCCGTTACAATCGCATTTCACGCAAGTTAAAGGAGTGTCTAAAGGTAAAAATTCAAGTGACTTTGCTAAATTGCAATTTTGCATACTTTATCACAGTGGTTCTCAAACTTTTTTTCGTTGTGACGCCTTTGCAAAAGTTTGCTGAGCTTGCGACGCACCAGTCATAAAAACACTGCTACCAAAGTTCCATTTAGTAGTATCGCAACACTTAATAAAGAAAAGAAAGAATCAATAAAGAAACGAAATATCAAAAAGAACAATAGCCCTATCATTTAGTAATTTAGTTCCAATCTAATGTGACGTGTGGGTTTGTTTATTTTTGCAAAGGTCGTGGAACCTTGGGAGAATCTTTGAAACTGCCACCCTCATTTCTCTTTCAACGTCTATTCGTGATCGATAATTAGTTTTAATGACGGCCATGGCAGAAAATCCAGCTTCGCATAAATACGACGTAGCGAAAGGGACAAGCACTCGCAATGCTTTTTTCGTCAAAGCTGGGTTTCATCATTCACTAAAATTTAAAAATGTGTCAGATTGACTGAATTAAATGTCCTTTTCAGGAAACTGTCGCAGGTAAGATCAATGTAGTCTTCTTTTTCTTCTTCAGTGAAGGAAGATGGGATGGGCTGGACGTAAGGGTTGCTAATCCATTTATAGCTTGATAAATCTTCTGGAAAGTACTGTGCGAACTTCAACTCGAGCGTAGATAGGTGTTGCACAAATACGCTTTGTAAATCTGAAGGCAGCATCATGCTTTTCTTCTCAAGCAGATTGGACAAAAAAGAGAAGTACTGAGAACTTCCGGACACATTTGCAATATCTTATTTCCATAAATACAGCTTTTTTGTGATTTTATCTGAAATGTCGAGCATATTTCTATCAGCCCCTTGCATAGACAGGTTCAGTTTATTCAATTTAGTAAAGCTTTCACACAAATAAGCCAATTTTAATAAAAATTCGTTCTCAGCTAGATAATCAGCAAGTTGATTCTTTTCTTGTTGCAAAAATGCATGAAGTTTGTCTAGCAGTTCGTAGACTCGTTCAAATGATTTTCCAAGCGAAAGCCACCTGGATGAACAATAAAACAGCAAGCTTCGATGCTCTGCATTCATCTCCGCTCAAAGTTTTTCAAACACTCTTGATTTTGATGGCCGTGTTTTGATGAAGTTAATAACTTTGGTGACGATTTCAACTGTAGCACCAAGTTCCGGGCTCAGTTCACGAGCCACCAATGCCTCTCGGTGAATCATGCAATGCATCCACTTAGCCATTTTGGCATGTTCTTGAATTAGTCCTTCGCAGTCCAGAGCGGCTTCCAGACATTGCTTTGGCGCCATCTGTGCATATGCTAATGCACTTTTCCCAATCTAAGTTGTTTGTGGAAATAAAATTGTCGATTATGTTGAAAAGATCAATTTCTCGGCAACCAAGTTCAATAGGCTTGCAAAAGAATAGTTCTTCTACCAAGTTGTGCTCAGAAAAGTCAACAAAACGCACATAGCATATTAGGTGGGCATCTTGACTACTATCAGTCGCTTCATCTAATTGCAGGCTGAATTCTCGCTCTTTCATTCGATCGATCAGTTGATCGTGAATGTCCAACGCCATGTCAGCAATCCGACGACACACGGTATCATTGGATAACGGTACTAACTTTAATTTTTCGGCAGCTCCTTCTCCTATCATCGTACTTGCAAGATCAATTGCAGCAGGCAGTATTATTTCCTCAGCAATGCTGTGAGTTTTTTTACACTTAGTGATTCTGTGCGCAACTAGATAGGATGCTAATAAAGCCTTTGATGGGAGTTGCGTGAATTTCGAAATGGTTGATACTTGGCTCTTCATATCACTTAATTTTCGAGCAAAAAAGTTTCTAGGTTTACTTGCAAATTTTGGATGTGATGATGTCAAACGTCGTTTAAATTTGTTCGGTAACATACTCTCACTGGCCAATATCTTGTTGCAAATAACGCACTGAGGTTTTTCCTCACCGTTTTGCAAGATAAACGTGAAACCAAAATCTAAATAAGTGTCGCTGTACTTGCGAGACTTCTTTTTAGGTTTATCATCTCCAATCGAAGATTTACGCTTGGCCTGCAACATTAACTTGCTGTTTACATCCATTTTATAACTGACTTTTTATTGAATAAATTTTATAACTGACTTCTTACTAAATGAATTGCGCAATGCGTTGTAAGCAATAAAAAAGATTTTAGTTGAAGTAATGGCTATTACATAACAATAGAAAAAACTTCGAATGCTTGAAGCGTGAGCCGGCGGAAATAGTACATTCTTGGTATCCAATTAAGAACAGTAAGCCTTAAGCTATAAAACCGTAATTTATTCATTAAAATTTTCTCTTTTTTGAACAGAATGGCTGTGCGACGCCCTACGAGATTTCAAACGACGCACCAGGGCGTCGCGACGCACAGTTTGAGAATCACTGCTTTATCAAATAAATTTTAAAAACTTTTTTGCTCTAACAAAAGTTAAATAAATGATCTTTACTCTGCTCAAATTTCATAAAGATAGCTAAAGTAGTTTTAGAGTTACAAATCGTTAATTTGGTGAGCTTCTGAAGCCCGGCCGTTGAGGAGTCAATAGCTCGAAAAAGCTTGAGGAGAATAGGGTTAAGAGTATTGGACATGTAAACGTAGGGTCCTCCGAGGACCCCCTTAGATAGGCAACAGAAAAAAATAGCCTAGGTAAATAAGCGTTATAGTTAAGACCTTTTATTGGTTTTTGCTAAATTTCAAACGCTTTTTTATCTGATGCTTAGTAGTGACCAAACAGCCAAAAATTTCAATTTCTATCTTCATAAGTAAAGTGAGAACCGTTTTTGGTCTTTGCTTGTTTTAAAAATAGTTTGTTTTTATGTGAAGTTTCCAAGATATACATATTTGGTACAAAATGAGGCTGGAGACATATGAATATTAAAAAAAGCTCTTCACTTTACTTATAATAATTTTCATTAAAATTTTTAGCCTTTTCGGAAAAACAATTTTTTTCTATTTTAAAGAGTGTGTTTAAATTTCGGTTTTTTCGCGGCGCATTGCTTGGTCTTACGCCACACCAGCACAGCACCAGATAAAGAACAGTAATCTGTTTTATGACTGTTCTATATTTTGAAATTCGGAAAACTCTGTCTCTATCGAAATCTAAATGCTTTTGATAATTTGCTCTTGCTAATCATCATTATTATACGAGCGTATTACTTGTTTTAGTGGTTTTTAAACTTTTTTTGTTATGGCATTTTAACCTTTATTTTACCGCTTATAGTTCCGCTGATTGTATTTTTATGAATTTTACATATTTTGCCATTGTTGTGATAAATAACCTTTTTGCAAAGTTTTAGGTTCGTAACAAGTTTTTACCGGAAGTTACGTCATGTTCTTTTGTGGAACATTGGCGGTTTACTGTACAAGTTTTTTCAGTTTTTGCTGTGTATTTATGTACTAACCTAGAACTACGTTTTTCCGTTAAAGGTTACGGAAACACTCAAGTTGTGGGAAAAGTATGCTTTGTTTGTGCTTGTGCATTAGGAACGAGTATGATCAGTTTTGAAACAGGTCTTGCCACGCTCCTCATGGAAATGAATGTTGCATTTTGTGCACATACTTCTTGTATTTTTTTGCACACTTTACGTCGACCTTGGGTTGTTGCAGGTCCAAGGAAGTGGTTTACTGCATCAAAGTGTATATCCAGTGGTAGTTCAGCAGCAGCACTACGTTTTATTTCACAGTGTTCTTGACCTTTGAGTAGGCACAGCGTCACTTGCCTTCTAAAATCGATGTAGGTTATTTTCTTATTTCCAATCTGACAGTGAATCTTCCATGCAGCGACAACCGTAGTATTGAGAAGATTGACAAAAAGTGGCCAGTACCATTTTTTACCACGTACTTTACCCGGCGTCTAACCTTGTAAACTCGTATGTGACTTTCCCAGTTGCTTGCAATTGTCAAAACTGAATTGTCATATCACTTAGCAATATAAATACTCGCATCACAGCAATATTCAAAACATCCACGTTTCTGTTTATGATGCTGTTTTGAGCTAATCATCTTTTGACTGTCGCCTGCTGTTCTGTTTTCTCTTATCGTGCCAGTCGCTCGAACATTAATCTTCGCTAAATCAGACATCAAACTATAACTTGTAAAAAAGTTATCAAAGTACAACTCATGCAGCACTGGAATTTGCAGTGATAATATCAACCATGTTGTTGATTACGCGAGATTCCAAAGTTTGATCTTGCAACTTTTTCTCTTTTTCTTGATAAATCTTTATGATGTATAGATAACCATCGCTGCCGCATAAGCATGAAATCTTAAAACCAAAGCAAATAGGTTTTCCTTTAATGAACATTTTGGCACTGTGCCGACCAAAATAAGGTACCATAGATTCGTCCACACTTAAAAGTTTGTTGAATATGCCAAACTGAATTGGGTCTCGATTTAACGTCTTACAAAGTAGCACTATTTTACTCATTTTGTCCCCTTCTTTTAAGTTTTAGTTGTCAGCGAAGTGGAGAGACTTCTTTATTTGATGATACCTGTTCTGCTCATTGTATTGGACACAATTACTATCAGTGGTGGATATTGGGTGAGGCGATTGAGGCAACCTCGGGCCCCCCTCGATTTTAGCGGCCCCCCCCCTTGTAATATAGCACATGGAAAATAGCACATACAGTTTCAATTTGCTGCAGATGTTTTTTAGAGGTTATTATGAATTCGGGACGAAAAGTGGGAAATACAAGATCGATTCGAGGTGACGACCTTTTTTTTTTAGAGAATACCTTGATTTTGGGAGCAAAATAGGGAGATCAGAGATGAAACTGAAGTGAAGACCTTTTTTTTAGAAATCACCATAATTTTTGGACAAAAAAGTGAAAGACGAGATCAAAACTCTTTTTCTTTTTTAGAGAAGATTAATTTTTGAAAATCCTTGCCTCGTGCCCCTGAATTTGAATATCCACCACTGATTGCTACACCTAAATCTTCTTGCCTAGAGCAATAATGGTGCTCTTCAGATAAAGAATGATACCCTGAAAGTAAGAGTATACCCAAAATCGTGCGGATTTCTTCGCCTGTAACATGGATATTAGGATTATTTTTTATCTCGATTTTTATACAAATTCGTTTGGCAAACAATTTGATCAATCATCTTCTCAGTAAACAAAAATCTCCAAATCTCAAATGGTGACCTACCATCCAGGTTGAGAATGCGATTTCTCAAAATACTGGAAACGTCATCAATAAAATTGTTTTATTGAAGTAATAACTTTTTTTCCATTTCGGAAATTCTTTCTTTCTAGTTGATGGTAGAGTCGCTTCTGATTCTTCATCACTCTCAAAGTCTTCCTCCACTTCAAGTTCCCCAGCTGGCTAAAAATTTCTTCCATTCTGTAAGCAACATCTTCAACATCACTCTCCTGGCTACCAGAGTCTCTTGACTCAGGCGGCAATACAATAACCTTAACTACGTTTTTTGCATTTTCTATAGTTTCGTTGACTTCTACCAACATTGATACATAGGTTACCTTTCTTGCACCGCAAAAAACTGTAGTATCCATGTTTGATCCAATTTTCTAAACTTTGCTGCTACTGTGCTTGAAACAAACTGTTGATAAACGTGTTTCTTTGCTCGCTGAGAGTTCGAAAATAAAGCAACACCGTTGCGTTGTGACGTCACAAAAATAAAGCACTCTGCTCTGTGACGTCAGAAAAATAAAGCAATAAACTTAATCATAAAGCTAATAAAATCTCGACGACTGCATTGAAATCACAGCTGGATAGTTTTATACGAAAACTGCTACTTTCCTAGCGCAAGACAAAGGCCGATGTATTTCAAGACATTGCGATTGAAAATCAGAAAATTGTGTCCGGAAAACCGCCGTTGTTCCACAAAGGGAACAAAAATTTTTTAGATAAATTTTACCCTACCCAATATCTATATTTTGGATTGCTTTTTGCATGGGGATGTGACCGAATGTGTCTACTAAATATGATAGCACGCTAGAAGCGTTTTGAAAACGACAAAGATTTTTATAAATTCGTAAGTATGCCTTATACCGAAAACGCAATTTTCATAAAAATGGCAATCACATAAATATTCATATGCGCAAAGTATTTTTCATTAAGTTGGTTAATATGGCAAAACAACTCCTTAACAACACACAAACAACATTACACTATCTATAATTAATAGTAAGGGTGTTAAAACAGCTCTGAAAAATTTGTTCCCTTTGTGGAACAATGGTAAGAAAAAGGTTAATAGAGCACAACTACTTTATGAAGGCCAAAACCTATTTGGTGCACTGTACAAGTCTAAATACGAGCAATCCTTCATTGTTGCACATGCGTTCTTTTATTTTTCCATAAAATCAAAATATTTTCATAAAGAGAAAAAGATATTGATAGAATTAACATTGCTATATTCAAGACCAATTGGAATAATATAAATTTTTTTAATCTCTATATATATTAAATTGACTCATAGGAACACGTTGGAGGCGTTATACTTAGTGGCAACTGGTAAGTAAAAAGCAAAGAAGTGCTGCAATCAGAGATCCGGGAAAATATTTTGGCGGTCGGGGCAAAATTTAAAAAAGGGCACGTTTTTGTCAAAAAGACACTTTCAACAAAAACGAATTTTAAGCATAGGTAGAATCGAGAAAATTTTTACTAAAAAGTTTAGTGAAGATGAAGAAATGAATAAAAGTCTTTACTTTTTGGCTGTGGCGTTTCGTTTACTTAAGTCGCAAATATTTTTCATTTACTCGAAAAGGTGAAACATTTCTTTTGGAAATTAAGACTTTTTTTATTTTATCGGCCTTTGTTTTGCTCTATAAAGATTTACACTTTTAGTTTAAACTCAAGTAAAGACCTTTTTATGGTTTTCACCAATTTTTCAGAAAAAAAATTTTCTTCAATTTGTTAAAGTAAATGTTTGTTGAGGTGTCCCTTTTAATTAAAAAACTGACATTTTTTCATTAAAAAGGCTAAATTGCTCTTGTTAAATTACTGCTATATCAGGTGGCTTTTTTCGCAAAAAGCCCCTTGTCTAAATCAATATTTTAAAACTTTGTTGCATCAGAGTTGGTATACAGGGTGACACAAAAAAAAACGGTCATCACCAAAAATCGAATAACTTCCAAAATTTTATTTAGATTAACACAAAACTTTAGCTATATTAGGTTAAGCCTGTGTAGCAGACATCTCCAAAGTTTCAAGTCTGTACTACAAAAACTCTTTGTTTCACTGGCGCTCAAAAAATGTGCTCCGAATGAGCTCCCCGGCACTGCAGGCACATTTGGATCCGGCGGGCAAAGATCTCGATGACCTTCCCGCATTCCTCCCTTGGGATCGCTCTTATTGCTACTGTGATTGCTGCCTTCAGGTCAGGGATAATCTGGGGGTTGTTGCCATACACTCTGTCCTTAAGATATCCCCACAGATAAAAATCTGGGGGGTTCAAGTCCGGTGACTGAGGACGACAACGAGCGGTCTGTGACAATCAACACCGAGCGATATGTCCAGGTGCTTGGCAAGTTCTGGACAGCACTTGGTCGTCGGACAGGGGTCGTCAGGGTCCTCCAGTGGTTCCAGCAGGATGCTGCCACCCCCCACACCTCAAACAAGTCATTGGCATGACTACAGCAGCGTTTCCCTGACCGACTGATCAGCCGCGGGTGTGACCCGCAGTGGTCGCCGCATTCACCGGACTTGAACCCCCCAGATTTTTATCTGTGGGAATACCTTAAGGACAGAGTGTATGACAACAACCCCCAGATTATCCCTGACCTGAAGGCAGCAATCACAGTAGCAATAAGAGCGATCCCAAGGGAGGAATGCGGGAAGGTCATCGAGATCTTTGCCCGCCGGATCCAAATGTGCCTGCAGTGCCGGGGAGCTCATTCGGAGCACATTTTTTGAGCGCCAGTGAAACAAAGAGTTTTTGTAGTACAGACTTGAAACTTTGGAGATGTCTGCTACACAGGCTTAACCTAATATAGCTGAAGTTTTGTGTCAATCTAAATAAAATTTTGGAAGTTATTCGATTTTTGGTGATGACCGTTTTTTTTGTGTCACCCTGTAGATATATAATTGTAGAAAAAAAATCTAACACAATGTTTCTATCCTGTAAATTTCAAAAACAATTTCCTCCCTAACCCCCCTTTCGCCGACTTTTAATCTGCCAACTGTAAAACACAAAGCGTGTTAATTTAAAGGATGTTAAAGTTTATTTCTAAGTAAACATTTTAACTAAAAAGCTTTATGCCAAATAAAAGGCGCTGTGTTGTACTTGTTACGTTTAGAATTAGCCTGCAGTAGATTGAGTGAGCTGCGATTGTAGAAACTCAAACTTACATTCAATTTTCGATATACAGTAATCTCCCGGTTAAGTTCGCACCCGTTTAAGTTCGCACCCCGATTAAGTTCGCAAAATTTTTTTAAAAAATCAAGATTCAACTTTTACAAAATTTATTGATATTTACAACAAATCAGACAAGTCATAAAAAATGTTTACGATTTAAACAAGTCATGAATTGTCAGCTCATGCATATTTCATTTTATTTGTGTTTTGCGTTTAAAATTATCTGCCTTAATTATTGCTGGAAAAGCTCAAAGAAATTTCTCAGCTCATTACAGTAATTTCCTGTTTGAGCTTGCACGTCGGTACACAACAACTGATCCTCAATTTCAAGAACTTTATTGTATATGTGTTCAAACCCACAAAAAGTCACATGTTCCCTGTTGGTGCTAGACTATGTGCGCAAGATTCGACCACAATGCGTACGTTTTCATCTTTATTATCATTTGTTGCTTGTATACTTTCCAACACCTCATTAAGGTCATTCAAAATTTTATGTGAAAATTCTTCACTGTTTTCGTCATAAACATGCACAAACTCATCTAGAGTGCTTTCATCTATTGGAATATTTAATGCTTTGAAGCTCCACAGTAGATCAGTCATCATATCAACTTCTTCATGAGCTCCACCTTTTAAAGTTACTACTTCAGCCTTGTTAAACGCATTCTTTATTGTTGCATCTGATATCGCATCCCAAGTAAGCTTGATATAGTGAGCTGCATCTAGTATATGAGTAGGGTTACCATAAGCAACAACTGCTGCTCTTCTAGGGAGTCTTTTTGCTTGCTCTTTTTTGCAAGCTTTTAAATTCTCATCCAGCACGTAGAAATCCAAAATATCTTTGAGATATAAATATTTATATTTTCGGGAACATATTTTGCAATTATGGCATATAATTTATTCAAAGCTGCAAGATCAGGATTTCCTCGGTACACCTCTGCTCCTTTACCGTGAAGAAGAAGCTGTTGTATTGACGGCGTTCTCTAAATCGATTAAACCACTGCCTTTATGCTTTAAAGTCATCCTGCGATATTAATAGTTCTTCAGCAATTTTTTTGCTTTCAAAATGGCGAGGGAAGGTGGAACAGACAGGTTTACTCGACGCATGATATCAGTTCACAGGTATAACTTATCTTTTACCTCTGTAAACCTGCCCACAGACGCTCTGAATATTTTCTTTTTTTTCTTCTTCAGACATCAGAGCAGAACGCTTACGAATATCTTCACGCTTCGACCAGATTTTCTACCAATAGCCTCACTCACTCCGTACTGTTGTGCGATACTTCGTTTATTATGAGGATTTGACTGATTCAACTTGGAGATTACTTCCAATCTTTCTGACTCATTCAATCGTTTAACTTTGCCTGACTCTATTATGTGAATAATATCAACTTTGCCTACAAAAATTAATTTTTATCTTAAGTCAATGAAACAATTAGTCTCAAAACACTAGCTTAAATGACGAGAGTTTTCGCTTTAATTGATAATTCTACAGGTTCTATGTTACGTAATATTCGCTTAGATATAAATATTAAGTTCGTACTCGCTGTTCAGATTCATGTTGCGAACTTAAGCGGGAGATTATTGTAAAGCGTCAAAGGAATTCGTCATTTTGCGTCACTTTGCATAAATTCTTGAGCTAAATTTAAAATTGTTCACAAAGTTGCCAATTAAAATTAATTAAAAAAAAACCACAAAACTTAAATTTAATAAGCAAAAATGAAGAAAAATTAAAAGTAGTTAAATTTTTTTATTTTTTAAGGTTGCTGATAATATTTAAAGCTGCTGCAGAGATATTTTGGGGTGGTGCAGCTCCGCAGCTGCTATGGACGAGCCACCATTGTTTATACTTAGGCAACAGTTAAATGATTACCACGACATGTTTCCGAAGATGCAAAGATATTGTTGTCCAGTTGATATCTTCTATTTCGGTTTTTTAGTTTTTATTTAGAGATGTTATTGACATTCATAGCTGCTGGCTGAGACCGGTGCGCAGACAAAAATGCTGTAAACTATTTTACTTAACCTTATTTTCCTCAACGGCCAGGCTTTTGAACCCCGGGCTTTGCAAAAACGTTTGTAATTACTTTACCTTTTTAGATAAAATTCTGGAATTTCTTAACTTTTCCTAATTTAAATTTCTGAATAAAATGGTACTATTTTTAGGTGCCCCCAAACAAGGGTTAACGGGTAAAATAGACATTTTTTAGCAAATTTGTTAATTTTTGCTTGTTTTCGCAAGCAAAGCGTGAAATTAAAATTTCTTGCTTGCGAAAACACCCTTATTAAGTGACATGAATTTTACCAAGAATTGGCTTTGCGTGACGAAGCGAATTACGTCGTTTGGTGACGTCGATATACCTTAGGCCAGGGGTGTCCAAACTTTTTGAGCCGAGGGCTATTTTGACGCACATAAAATATTGGCAGGCAATACAAAGAAAACACCCCACTTTTTGCATCAAAATTATAGTGATCTCTAAAAAAAAAAAAAAAGGTCTTCACCTGAAATCAGTCTCCGATTTGCTACTTTTGCACCAAAATCAAAATCATACCGACAGAGGGCTCCAAAAAACACTGTGCGGGCCACTCAAAATCTTTACGCGGGCCAAACTTGATAAAAATCGAAGAAAAAAGGGCCTTCACATCAAATTTGTCTTCGACTTCTGCCAAAATTGACAGGACAGTGGGCTTCAAAAACACTGCGCGGGCCACGGGTTGGATGCCCCTGCCTTAAGCGATGCAGAACTTATTTCATGTAAATTGCATATTCTTTTTTTGAGCTTTTTGCGATTGCTCGGAAATACTTTACGCATATACATTTTGTTGTATAAAATCAAGGGGACAAAATTCAATCTTTACACTTTGCACTTTTATAAAACTTTCTTATAGCTATTCATTCGTGGGAAAAAATAAATGAATTAACTAGTTCATATTTTAGATCTTATGCTGACGCTTTCAGACAATTAAACAACACCTGACTGTTTATAATTGCATTTCACGTTGCATTTGAAGTAACAGGCCGTTTTTATGTTGAAAATTTTCTTACAATGAAAAATCCGACGTATTTTTTTATGTAAAAATTTACTTCTTTGAAAAAGTTTTGTAAAAAAATTTATAGCTTTTAGATGTGGGTTTTGCAAACAGAAAACACAAAATAAAAACAAGACGTTTGATGCAATTGAATTTCAATGAAACAGGGGTTTCCAACTTGTATGAATTCATGACGTCTAACCCTTTTAAAGTCTGAGATTTACACAAATGACTTCTTTCTTCCAAAAAATTTTTCTCGCCAAAGTTTAAAAAAACGGTCCTTACTTATTGCAAACTGGACAACAATTGAAAAAAGTAGCCATAATGGATTCAGCATTTATTAAACAAACATTAAAAAATTATTATTTAAAGACCAACGTTTTCGGCTTACTTCAGCCTTCATCAGGTTTCTACAATTTTAGTAATATTAATTAACTTTAAAATTTACATACACACATAAAAAATTAACAACAGCAAAAAACAATGTATATTTTTTTAAAAAAAAGGCTGTACTTTTGACTAAAAGGCTAAATTTTAAATCAAAACTAGAGAGAAACTAAATTGATACAAATTAAATTTCAGATTATGATGTCATTGAAGAAAAAAAGAAAAAATATCACAATCAAAATATATTCAATAAATATGAAGCTCCGTTTGCAAACATTTGTCGATTTAATTTTGGACTTAACTTTTTTATGAGTAGAGCTTCGTGAATCTTAGAACAAAATTCTGATTTGCATTAGTTGGCCCATTCCGTCTGCGGAGTGTAGTTGCGCGTTTTCATTTGTGCATAGACAAATGGGATCTCGTTCCTTTTTCTCATTGCAAATGCGGCGCCATTGCGCAAATTGGAGATAACGTTGCATCGTAGTGTAACATGCATTGGGCATTACAAGGAGCACGAGGTCGGACAGTTTTGGATGAAAAAATAAACGATTGTGGCGTGGTACATTGTTAATAGCATTTACCCAAATAATACAATAAAGATTTACAGTAAAAAATTAAATTAAGCACTGAAGCCAGTCCTATTTTTGTGTGTTTTACTTGAAGTGAATATTTTTACATGCTACAACAATTTTGGCATAGAATTGCCCTGTTTTACGTAATGTTAAAAAAGGGCCATTACAGCTTAATATCTCTTTCTCAAAGCTATTTTGGAGAGGTCTTGTGGTGATCAATATCTTTTGAAGTTGATCAATCTAATCTTCCACAGTGTAAAACAAAAAACGCATTTTTCAATTAAATATATTGGAGCCAAAATGTTTTATTTGTATCCCATATTTTATGTGGCACTTTTCATATTAAAAAATGAAAAATACATCTGCCTTTGTTACCCAGACTTGCTTATTTTGTAGTTTTGCTTTTAGGTTTTCACTTGTTAATTACTTTTTTGCTTTATCGCTGGTTGTTTTTCAAAGGCTTAATTTATTATAATTTTTTTGTTATTTCGAATGACACAATAAAAGTAAGTGCTTGACTTAGACACCTTATGATTATTTCCCAGTAACGTTGTCCTATATTTAATCTCAATTACATGTTTTGCGAATATTTGTAAATGTTTAGTGACAAATAAACAAATAAACAAATAAACAAATCTGAATCTTGAATCTTCACAAATATTAGAACATTGTGGTTTAGGAAATTTTTTATTGAGCACTCTAGTTTTTAGAAACTGTAATTTAGAGTTGCTGATAAAGACTTTTATTTTTTGCGGTCCACATTTTTAACAGTTTTAGGCCCTGCTGGTCCAAATTTTTTTTTGACATTTTCTGATAGATTTTAGTGTAACTAAGTCAGTTCGAGTGATTTTTTGCAGAAAACACCGCATAAACCGTTTTATCAGCCTAACATTACCCCCTCCAATTTTGGAAAAAAAGGCGTTTTTAGGTTTTTGCAAGACATACAACAATCCAAACAATCTAAACTTGGTTGACCAAATGCAACACTATACGTGTAATAAAGGGCAAGCTCTCAGTAGCTGGCTTGCCTAGATATGGCCTAGAAGAAATATATCCACTTGCACTGTCCGACAGCACATAGACACGCAGTCCCCATTGCTTCTGGCCATTTTGTAGGTTTATTACTACAGTAAATAGGCTAACCTTATAAACGATGAAAGACCTAAAATAGAATTCAAATAAACAAAGGTTTAGTATCTGCAAACTAACCAAAATAACTTCCCCAACACTAACAAGCAACTGCTAAATCACTGTCAACTAGCCTCTAAACTCCCAACTTGCTGCAACACACACCACTGAACAAAAATGAATCTACTGTATCACATTCAGTTCGTTTCTCCTAACATCTAAAAATATAAATGATCATCTGCAATCGATAAGAAATCTATTTTTACCAAACCGGAATCCCAGAAATGTACTTGGACCTAGTTGAGCAGTGTTAAACAGACATCATCCCTGCGATGACTTTGGACCGTATTACATAATTTTGGTTTGCATCCCACGAATATACTTGGACCGCAAAAGGTTCAAGTAGGGAAATTGACGTTTTTTGTAATAGAACAATAGAACGTGAAAAGAATCCGTTCCCATGAAAACGACACTTCCAACTTCTCTCCAGCCCTAATTCAACCGCACGTTGAAAGGCCTTTGATTGGCTTACAGTTTGATGTTCAACGAAAAATTAAACTGACCTTGGACGAAAGTTATTTTTGTGCAAGTGACTCTAGTGTTGTAACATTTACACCTCAAAATTATGCTTCAAAATCTAATTTTAGGAAACGTTGTTGTCTCTGCTATGATAATGAAATTGGACCAGGCCAGAAAATGCAAAAAAAACATGAACAAATCACAAAATCAGTGTCAAACATGTGACTCTTACACGTGTTTGCGGTACTGCTTACAAATTTTCGCTTCATGCTTTGATCAATGCCGAGATATGTTCCATGACTAACAGTAACAATCATATAGAGTAATATTGTTTTTCTCAAGTGCTCTTTTTTAAAGTAATGCAATAGCGTAGTTTCATTACAATGATTAAAAAACTTTTTTTGTGGCGGTGAAATACGATGTGCATGTACAGTGGTGGATATTGGGTGAGGCGAATGAGGCAGTCGCCTCAGGCCCCCCTTTTTTTGGGGGCCCCCCCTCGAAAACAGTACATACTGTTTTGGATTCGCTGCAAATGTTTGATCAGAGGACGATTCTGAGTGAAGACCTTTTTTTTTTGGAGAACACCTTGATTTTGGGTGAAAAATAGGGAAATCAGAGATGAAATTTAAGGGAAGACCTTTTTTTTTTTTTTTTGGAAAACACTTTGATTTTCGGAGAAAAATATGCAAGCCCAGATCGGACCTCTTTTTTTTCTCAGACAACATCAATTCTTGAAAATTCTTGCCTCGGGCCCTTAAATTGGAATATCCACCATTGTGCATGTAAACGATGATATATAAAAGATTAAGTTTTGTTGGTTTTATAATATCTATAAGTTGATCTTTTAACACTGCTAATCATCAAAACTTAACCAATTTCAAATTATTTTATGTAAAAAAATTCATTTTCGTTTTTTTATCCTGTTTTAAAAAAAGCAGCAAAAACTACTAGTAACCATAAAAACATGTGAACAAAACATGTGAGCAAGTAAATAAAACTGATCTAAAATACTTTTCATAATTCGACCATTTAAACAATGAAGCAAGCTTCCTTAGCTTCTTCATTGTTCGTAATTGTCGTGCGCGTTGACGTCACTCTTTACGTCCAATTTTTAATTAAGTTTACGACTGTTACAACAGCGAATTCGTTACGATCGCATTTCACGCTAGTTAAAAGAGTGTCTAAACGTGAAAATTGAAGTGACCTTGATAAATTACAATTTTGCATACTTTATCAAATAATTTAAAAAAAACTTTTTTGCTCTAACAAAAGTTAAATAAATGATCTTCACTCTGCTTAAATTTCAAAAAGATAGCTTAAGTAGTTTTGAAATTAAAAATCGTTAATTTGGTGGGCTTCTGAAGCCCGGCCGTTGAGGAGTCAATAACTCGAAAAAGGTTGAGAAGAATAGGGTTAAGAACACAGTAGAATAATACAAGTTGGGTAAGAATTAGATTATTTTCATGATGATTGTGTGGCTACCAATACGGCTTTTCTACAACGCACTTTTATCCCAAACTGTGTTAAAAACCGCTTTAGGCAATAGAATAAATTACAGAAATCCCTCGCTTAATCGCACTTCAAGTTTCGCGTCTTCGCTACATCGCGGGTTTTTCAAATTATATATTAATGTATATTTTGCGGGAACACCCGCTATACGCGCCAAATCCGCAGAAAGCAAGACAGCGCGGAAAGGGTAAGCTACGCACAGAGTTCCCAGATTGAGCGAAAAGTAGCAAATCGGACTACTTTTTTTATGCTCTTGCTAACGAAATTTGTGACAGCGACCTTTCTACTTTTTGGGCTACTTTTAAATTTGAGGGGGCTAATTATAAATTGTTCGTTGACGGTTCAGATAGTTCAGACATTTTTTTGAAAATAAGTCAAGATAACTTACGATCAAAGGTGGGTAAAGGACAATTTTTCAACTGCGCATTTGCAGAAGTTGCGCTGCACTTTTATACTTTTTGGAAAACCTTGCGCTTAACTGCGCTGCGCTAATCATAAGAAAATTTTAAGCTGCGCTTTATTTCGCTTTGCAACGAGAAATAAAAAGATTACTTGCGTTTAATTGCGCTGCGCATAAAGAATTAAACAAATTAATTGCGCTTTGTTGCGCTGAGCTTCATATATTTCTATTCTGCAAAAGCGCCACGTTCTGTGGTTGTTTTTTAATGTAGGCGACCCATGTCAAACTTTATACGGGCGATTTCATCCTGCATGTTACGTGAAATGAAAATGTCATAATTCAATTGTGTCTGAGAAAAACATGTCAAGTAAAAAAAAATAATTAAATGTAGCTCTGAGCTCTACGTCACAATTTAGCTTTGTTCTAAATACGTACTGAGTCAGTGGGGAATTTACAAAAGTTAATATTCCGGTCTTTTTCAAAAAAACTGTTTACGTGGTTGCTGAAACGGATATAGGCGTACTACAGTATGTCAAGCAGCAGAATAAGTGTGAAGCTACTCAAGTTACTTGTGATGAAGAATTAAAATTAATCGTCAGACATTTGCTTCATGTAAATAAGTGAAATAGTAACAGTAGGTCTCTATTAGAATTTACGGACTTACATATTTCAACCTAAGACCGCTACACCGTAAAAAAAACAAATTGCTTATAGCGGCATTTGAGCGCTTATCACAAGGCTGCCCAACCCACGCCCCGCGGGCTGCAGGTAACCCGAGAAGCTTTTAGTGTGGCCGGCCAAAAAAGTTTTAATCAGATACTGAATCATCATCAATTATTGTATCGTCTCAGGGTCTGAACCAATTCAATGATCCAGATAACTTGAAATACAATTATTTTTTTCTCGGCAAAAGGCTCTTTGTTATTTTTTTGGAAAAAAACTCGTAGAATCAAGGTGATAACCTTTTTTTGTCTCAAACTGAATTTGTGATTAAAGTGCTTTCTATCATGCAAGTTAATTCGAAACAATCGTTAAAATCAATGTGACCAACAAAGACCAAAAAAAAAATCCGCAACTTTGATTCAAAGCAAACTTTTCGAATTAACTTCCAGGACGACTTGAATTCGACATCACTTTGATTACTGTATCAATTGCGGCCCGCGGTAAACTTAAAGACAAATATTTGGCCCACGGGGAGTAAAATGTTGGGCATCCATGGCTTAAAATGATTAAAAAAAGACGTTGTGCTAATTGCACTGCGCTTCACTAATTTGAAAACCTCCCGGCGTTTATTCCGCTACGCTTTGCTAATTTAAGAAAAAATGCCCATCTCTGCTTGCAGTCCATTTTCTCGTATTTCCCATGTTTGACCAGAAGGTGAAGGTCTGATAAAGGCAATTACACCATGCTAATCAACACGATATATGGCCTCTTCACTAACCGTTGAAAATATACTTTTTGGCTGCATTCTCGATGGCATTGCAGGAGTCCCGGTAAGCCTGATCCAAATTAGGCGAATCAAGGAGAAAAAACTCTTTGCAAGCTTGTTGGGCATTGCAAAGTACTAGCTTCAATCGGCCTTGCAAAAATTTTGGCGTTTGACAGGCCTGCTTGGCACGGACAAAACAAAGCTCTGTGGAACAATAAGCAAACGTCTATGTTGTGACTTAAAAAACTTCTCTCGAATGAACCTGTCAGGTAAACAGTTGTCAGTACCAACACTAATAAATGCCAAGTCTCAGTTGGTTTTAGAGTTTCAACGGCTTGAGCAGAAGCTGGCTGGATTCTTTGATGATGCAAAACATTTATTTATTTATCTCTATATTTATCCTCCTGACACGTAGGAAAGCGACGGAGGCGCTAATACATAGGGTAGGCAATTACCCCGATTTGCTTCTGGAGATGCCAAGATATTGCGTCCGTTTGTAATTTAATAGAGATATGATCGAAATTTAGAACTACTTGCCAAGACCACCCAGCAGGAGAAAGTGCAGTGAAGTGTCTTTCCCGAGGACACAACGGAAGGGCGCGGGTAAGTTTTGAACCGAGACCATGTTGATTATAAGCACGGCGCTTTAATCACTTGACCACGCTGCCAACAACATTTATCTTGTTCGCAGTGAGGCTTCCAATGTTGTAATCAGGGCTGGGGAGCCACTGTAGAAGAGCACTAGCTCCGGCTCCAGCTCCGGAGCTATCAAGTACTCATTCATTAGCTCCGGTTCCAGCTCCGGAGCTATCAAGCACTTATCCACTAGCTCCGGCTCCGGCTCTCCAACTCTTTAATAAACAAGTAGTTTATCATTTAGTGTTTAAATCTTTTTTGCGATAAACTATTCTATTTTAACAAGAATCACGACTTCTGATCTTTACAAATATATTAATCAAATCTAAAAGCGAGTACCAAGAAATATAACTAAATGAAAATCAATTGTGGCGTTATTTAAACATTGAAAAGGTTAAATAGTAACTATTAGGAATTGCAAACTCCGCACTGACAAATAGCTAAACTTTATCTTTTTAGTGGAAAACTTTAGAAGTACTGTGCGCGAAACAGAAACTCCCAAAAGATTTAACGCACGAGGAAATAAGCGAGAACGTTTGTGATGAAACATTAAGGCAATAAAAAAGATTGAGTCAGCCAAATCTTCACTCTACAATTTTAAGAGATAAATTTACGACGTAACAATCATGCGAAAATTGAACCAAATAAAAAATTTAAGTTATCCAATTCTCACGGCTACATTATGTTTTAGTCATATTAAATTTTGATATTTATTTACTTTTATTTTTTATTTTTTTTTTTATTTTCTTTCTGTATTTATCCTCCTGATTCGCAGGAAAGCGACGGCGGCGCTAATACATAGGATAGGCAATTACCCCGATCTGCTTCCGGAGATACCAAGGTATTCCTGTTCGCTTGTAATTTAACAATAATATGACTGTAATTTAGAACTGCTTGCCAAGACCACCAAGCAGGGGAATGTGCCGTAAAGTGTCTTTCCCAAGGGCACAACAGAATGGCGCGAGTGAGTTTTGAACCGAGACCGTGTTGGTCACGAGCCTGGCGCTTTAACCACTCGACCACGCTGCCGACAATTGAGTGTTTAAATTAGTGATGGGATGATGCCAATTTTTTTTTCGACTCCGATGGCGATTTCAACAACATTTTCCGATTCCGATTCTTCTTAGTCAGAATTCACTTTGTTTTTTATATGAGGCTAACAATAAAAGAACCTAGTTTAATTAGTTGCATAATTGATATACAGTGCCTCTTTCTTAATTGTTTTAAATTGTTTACCATTAGCCATTGTAAATTAAAGATTATATGTATATTAAAAAGTGAATCAATCGTCCTCGCAGAGTGCAAAGAATAAGAGCAATATTTTAATACAAAATTTGTTTAATCACTGTTTTAAAAAAACCACAAACATCTGTTGCTTGTTTATTTAAATAGAATCTTGATCCTTATTCAATTAGAAAGATTCTATTTGAAAAAGGATATTTAAATATATTATACAAAATTTATTTAACTACTTTTTAAAAAACCAAAACAGTCTGTCTCATTTTATTGAATCTTCCTGTGTTTACAGGAAAAATAAAGAATAGGCTATAATCATTAGTAAACATAGTACGATAAGTCAATCTTATCCGATAAATAATACGTATTTCTGCATAACATAATTTATAAGAGGTTGTTTCAAAGTTTTAAATTATTTTCAACAATAGAAATATTATTTAAGCTTTTCAAATTTTATGTTTCGAAATATGTAGTTTGTTAAACTACAAAAATAATTCAAAACTGTCGAAAAGTAAAACAAGTCCAAACTAGCAAAGAGTGGTATATTTTTTGTAGGATACATAGACTTAGAATATTATTTTAAAAAATTATTCTAAACAAAAAATCTCAGCTAAATACCAATGGGCTCTATAAGCTTCTTTTTATTCAATTTTTTTAGATAACTATAAATAAAATCAGCTAATTAAACAGCTGATGAAGGACAGGTTTTATTCTTTTTATTCCTTTTAATATCTTTTAATATCAAGCATTTTTTACGTTCAATCATCATCATCTGTTTCTTTTTTATTTATATTCATTTGAAGAAGTTGAACGAACGAAAGTTTATAGAGCTGAGTACTATTTAGCTGAGATTTTTTGTTAAGAATAATTTGTTAAACTAATTAAGCAAATAATGCAATTCCTGTGATGTCATATAGGAAAAAATGACTCAGGTTATGCATTCATATTAAGATGACCTGACTCCCCTTCTCTTACCTTAATAGGAATAAAAAAAATTGATTTTATTGGATGAAATAGACTGTTGAGATTTTTTAAAATAGAGTTTAAATAAATTTTGTACGAAATTGCTCTGATCTTTTCTTTGAGCACTTTGCAATGAAGATCGATTCACTCTTGCTCTCTCTCTCTCTCTCTCTCTCTACATACTGTATATATATATATATTGTAATATTATATGAAACTTAAGTAATATATATAAATTAGGAAAAAATTAATCGACGTGTTTTTGTAGAGCGCTTAATGAAAGTCGGAACAAATACAATGATTTTTCATTTATTAAAAAACAACCCGACAGCCTGTTTCATCTATTTCTTAATTTCTTAATCAGATAAAATAGGCTGTAGAGATGTTTTTGCTTAATAAATGAAAAGAAAGATATCTATATAACATAAAATTTATTGTTATATTAATGTTTAAAAATCCATAACAGTCAATTTCATTCTATGAAGTTGATCCTATGAACCATTACTGGAGCCGGAGCTAATAAAATTTTTGTGGCTCTAGCTCCGGCTCCGGCTCCGCAGAAATATTTAAAAAGGCTCCGGCTCCATCTCCGGCTCCTCCAAAATTGGCTGGCTCCATGGCTCCGCGCTCCGGCTCCAGCTCCGGCTCCCCAGCCCTGGTTGTAATAAAGTGTAATAAAGTGGGTTTTCGAAACTTTAACTATGTGCCTTGAAAAGGGCAGTTGGTGAGTTAGACACGCATCGCTTCTTTTTAAAAAGAGTGTTTGCCAATGAGCAGAACCCAGCTGTCATTGGGAACCAATTTGGCATTCATTTTGGCAAACACTAGGCCATATAAAAAATTTTTAGTTTTTGTGGTTGGCCTACATATACTGGATACAAGTCAAGGCTAAATTGTATCGCATTGTATGTGTCACAGACTTTATTTGGGAATCCTAAAGGACCAGTTGAGCTAGGTAACCCGAATATCTGCGCTGAAACAAAGCTATGTCTAATTTTATTTATTCTGGCTCAAGAAGTAGTTCTGCTATGGGCCTGACGCTTTTCTACAGTTGGTTTAAACGAAAGCTCGGATTGGTTCGTTAAAGACTATTCTTCACAGACAAACAGAGACCACTGTCTCTAATTAAAACGAATGTATTATAAAATTCACGACCGACGAAAATTCTCTCCCACGCCTTGCCAAACTGCAAAGCGAAATCAACACTATAACTTAATTCAACCAACACAAATGATTCTACCTCTGTAGAACACAACTTCAAAATACTGGCGTAAAATAAATTAACACTTATCACTATAATACGATCAAAGAATCCTTCGCACGCGCTCTATGTCCAAAACCAACGTTTAACTCTCTTCTCTCGTCGTCGCCTCTTGCTTCGCTTCGCATTTCTCGCATATTATTCAATCGAGCGAGCCATATATATAGACAAAAGATCACGTGCTGCAAATCGGCTGGGGCTTTGTCGAAAACGCTTTGGTCATGCGCTTTAAAATTAGGACGTGTTTTCTATAGCAAGCGAGAACATTCCAGATACACTTAACTCGGTCACACGATACAGACAAAGCGCATTACGTCATAGCGGTCTGGCGGAAGAAAAAAAGAAAGTTGCGCTCGAATAATTGCAATAGCAGATAATTAAATAACACAGTACGAAAGCAATTGTCTCTTGCCCAAGCAATTTCTATGTTATAGCAAAACTGTGAATTGTTTAAGGCGGAAAATAAGTTATATCGCCATGATAAAAATTATTAGGATTGAAGTGTGACAGTATGGTAGTTATCAAGCCGACGTAAGCTTAACGGTTTAGCGGCCATTGTTAATCCACACTTTTCGTGTTAGCAGAATGCTTTGGTCACAGTAATTTGATATCTGCCTCTATTTTGATGAAGTAATGGGCTGTCTGCAAAGAGTACAATTTAGCTTTGACTTGCACCTAGTACAGATATCACTAAAAGTGAACTTTGTTTAGGCTATTTATAATACACATATACGTAGTTTAAACCAGTAGGCTATTACTCATTATGGGAAAGGGCCCTAAAAGGGCCCTACAGGCCAAAGCAGTGACACTGTCTGCTGCTATTGGGAGTACTATTTTCATAACTAAGCTCAACAATACCTCAAAAAAAATTAGACAAGTTTTATTTGCCAACATCTTTTGAATTTTAATATTTTGACAAGTTTAGGTTTCTAGTATAGATGAGTGAAATGCAATTGTAAATAATCAAATAGAATTTCAAATCTCATTTGACCGCTTAATTATTTATCGGTCCCTTGGATATTCTTATAAACTCTTGGAGGTCAATATTGACATTTTCATAACTGCTGATCTATACTGTAAAAATGTTTACCAATTTAAATTTCCTGATAATAAAGTTTGATCCTCATTCAAATAAAAAAATGTGTCTCTAAAAGGGATCTGTTATAAAATTCTGCAGCGTGGCGGAGCGGTAAATAGAACTGGATTTTAAGCAACAAAGTTTTTGTTTAAATAATACGTAACTTTCAACAGATTACTTAAGTTGGAGTGGGGAGTTGGAGTGGGACGCTGGAGTGGGACATTGAAGTGGGAGTGGGTCCGTTGGAATAGGACGCAGGCATCTAGTGATTACGCGCAAGGCGTCATTCAGGACGCTGTCGATGGCGAGTGTGAGCGCTGCAACACCAGACTGGTGTGCAGTACTCAGCTGTTGAGTAGACCAAAGATAGAGCAATTATGCGTAGTGTTTTGGCACTAGCACCCCATCCTAAGTCTACAAGTCGCCTCAGCAATGTGACGGGTTTGGATAGTTTTTTGAGCAATGTCACTAAATGGTGACAAAACGTGAGCGATCTGTCCAGTTTTACCCAAGATAAGTAGGGGTTGGACAGGACGGTAAAAGTCTATCGTTGTTGTAGACTTTTAGCTCACGTTTGGCCTCTCGATTATTTAAGTGAAAGGCTGCCGTCACCGTTTTAATGTTTTAATGTTTTAAAGCGGCGTAACCAGCTTTGCTTGCTGTCACCAGTAGTAAGAGTTAAACTTCGGTTTCGGACAAGCTCTATGATCATTCTGACCATGTGATTATTCGGAAGAAGCCTCAGCAGCTTGCAGATAAGCCACGGTGTCAGACAGTGTCATAAGCAGCTGTCAAATTAACAAATACGGCACCGGCTTTCTTCTTAAACTCAAAAGCATCCTCGATGTTTTGGGTCAGTAGAACAACTTGATCTACGGTTGACTTTCCGCGTCGAAACCAAGCCTGCCTTTTAGGGAGCAATGGATCAATAACTGAATTGACACGGACGTAGATAAACCTCTCAAGTATCTTGTGAAAGACACAGCGCAGAGATAATGGCCGATAACTCTTTGGGTCCTCCACGGGCTTCATTGGCTTTTGAAATCGCAACTACAAGCGCTTTTCTCCAAATCTTAAAAATTTTGAGTTGGCGCAAACAGGAAAAAAGAAATTTACGAAACCAGGAATTCAAATCAACTGCAGCATGGATTATAAGCTCTGGGAAGATGGAATCAGGGTCTGGAGCTTTACCTGGTTTTAAGTGCTGAAGGACAGCAGTAAATTCTTTCTGTGAGAAAGTGCCAGAGATATCCATTGGGTTTGGTGTTGTGGCTGTCCAAAAATCAGGCACTTCTTTAGAGACAAGTAGAGATGACTTGCGGTCAGCAGCCTCGTATCTCCCATTTCTGACTAGCTGAGATGCAAAAGCCTCAGATGGGACAGTGACAAGGAGAGTGTCGTGACCTACCAGTAAGGTTGTTTAAAGTACTCCATGCTTTTCGATTAGTGTGTGAAAAAATCGATGCTCCTAACTGCTTCATACCATCGATCTCTTCGCGTTCTGTCAAGTTTCAAAAGTAAAGTTGTAGCAGCCAAACTCGAATTGTCTCCCTGAGGAGACTGCAGGAACGTTCTATAAAGGGATTTACATTCTGCATCCCAACACGGAATATAGATGTTTTGATACCCGCGTGGGATAGTCTTTTTGGCTGCTTTCTTGATAATATTACAGAAGTCCTGGTAAGCTGCATCCACATCAAGTGAATTAAGCAGCAACAAAGTGTTTGCGAATTTATTCGTTAAAGCAATGTGATGACTCCATTTGGCCTTGCGGAAGTTTCATTGCTCAACAGACATGATATGATCTGTGATGCATGCGTGATCAGATGTTTATGACGTCTGACCAAAAAACTATGTAAATTAAATATTTCAAAGATAAAAAAACTCTGAATAAAATGAAGGTTGGCAACAATGGGCATCGGGAGCTACGTCCCACGAGTAAGCAATAAATTTTACAAAAGTATCAAAGTTTCGAGTTTCTTGGTCTTAGCAATCGTTTTGGAAATTAAAATTCATTCGCCGTGTTTGATAGGCGCGTCCGACATAAAGGAAACGATATTTAGCAAACAATTCAAGTTTATCACGAAATTTTTGTTGAAGTAGTATTTACTAAAAACAGTAAACGCAATTATAAATCAAATTTACGTACAAAACATTTAAATTTTTTGAAAAAAAGCAGCATTGCTACGTCATTTGAGTCTCACACTAAAGATTTGCAATTTTTTGCTAAAATAAATAACATATCTTAGGTGTGCTCGGTGTTCTGAATCTGTCATATTGAGCGAAAGCTAACGAGATTTACTTCATATTCTGTATAAATTGATAGATATAATTGGGAAAATCGAAATACAGAAAATAAATTGTAGTGTTTGTGTGTCAATTAATGTCTTGTGGAAGCGTAATTTGTAGCATATGTAGCCTAACTCTAAAAGCTGATTAGAACCGTCACAATTTTAACCAAAAAGATTAGAACCCTGTAAGTAGTTTTTATTGCTATAGTTCAAATAAACTTTAGGAGGTGAAGTAGGCTAACGTCGCTTCTGTTAAATTGCACCGTTATTTAACGCCGATTAAATTTGACAGATTGAACAAGGTTTTCAATAAACCCATTTTCTGTGCATCTTCATTTAGTTTAATAATGAGCTGCAAGAAGAAGCAACAGGAAAATGACTCATAAGTTATATCGAGTGCCGGTTTGGGCCTACAATCATAAATACAGTTAGAAAAAACACCTCAACGTGTGATTTGTTTTCAAGTTCTCTCTAATTGGTTATGAAACTCTCAAAATTAAAATTGCATTTTTCATCATTCAAAATACTCGCAAAAAGACCAGATGTTTTTAAAAAGAACCAGAAACTTCCTCAAAAGTGTTCTGAAGTTAATAAACACCAAAATGCTGATAGAAGTTTAAATGAAACCAATACAAAGCTTCTTGTAATTTTCATTTCTCGCTATCACGTAAAGAAAAAAATCCGCATTAGAAGCTGATAAAACCGTGTACAAAAAAATTCCTGTTATTGGAGAGGAAGCTATTAAAAAAACAGTCAATAGTATGGTCAATCGGTAAAAAGCGCCTGATTTAACGGCAAACTTCATCGAGACGATCACTGCTCAAAACCTATTCAAGCCACTCTGCTGTGTTTTTAGGAAAGGCACTTAATGACATTTTCCTTTGCTTGGCAGTGCTAACAAGCAGCTCTAAAATTTTATTTATATTTGTAACAAAAACTAAAAAACCAAAATAAAAAGATTCGACTGGACAAAAATATCTCGGCATTTCCAGAAGCAGATCGAGGTAATCGTTTCACAATTGCCTTTAATATAGTGTCTTGGATGCTTTCGAAGGAATTGGGAAAATAGATATAGAAATTTAAAAAAATAGCTGCTTTATCACTCTCAAACAATACTCAACTATAATACCTAATCCGGCTTCTTAACAAAGCTTTTAACAAAATTACGCAAAGAAATCGTCTTGAATTGGAAAATAAAATAAAACGTCTGTCAAAAATTTTCAGTACAACTAAAAGAAACTTATTAGTCAATAAAGTTGTTGTTAAACACTCTTTAGTACCCTAACTTTTCTTAAAAGGTTTGTAGAATTTAAAAGTTATTCTTTTTTTGGAAGTTTGATCTTGCAAAAGTGATGCTTAACTGAGAACCTACATTTTTATTCCTCCAGAAATTAAAAAACGTTTTGCAGATGAAAATTTTCTAAAACGTTTTAATGCAAAATAAATTAAAAACTTGAAACATATTTATTTAAGGTGGTTGCAGAAAACTTTTTTAGAAACCATAAAGCTAAAAATTAAATCAAAATTGTGAAGAACATGATAAAAGCTTTCATATCTTGGTAGAAGAATAAGTTAAAAGTTGCTTTCTTGCATTCTTACATCTTGCACTTTTTTTAGATTTTAGGTGCTCTAAATAATGAACACTATAAAAAATTTCACCAGGACATTGCAGTTGAGAAAAAACGCTACGACAAAAAATGAATGCTAGTATGATGGGAGACAATTGTTGGTTTTTGCAGAAACAGAATGATATAAAATATCATTGCAGTGCAAAGCATATAATGATTTATAGGTGGCAATGAACTTTTTATTGCAATGAACATTATAATATTTTTCCAATTTTCAAATTTAATGTTTAAATTTAACTGAACTAATAAGAAAATACAATGTTTATATCACAACTTCTATTGTTATACGTTAAAAACCTGACGTGGTAGAGAAAAACTAAAAACAGATTTGAATTTACCGCCCAAAATATAGTCAAGACCAGCAAAAAACCTGAGTTTCATAGCATTTGTTTTTTTTTATTGTTGTTGAACAGTGTAATTTAAGGAGTAGAAGCTTATATGTTGTCAAACTTAAAAACGAATTCCAGAATCGAGTTTCTTGAGTAATATTAAAGTTTTGGGTAAAATTGCCATTGGTTGTAGTCTATCAAACAAATAAGAAAGTTTTGAATGGGAGGTAACGAGGATTGTGGATTTTTAGAAATTTTTTTCGACTTCACTCCCAAAGTCATCTCATTTTGGTGGTTTGGTCCCCTTTCTCGGATTAGGAAAGGGTCGAAATGGCTTGTCAAATCCCGAGAGTCTCATTCTTGGGCGACTACCAATGGGCATTTACCCTAGTATTTTGTACCTGCGATCCACTAAGCGGTCACAGTGGACAGCAATCTTGATCCTAACTGACCGCTCTCCTCTTTGTCTACCAATCTACCGCTCTTCATTACTTTCTTTGTCTTTGCTATGCACTTTTACATGTCCAAATTTTTTTTAATATATCTGCTCTGTCGCTGTTGTTGCTCATTTTTTTAATTTTTTTTTTATAACCGGCGACATTCATCCTAACATTGGTCCTATAGACCCCTGCTCTATCTATACCATTCAGGTCTCTGGGGAAGCGGGTCACTACATTGTGCTAATTGGAAACTGTTCTCTCTGGGTCCACCCTTCTCGCTCTGGTTTCTCTTACTGAATTAAAAAAAATTTTCCCAGGTCATTCTTAAACCTGTCCAAAGTGCCCATCTCCGGCTCAAACTCCCTCTTTTTCTTCATCTTTAAAAAAGAACACTTCTAATCATTCTACTTTCTCTAACATTACTAAATCCTCCAATATACCAAACTGTCTTCAAGTAACTTCAACTTATCCACCCTCAAATCCGTCACTCTATTCTCCAACTCCAAATCTGTCCTGACAACTCTCTCTGCTCCCTTGCTATACTTAATACCAAACCGAATGGGTTGGGTAAGCCCACTATTACCACTACGATTTTGGAATAGAACTAGCAATTACCTTGTTTGACATCATTTAAAAGAAGATCTTTATAGTTTACAATTTGATATTCAAAGAAAAATCAAAGACCTTTTTGGAGAACATACTTTTCGTACAAATGACTCCTTTTACAATACTTGAATGTTTATGCTAGAAGATAAATTCGCAAAGTCTAACTTGCTAAAATGCTGTTGCCTCTGCTGTAAAAATAAAGTGGGCCAGGCCAAAACTTTTGAAAAAAGCATAGGAACAGACTATAAAATCAGTATAAAAGAATCTGTTCTTTAACACATTGCCATCATATTTGTGCATTATGCTTTGAACAGTACTGTACATAAAAATATGTTTGAACTAAACCTTTGCAAAATTACTAAAACTTTACTTTTTCGACCCGTGATCAACGCAAGACTTTGCTTTTTGCAAGTGTCCTTTTACATCGAAATATTTCAAAGACGTTCAATTAATTTGCAGTAGAAAAAAAAACAACTTTGTGCTCTAACAAAAGTTGCATAAATGATTTTTACATGGTTGAAACTTCAAAATGACAGCTTAATTAACTTTCGAGTTATACATTGTCAAACTTTGGTGGCCTTCTGTAGTCCATGTGAGGAGTCAATAGCTCGAAAAAAGTTGAGTTAATAGGTTTAACTCGCAACATCAGCCAGCTAATTTAGGGCAATTGTTACGTCATATAAAAAACACCAGAAAAACAATCAACCACGAACAAATCAAAAAACTTTACATTGTTCGGTATTTGTCTGAGCGCTGTTGGAATGACTTTTTCTTACAGTTACCTCTAAAAAGTTAGGTATGTTGATAATATTATAAAAATTTGATTTAGTTTTGTTGATATTACCTACAAAGGCAAAAAATTGCTACGTAGTCCACAAGCTAAAATGTTCAAAATATTTTTAAACAAGTTGAACGAGTTTAAAAAATTCACAGTCTGAGCCGTTAAACCTAATAGGTTTATCGTTTTTTTGTTGAAGAGACACTTAAGCACACATATACTTAACGTGCAGGTACTATAAAAAAATACATCATAAAAATTTAACATCTTATTGAGAAATTTTTCTGTTTTTCTAATAATTTTATTTCCTAAAATAAAATTTCAAAACATCTATCTTTAATGCAAGATTTAAACAGTTTATTTTTTCCAATGCGATTTTGCAGGAGCTATATGTATACCTACATACATTAAAATCATCCAACAGAAACTAGACGGATAATTAGTTTAATAAATTCTTTTAAGTGCAGTAAAATTTGCCAAAGTTGCCACCTCAGGAAAACAGGAAAGAGGCAACATAGGCGAACAACTAGTTAAATATGCAAAAACATACACAAAATTGAGACCCCCTTTGTTTCTGCAAAATCGAAACGTTTGGGAAATAAAGAACACAAACAGAAAAAACTTTTTGGATTGCTATACAAAAACTTAACATAGTATTTATTTAAGCACTCAAGACGCAGTCTTAAAAAATCCGAAATTTATTTTCTATTCTAAGCTTATTTTTTGTCCATTTCCTAGTCACTAACTATCGTACCTTATTTCAAATAAGCTGATAGCTTTTGTAACTGTCATAGCAGGGTTGCTTCACTAGGCAGTAGGATGACTTACTGAACGGAAACTGAAATCGATGAAAACAATCTAAAGTCATGATAAAGGAAGTTTGCGATTCACAGAGCGTTGTGTTAGATTAGTAAGAATTGTAAACAGATGCCAAACAATCAGGGGCGTATTCTCCATGCATGCAAGGCATGCATTGTATCCCTAGAAATTTTATAAAAAAATAATTATATAAAAAAAATAAAAAAATAATCTTGAAAAAAATTCTTAAAGTATAAAAATTTTGATGATATTATGTTGATTATTTTTTTGATATAACAGCATAAATACGTTTTATCGATTGCAACTCGGATCATTCAGTACAACTTCAGCTAGAGCTTATCACAAAAATACAAAATAAAATTGGAAACACGCATGCAAAATCTAAGTTGCATTTTTTGACTCTGTTTCTAGAAGGAATTACGAGACCTACTGGTAGTTTTAAGAAATATTATAGATGCATATTCCATTGCAGACATTATTTTATCCGAATATTTCTTTTCTTTTGCGAAATTTTTCTTAAATTAAAATCTAAATCTCGGATTATTCAGCAGTTTGATATCGTATCTATGCATGCAGTTTTGATATTGCATGCACGCCCATGTTTATAGAGCGTGACGTTGTTGAAGAACTGATCTAGTATCGCTTGCTACAAACTGCTTACGTTAACTCAGTACTCACATTCAGATGCAAATTTTAGAAATTATAGAAAAAAGCAAGCTTACTCAGCACTTTTGCCTACTTCGATAGACAACTTCGATACAGGAAAAACATTTTATATTTGTGATTATTGAGAAACCCTAGAAAGTAGAAACTATTGTTTTTACCTTTCATTAACTAATGAAAAAACTTCGTGTATTTACTAGGACTATAAATCGCAAAATTTTAAAAATTGCTTGTTTTATCAAATATTAAAATTGAGCTAAATTTTGAGACTGATGACGTCATCATTTCATCATTGCATGGCTGACCTGAAAAGTCACGGTACGCCACTGCAAATAATTGTAGTGTAGTGGTAGCAGACTAGAAGTTTAAAATACAATCACGCTGGCAAACATTTTACAGGCCTAACAACTTGGGCAAATTTTTCTGCTCATGGTGAGCAAAAATGATGGCAAGTTATGCAAAGACAACTTAGCCAAACTTGATAACAGAGAAAACAATAGGCTCTTAGCCGGGACCAAGTGATTTGCGGCGACTTAGGCAAACTGGCGACTTAGGCAAATTTTAGTGTATTTTTGGGCGAGATAGATAAACATTCTTCTTTTAGAAAGGTAACAAGAAAAAAAATATTAAATTAAATCATTGGATTTTCCCCGGGATAATTAAATCCAATAGTACGAAAAAAAGATGTTCAAATCTTTGCTTAAAAAGTATAATCAAAAACAGCTTACCTCTTACAAACTTTATCTTAATGCTTTAAACCAGCGGTTCCCAACCGGGGGTGCATGGACCCCCAGGGGTCCACAGAGTGATTTTTAGGGGTTCATAATGTTTTCATGCACAAGATGAAAACAATAAGCTATAGTAAAAGAAACGAAACTGCCATGTGGTTTTATTTGCAAAAAATATTACTTTAGTTTGCGCAACACTAGAAACCAAGCTTTATTGTGTAACTTAGCGCGAAATCTAGATAATATGAACGAACATGTTTATTTACTTTAAAACAGTATTGAAGTAATAAAATTCAAGGCGATATTTTAACATTTTTTTTTGTGTAGCCTGTCTATTAGTGGAAAAATTTCTGAAAGACATCTTATTTTATTCTCCAATTCAAGACAAATTATTTTCGTAGTTTTGATGAAAAGCCTTGTTGTGAAACCGGAATGAGTATTTTAATTGAGTACTGTTTGACAGTGATAAAGCAGCTACTTTTTTATTTTTAATTTCTATATTTATCTTCTTAACTTACAGGAAAGCATCATAAACATTATACTAAGGGCAACTGTGAATTGATTAATTCGATCTGCTTCTAAAAAGCCAAGATATTGTTGTCCGATCGAAATTTTATATTTCAGTTTTTAGTTTTTACTAGAAATATGAGTGAAATTTTAGAGCTGCTTGCTAGCACTGCCAAGAAGAGAAAGCGCCATCAAGCACCTTTCCTAAGAACATAACAGAACGGCGTCAATAGGTTTTGAACAGTGACCATCTCGATGAGGTTCGCCATTAAACCATAGCGCTTTCAACCAATCGACCACGCTGCCAACTCTTTTTTTGATAGCTTCCTTTTCAATTGTATCCTTTCCATTCCTTTTCCAGTTTCGATTCGGCAACTTTTTTCGCACACGGCTTTTTCAGTTTCTTTTGAGATTTGTTTTCTTCCGCTATAGCAAGAGATGAAAATTACGAAAAGTTTGCATTGGTTTTATTTAAACTTCTATCAGAATTTTGGAGATTAATTAATTTCAGAGTACTTTTGCAAAAACTTCTGTGTCTTTTTAAAAATGTTTGATCTTTTTGTGAGTATTTTGATTAATGAGAAATGCAATTGTAATTTTGAGAGCTTTATAAGCAATTAGAGAGAACTTAGAAACAAATGACACATTGAAGTTTTTCTTCTCTCACACTATTTAGAGGTGTAAGCCCCATACTGGTACTCAATATAGCCTATGAGGCATTTTACTTCTGCTTCTTCTTGCAGCGCATTCTTAAATTACGTACATAAAGATGCCCAGGTGTGTTTATTGAAAGTTTTCTTCAATCTGTCAAATTTAACCAACAGTGCAAATTAACAGAGACGATGTTAGCTTACTTCACTCTCTACAGTTTATTTGAACTATAGTAATAAGCGTTACTTTTACTTTCAGTGTTATAATCTTTCCTGTTGTAATTGTGACGATTCTAATCAGTTGTTAAAATCTTTTAGAGTGAGGCTCCATCTGCTACAAATTACGCTTTCACAGAACGTAAATTGACACAAACACTATTTTTCCATATTTTGCTTTTCCCAAGTATACCCATCAGTTTATATGAAATATAAAGCAAATCCCGTTAGCTTTCGCTCAACTTATAGCTTCAGAACACCGAGCACACCCAAGATGTGTTATTTATTTTAGCGAAAAATTGCAAAACTTAGTTTAAGACTAAAATGACGTAGCAGTGCTGTTTTTGCAATCTTTCTTCCTATCTGATTCATTGCACGGTATACTCTGCTCAAACTGTTATTATTTCATTGCAAGCGTAGATTACTAAACTTTTCCATGCGGTATTGCATATGCTCTTCAATAATATTTGAAATTTTGTTACATTTTCTAGTGGTGATCTCAAACGTAACAATATTAATTGTTTTTATTAAAGGGGTCCACAAGTTTCAGCCAATCATAAAAAGGGTCTACGACACTAAAAACGTTGGAAACCACTGCTTTGAATAGAGATATCGATAAAGCAAAACAATGTTTTATAAAATAAGAACGATCCTAATAGATTATGAAAAACTATTTCCAAATTAACCAACCTAAAATCACAAAAATTTACAATCCTTTCTAAATTAAAAACTGAAAACAACAAAGTTATAACGGAACCACAGATTATCTACACAACAATTAATAAATATTTTGTTGGCAAAACCTTGACTAAAAGCATACTACCGAGGTATATAAAAGTTTTTTTCCCTTATCAACAATTATAAAAAAATTCCTTATTTCACTATTCAACGAAAGATAAAATTATTAATTTATAACAAATAAAAAAGTCTTTAAAGAAATTGATGTAGAACCAAAATTTATTAAAATTAGGGCACTACTTATTTCACCAATTCTTAATACAGTAGAATTTGTTTAAGCCGCCGCATCAAGAAGAATAGAAAAAGTGGCAACTTACCCAGTCGGAAAATTTATGTCCGACCATAAATAATTTTAAGTTTTTTCCAATGTTATGCTTTATCATCTATGGCTAGAGATCGCTGCCACCGATAATTGTAGATAACATCTCCGATTATTTATATTAATACTATATACGTACAAACATAGATAATTGGAGATAAAGATTGACAGCACATCATACTGTAGATAATTATAATTAGCCGTTCATACCTCTTTGGGGATAAACAAATATAATAAGAGATGTTTCATTCGAATAGAGATGGTCGGATGTAAGTTATAGCAAGCCAAAAATGATTTTAGTTGTTTATAAATTGGTACAGAAACGTCTACATTTGATTAGGTATGACTGCCGATTTCAATGAAAACAATGAACAGCAGAACGCGGATTATCCGAACACTGCTTTAATAAAAGTCATTAAAGTTTGCTGAAATTAATCGCGAAATTAATAGTCTATACCTGGCTTTATGAAAGCATAGAAGTATACGGTAATGATCGAGGCAGTTAACTTGCGAAGTCAGCAGTGCTTTTAGTGGTGACTGCTAAACATGATTAAGTTGAATTTAAATGTTTAATCATGTATGGCTGCTGAGCTACCGTCATGTATGAACCTTAAAAGATAAATATACGTATATCAACATTCGATTGGCAACGGCACGTGTTTGAATGTAAATGGTATTAGGGTAGGAAAAATCAAGTAAATAAATAAGGCAGTACAAACATAGTTATCTACAATTATGCATGGTTTTTCTATGTTTGACGGGGAGTAATGTAATTGGAGATTTTCGGTTGAGTAACCATAGATGGCCTACAAAAATAAAGAAAAATTTTTGATTGGTTAGGCCAGGACTTCTCAAACTTTTTTGTTCTGCGATTCCATTTTAAAAAATAAATTTTTGTGCGACCCCATTATGTGTAGGCTAACTTTACGTTAATTTTTTCCTATGGAAAACCACGCATGTGCATGAAAAACCGTAAGTGCATGTAAAAACAACGAGAAATGGAAATAGTAACCTAAAGCAAATTAACAAAATTACAAAAACAGAATTTATTTAATAAACATTATCAAACGCATTTAATGGGATGGACAAATTACTCTATATTTAGTCACCACTGCCTTATCAAGACAAATAAATCATTTAATTTTTTTGCATTCATCCATAACAGGAGTGTCCAACCTTTTATTTGTCGCGAGCCAAATATTCTCCTGTAAGTTTACCTCGGGCTGCAATTGCTACAGTAATCAAAGTGACATCTCATGCTGGGTTTCCGTCTCCAAAATCAGGTTTTCTCTAAAAAGAAAAAGGTTTTCACACTAATTCAGGCTTTATTTTGTCGATTAAATGCCTTAAATGCCTACTAACCGCAGGTTGGTCATCGCTGGACTAGTGCTTTTTAAAAATTTTTGCAGAACACTTGAAAATCTCTAGCGGAACACAGGTTGAGAAAGGACCGCACCAAAAGACTTCAGGGCTGCAGGTTGGACACCCCTGATCTATAAAAATCAATCTTGGTTTTAGACATAGTAAGTAATTTTTTGCTTTTGTTTCTTGCTGTTCTCTTGATTACACCACACGACTGATCTTCTGATCACGCCACCTTACTATTTTATGAAGCAACAATAGTGTAATGACACTTTACCTTTTTTAGTTTTTTATTTTCAATAGATATTATTGTAAAAGAGCTAATCTCAAAAGCACAAAAAGCTAATTTGTTTCGCGACCCCAAAATTTTTTATACGACCCCATTTAGGGTCGCGACCCACTGTTTGAGAAGCAGTGGGTTAGGCGAACTGGCGACTTAAGCAAACTACAGATTAAATATGCAAAGGTCTATACAAACTTTGGATCTTTTTGTTCTACAAAAGCTGAACGTTTAAAAATGAAGAACACAGAGAAAAAGTACTTTTTTGGATTCATTTTTTATATCTTTATGAGCTGATATCTTTTGTAATTGTCAAAGTTATGTGCTTCACATGGAAGTAAGACGGCTTACTGAACTAAACTAAAACTAATGAAAACAATCTCAAAGTGACGAAATAATGGAGTTTTAAAGGAAGTTTGTGATGCACAGTGGTGTTGTGTTACATTAGTAAGAATTGCAGACAGATGCCACACAACTGTAGTATAGTAGTAGCACACTAAAAGCTTGGAACATAATTACGCTGAAAAAGTTTTTATAGGCCTTACAACTTAGGGAAATTTTTCTGCTTATGGTGAGCAAAAATAATGGCGAGTTAGGCGAAGACAACTTAGCCAAACTTGATAACACAGAAAACAATAGATTTTCAGCCATAACCGAGCGATATGTAGCAACTTAGGCAAGTTCTATTGTACTATCTTTAATAATTGCATTTAGAGCGGGTCCGACTGCTTAAAAATAGCAGAAATAACATTGATTTATAAAAAGGTGATTTTTATGATACTAACAATTATTGCCTAATATTACTCTTATCGCAATTTTACAAAATCTTTGAAAAGCTTCTCTATTTTAGACTCATTGCATTCTTTGATAAACATAATTTACTTAGTAAACTCCGACTGGGTTTGGAGAAAACTCTTGCACAATCTGTGCAAGTACTGACATAAATGATAAAATTCTTATTAATATTGATCATAATTTATAAACTTCTTTCTTGTTCCTTTTCTTGTCGAAGGCTTTTGACACTGTTAATCATGACCTTTTACTTTGAAAAATGCAACCTTATTTTAGCATACGCAAAAAATTGTTTAATCTTTTTAAAGTTAATTGAGTAATACGTTGTAATATACAAAAGTTTTAAAAAAAACCACGACGCCCGAATAACTGAAACAAGGGTGGGCTTTTCCCATATTGCTGCAATGTCTTGACTCTGATTCGAGACGCAGAGGTCCGAAACCGAGACCGAGACGAGACTGGTGAGAGACCGAGACTTCGAAAAACGTGTCTCGATAGATGTCTCGAAACCGAGACACTTCTAGAGACATCACTTGCAACTGCTTAGTTGTAAATAAAACTAAACTCTTTAGGCAGTGATGGCGAAAGCCATATTAGCCCGGGATAAGCAGGAGCAACTTCCCACCAAGTCTCAAAAATTTGAGCAAAATCAGAATTTTTTGGGCAGGGCAGAAAACATTTGAGCAAATTAAGAAATTTTAGGGCACTGACAAGAAAATTATAACTACTTTTAAAGGACAAAGTTTCCAAATTCAGAAAAGCGGTTAAAGTTTGAGTTGAGACTTTTCTTAAAAATCCTTACTTTTTTCATACAAAAATTGAGAAGTCGCAGACAGATTCAATACAAAGACCTTTTTTTGGTTTTCACCTTAAATTTTTAACAAAGATTCTTCTCCTTTTCGTAAATTAATAGTAGATTATGATTTGGGAAAATGTCATAAAACTGTATCGCCCCCCATTCCCAACGTTTTTTCGGCTGGTACGTCTATGGTGATGGCTTTATTCTAGAGCGAACGCAACTGCCAAACCAGGCCCCCTAAAAAACGTCGTAAAAGGGGCCCCTCAAGCGTTGTTGTCGCTATTGGGCAGTAGGCCTACAAGTTTGTATTTTTGCTGTTTAAAAAATTAGATTTTGTATGTGAGGACCTACTGCTTGAGCCAGATCAATTTTCAGTCATATAAAATCTATACAGTATTTTACTATTTTATTGTAACCAGTATTTTTGGAAACCAATACGACTTTTGGCTTGAATGTCAATAGTTAAGTAGTAATATAGTTTGAAGGAAATAACTGTTATAGATTGGCACATGACGGATTTTATAGTTCAAGTCTAACTACTTTTGAGTCCGAGCCGAGTTCAAGTCCACTAAAAATTAAGTTATTTTGTGTCTAGATTTATCAAAGCTTGATTCGGGGTTCACAAAAACCAAAATTTACCAAACTATTTGTGAAAAGCATTTTTATGCTCTGCATATTACTGTATACCTCATAAAGTTAAAGTACATAAGTAGTGTACAGTGCCGATTTGACACTACCTACTTTCGGGTCATGGTGGCGTCACGCAGCGGTACTTAGTGGAGAAGGCGGGTTCGACTCTTAGCAAGGCGATTAAAACTTTTTAAAAGCGAACTTTCTTGTTCGATTTTTAGAAAAGTGATTGAAATTTTTTGTGGTGGGATAGTTTTTAAAAAGAAATTTGAAATTTTTAAAATTTTTACAGCGAAGTTTTGTCTTTAGGTTTGATTGTTAGCAATGTGATTAAAAAATTTTTTTCTACAAATTTAAATTTTAACAAGGTGATTTTTTTTTGACGTGTTTGATTTTTAGGAAGATAATTGAAAAAAATTTTTTTAAGGGGTCCATTTGAGAAGATGATCGAGAAAAAATTTTTTGTCTGGTTCGAAGGGGATTGAAATTTTTGTTTGTATGGGTTGCAAAGCAATGTTGTGAGTGCACAGACAAACACATTCTGAATAACATCAACATCTCTGTTCGTCAATCAACAGGTCTGCAGTAATGACATAATGCTACGGCTGTGATTTCATGGTTTAATAACTTCCCAAGCAAGGGGAAATGTAAATTCTTATCTTTCGATTTATAAATTTCTGCCCTTCTATTTCAGAACAACTGCTCACAGATGCCATCAATTTATAAAATATCAATTTATAGAAACAGTGAAGATGGTAATGACAACGAAACAGTGAAGATGGAGGATACAAAGTGCCAAGAGTAAAGGAATTTAAGTATTTGGAATCAACAGTGCAAGAAAGTGGTGGTTGTGAGAGGGAGGTATAGAAGAGAATACAAGCAGGATGGAACGGATGGAGAAGAGTATCGGGAGTAATCTGCGGCAAGAGGTTACCAGCTAGAGTAAAAGGAAAAGTGTACTGTTCAGTGGTAAGACCAGCAATGGTGTATGGACTTAAGACGGTGGCAATCACAAAGAAACAAATAGAAAAGATGGAAGTCGCAGAGATGAAAATGTTGAGGTTTGCTATGGGAGTGACGAGAAAATACAAGATTAGAAACGAGTAAATCAGGAGTAGCGTTAAGGTAGAACGGTTAGGAATGAAGATGAGGGAGGGCAGGCTGAGATGATATGGACATGTCATGAGGAATGACCAAGAGTATGTAGGAAGAAAGATGATGGAAATGGAGTTACCGAGAAAGAGGAAAAGAGGGAGACCAAAAAGAAGATTTTTAGATGTAGTAAAAGAAGATATAGGAAAAGTTGGTGCAAAGGAGACGGATGTTGAAGAGAGAAAAATTTGGAGGATGATGATACGCTGTGGCTGCCCCTGACTGAAGGGAAAGGCCGAAAGGAGATGAAGAAGAAGATTATTGTTTTGGTACCATACTTTTCTGTTTTTTATAAGTTGGTTTTGACATTAGTTATCATTTTAAGTTGGTGTAGATCATAAAAGTACGTAAAATTTTGTAATTTTATGCAAAAAGTAAGTATTTAAAAAACAGATAAAATTAAATGCTGAAGATATTTTGATAGATACACTTCCTAAAAGTTTTTTACACATATTTTTAACTTAAATTTGATTTATTGCACTTGATGCAAATTGATATGAGTTTTCATGTGGGAGAGCAAAACCTTTTCAGAAAAAAAAACATGCTGCATCTACCTTAAGATGACATCCAAAGCTTTTCGTTGCTGCATTACAAAAAGCACCAGAATTGCATGAAGATAAGGCAGTACTAAACATGAAGACATGCTTTATACACTCTGAGGAAGCATCATATGATCTTTTCCAATATCAGAGTTTTTTGAACATGACTGTGATAAATGGTAGAAATTTGCCGTGCTTATGCTTTGTCTGAGGAAGTTGCGTACCAATTAATATTGTAACGATAAATTAAAAAAATGGTTTACAAACATGCTTTATTACACAAGCTAGTTGTTGTAACAGAGATTCATCATCAGCAGTTTGCATTTTTTTCAATTTTGCTATGAAATAGAAATTTCCATGTTTGAACTAAGCTAAGGTAAATTAGAACTAAGGCAAAATAGAAAAAATCTTCATGTTTAAACTAAGCCGCATTTGCAATCCTGAATGTGTTGCAACTCTCACTGTGTTAGTGCAAGCCAGTACTAAGGGATGCGCATAGCAATGCAGTGTGAAAGTAATCAGATTGTGTGCAGTGAATTTTTAAAACAAGAAATTTTGGCAGCCTATCATTGCAGCAACTCCATCGCATGCAATAGCAACATGCTTACTGATATCAAGATTGTAGTTAATGGCAACCTTGTTCCAAAGTCGAAATAAGTTGACAGCTAATACTCAATGAGCATTAATTTGGCAAATATCCAAAAATGCCATTGACTGTCCTCTTGCATTGACATATCGAATAAATGTAATGTATTTTTGCAAAGTAGTGATATCAGTTGTGTTGTCTACCATAGTAGCCCAGCATGGGCTTTGCTTGACTTCAAATACAATGCAATTGCTTAAATGGTTCGAGATGAGTAAAATAAACTCAGTTACTGCGGTTAAACTTGTATGACGCAGGTCAAGAAGACGGTCATTATGGCCAATGCGGTTCACCAAAGTTTGCAATGAAGCAACTTTTCTATTTGCAATCTCCTCCTTTACAACCCACAAAATTAAATCTATGTATTTGGCCACTGTGCTAATTTTATTTGCAATGCGATCTAGATATGTAGTATGAAGTGTCAAAGAACGTTGATTTTTTTCCAAGCTAACTGCTAGCTGGTGTTGATCGGAGTTGAGATGGTTATCAAGGTGCGATGGGCATTGACGTCAGGCAGGTATGCTGGTGTAAACATCAGCGGTCTTTTTTTAGTTAGTAGCTAATGGATGCTTTGAGCACAGTAAACATATTATTCCTCCATCAACATGCAGAGTAAATACATTCATGCAAAGGGATTCATCAAATCCTTATTTTAAAGTTTGGTTTTTTTTTAATGGCAATGTATAAAACAAAAGATTTTGGTTTTTAGAAATCGCAATCAAATTTAGGTTTGGTGGAATCAAGAGAGTCCAGCTAATATTCTAATTTCCAAACATTATTTGAATTTTATCAACTACACAATGACAGTCCGTCGAAGTTCAGATATTTACAGTCCTTACACCAGCTTTGCTGGGATCGTAAAGGTGCTGTGGTTGGTATAAAAATTTAAAGTTTGTTATAGTGCAGATCTTTATAACTTAAAAGTACAGAAAGATCTATAAACTTTTAGTTGTTGTGAACAACTCCGTTTAGTCAAATCTGCCACTGCTTATTTTTGGATCAAGTTTGAAAAATGACCTTGGAGTAATTTCTATTTTTAGTTGTTAGTGTTGTACTACTTATTATTTTCACTTGTTACCGCAGGGTCATTTTTTTAACTTGATCGTTTTTTTCTTGGTATTTAATTTGTTAAGACTTTATTGAAATTAAAGTTTAGAATGCATTTTGCAATTTTATGTGGAAAAATAAGCCTTTTAAGAACAGATAGTACTAAATGTTAAAAATATTTTGATAGTTACACTTTTTACAAAGTTTCTTAAACGTATTTTTGACTTAAATTTGCACTGCTAAGGCAATCACATCGTTACCTAAAGTCCTTTTGCTTAAGTTATCTAATTTAAATGTAAGTACCAAAAAATGGTGTTTATAAAGTCTTTTTTGATCAACATTAAAACTTTTAAGAACTGGAATTTTGTTGATCTTTATACAGTAGAATAGTTAAGTAAATGCCTGCAGTCTTTGTTCACTTCAATATAAGAAGCAAAAGAAAATTGAAACAAAAAAAAACTCAAATTACTTTTATGCAGCTGACAATGCATAAACTAAAAATATTTTAAAATAAAGCATGATCTTTGCTGACATGTCACAAAGCTCGATGGCAATTTTTTTTTAATTTGAAGGTTTTACAGCAATGTCACATATTTCTTCTACATGTTTCGTAGTCATTAAAGTTTAAAATAGCCCAAATAAACATTTTAAAAGTGAAATTAATCATATTGAAAACTCTTCGAAAGAAGAATAATTTGTGCATTTGCAAAAATACTGTCATTAAAATTGGTCAGTTATAGCAAGAAAACATAAAGTATGGCAATTTTTTAGTTAAATCTATTTATACTTATTTAATCTATTTGCACTTGATCAAGCTAAAAGAAATTGAATTGGTAGATCTGAAATTAGCCTTAAAAATGATTTTAATGAAATAGACCAACGGTGGTCAAACTGCAGCTCGCGAGCTGCATGTGGCTCGCTAACCTTTCATATGCGGCTCTTCTAGCTAAACAATAATAACAAAATCGAACAATGTACAATTGTTATTCACAGTTGAATTTGGACCAAACAAAGATTTCTAATTAGGTGCTAAGTTGGATTAAAATATGGAAATAAAGCATTTTTTTGTTTGTTGTTAAGGACCATTTGCACTACAACAAAAATTTGAGCAAAGCGAGCGCTATTTTTTTTATTTATTTCTCGCCTGCCAAGACACACTGGTGACACTAAAATAAAAGAAATAAAGATAGTATTTGATTCTCTGCAATGAAATTTCTAGAATTATAATATCGTGCAAGTCTAACAAATGAAGATTTGAGAGAATTAAGTTACATGGCGTTGACTTCATATCGCCAAGATTTTTAAAAGCTAGCTAATAAAGTGGAAACCCACAGTAAATCTAATGCTAGTAAAATCTCAGAAAAATTGTAAATCGTGTAACGTATTTGTTTTTATCATTTGATTAAAACTTGCTTTGTTTACTGTATTTGTATTAACACCTCAAACAGAATTTGTGGCTCTCCAGCAATTTTGAATTTTCACGTGTGGCTCTTTCATTGAAAACTTAGCTTACCCCTGAAATCGACTATAGCTTGATTGGAGCAAATTATAACATATTTGCACAAATCTTACACGAGGGCGAGTTTAAAAATATGTAAAATTCCAGAAATGGGCTAGTGCCAACAAGATAAAACCTGTTCTAACATGTCAAGCAGAAAGAACTTGATGTAGGCTATCTAATGGTTGCTAGCAATCATTATTCAAAGGAAATAAAGCCATCAGGTGCTAGTTGATAAAAGGCTGATTAAAACCAGTGGAACGTAAGAATTTTGAGATAAGAACCAACATAAGAACCAACATAAAGTTTTTAGTAAAAATTGGTTGGAAAGGAACGGAGGTTATTCAAACTTTGCAGAAAGTTTATGGAGACCATGCTTCAAAAAAACTTGTGTTTACAAACAAATTGAAAGGTTTCAAGATGGTAGAGAAGCTGTCGAGAGTAATGAGGGTCGTGGAAGACCAACAACCTCGAAAGTTTTCAAAATTTTGATTCTGTTAGGAACCTAGTCGAAAACGATTCAAGGTTGGCAGTTTATTAGATGGCTCAGACTATAAAAATATCAGTTGCTTCAGCTCATTCAATTCTGTATAACAAGTTAGATCTCAGCAGGCTTACAGCGTGATAGGTGCCAAAAGTGTTGTGTCCAGATCAGCTTAAATCTCATAAGTGAACTGTCAACGACGATTTTGACCAAAAATTGAAGCAAATGAAGACAACGTTTTAAGTCAAATCATCACTGGGAGTGAAACATCGGTTTACCAGTATAATCCTGAAACAAAACACCTGTCCAAACAATGGCTTCCACAAGGATCATCTGGCCTAATCAAATTGGAGTCTGAAAGGTCTGTCAAGAGGTAATGGCAACCATTTTCTGGGACTCTAAATGAGTTGTGCTTGTAGATTTTTTAGAAGGTCAAACAACTGTCACAGGAGCCTATTATAAGAAAATGAAGTACAGAATTAGCTAAAAAGCATTCAGGAAAGCTCCATTGTGGGATCATTTTCCATCATGACAAGACCCCAGTACGTTTTGCACGAATTATAAAGAAAGTTTTCAGAGAATTGGATAGAAATTGCTGTCTCATTCACCGTGTAGCTCAGTCTAAGCCCCACCTAATTTGTTTTATTCCCAAAACTTTAAAGAGCAGTTGAAAGGCGTTAATTTATAGCACTAATGATGTAAAAACCCGGCTCACAAATGGGTCTGTAGATTTTTTAAATATGGTCTAAAAAGATGGAAGCACTATCTGGATAACTGCATTGACCTTGACAGAGGTTACGTTGTAAAATAAATCCATTGTATAGAAAAATCAATACGGAATCACAGAATTCTCTGTAATCTTTGAATTGCCCTCCTATTGTTTCAACCTGTCCCAAGCAGTATTAAGCAAAATAATAGATTAGTTACCAATGTAGTTGAAATTAACTTACGGGTAATCTTAGTGTAATCAATAGATTAAAATTACAATAGAGTAAAATTGCAACATTTTATCATTTTAAAAAATGACTTTTCCATGCAATTAAAAATTTACTCTTAACGTTTAAAAAAGAAAAAGCATACACAAGCAATTTTATGGTTATGATAGCGCTAAGTTCTGTACTGGTGAAAGCAGTCCTATGAACACATTATACTGGACATAACAGTGATTTAACATGATAAGCAAATAGGTTCAAAAATGCAATCTTGCAACCTTTTCCACATTACAATCTACTCGAAATTCCAATTTGGACCCATCTCTCCTATCTGGGCTGTTGCTTGCTTTAGAATCGTCATTCAAGCTTCAAAAAAAGTAAATTTTAACATTATTTTACTTTAAACAATTCAATTTAAAAAAAAAGCATTGGTGCTCGTTTTTTTTTAATTTTGTTGAAAATGAAAAAGCGATTTCAGAAAATATACATATTTTTTTGAATGTTCGAGAAAACTTAGAAAGACTTGATGTCATTACAAAAGTATAAAGGTCGGTTTAAAAAAATAAAATTTTGCTTTCCGTTACTTTTTCTGTGACCGCTTTCAGATTGATCCAGCTAAAAAGCTGAAATGATTTAATTTCAATCTTTTTCAGCTAAGCACGAAAAACTTTGCACCTCGACCATTTTTTACGCTTTTCGCGACACGCTTTACTTTTTCTTGCCCACTTTTGGTCTGAACCGATATTAAAAGATTTTTACAAAGCAATCGCATTATATCTACTTGTGAGTTTATTGCAAGTTAAAAAATCATATAAAATAAAAGAAATGAAAATAATTAACTTTATTTTAAATAAATCCTCTGATTACTCCTGTGGTTAGTATTGCTAATTTTACTGAAGGTCAAGCTTTAAATTTTTTGCAAATGAAATCCAACCCAGTTACCCAGTCTTGCCAACCAACGGCAGGTCAACCGTAGAAGTTGCAGAGCTGCAGCACTCCTCAATATCTGTGCAACAGTTTTAAATATTATCAGCAACGCTTATAAAATTAATAATTACAGGGTGAGGCATAAGTATTGCAACAAAATTTCACAGAAATTTTTATGTTGAAAACCAATTTTTTAACCGTTACTTGTCTTTTACCGGTTTTGCTGATTATAATTATTACATATTTTCAATTGTTGGTTCACTAAATTTGATTTATTATGAAGTTATCATCAAAAAGGGAGACTATTATTAAAATGCATCGTGCAGAATGCTCCAATTCTAAGATTGCAAAGAGTCTTTCTGTGGACAGATCAACTGTTTGGAGAACTTTGAAGCAATATAAAGAGCGTGATGACTTTGAGGATTGGCCTCGAAAACGAAGACCCCAATCACAACAGACTTTATTAGCTGTAAAAGTAGTCCAGGAATAAATCAGGCAGAACTCAAGGAACTCAAAGGTCTTTGAGAAAAATGGCAGTGTAGAGTAGAATTAGCCCCAGAACAATGATGAGAATTGCTCATGAAGACCCAGGAATGTCTTCATTCACCTTGCAACAAAAGCAAACCTTCACCAAAGCTTAAAAGCAAAAAAGATTGAACAGAGGCAAAATTTATTTGAATAAAATAAAGAGAGGCACGGCTGGAGAAATTGTTTGCTCTAACGAGAAGTTACATATGTTGAAATGGCCCACAAATGTCATAATAATTGAGTAATAAGATTCCAGCTGAAAAGAAAAGAGTTTATCACACCATGAAACTGGTCCCTGTCATGGTTTGAGTGGCCGATTCTTCCACCTGGAAGTCTCCTATCATTTTTGTGGATTAAAAGTGCAAAGTTAATGCCAAATCTTACATTAATGTTATCCTGAAATCCATGAAAGATTCTGCTTCCAAGCATTTTGGCAGTAACAAACTTAAGTAACAAGCTGTTGGTCCAATCTTTCAGCAGGATGGAGCAACAGCTCACACTGCAAATATCAATCAAGCATGTTGCAGAAATCATTTACCACGTTTTTGGCCCAAAAAGAAGTGGATCCTTGTTCACCAGATCTCAATCTAATAAATTTCTCAGTTCATTCCATGCTCTTAACTAAAGCCTGTTCAAAAGTTTATCTTTCTGTTAAAGATTTAAAAACTTTTCGTACCCGATCTTGGGACCAAATTCCTTAAGAAATTGCTGCATGGATACGATTTGAAACCGTAGTTGCACAAAGAGGAAATTACTGTATATCGAGTATAAGTTATTTCAAGTGGTGATTTATTTGTATACATAAAGATACATAAATATAATAGTTAAAATTTTTTGCTTTTATACTCAGGGTGTTTTAAAAAATTTGACATCATTTGACATGTAAATATTACAGAAACTACATAGTCAAATCAAATGAAATTCAACAGGTTAAATGTTGACCAAGACAAGATTTAATGACCATAAAAGATTTTACAAATGTTCAATGTGTTCGCCGCTTGTTAGCCGACACGTGTCAAGTCGGTAGTCTGGCTCTTTCCAAACACGATGAAGCATGTCTTGGGTAACTGTCTTCAGTACGGTAGTAATTTTTTGTTTGAGCTCGTTTACATTTGCAGGAAAAGGGAAAACATAAACCAAGCTCTTCACATTTCCCAGAGAAAAAAATCACGGGGAGTCAGGTCAGGTGAACGTGGAGACCATTTCAACATCACATTGTCTTCACCACCAGCATGCCTGATCCATCTCCTTGGCAGATTGTCATTGAGATAAGTCCGCACAGTGAGCTTCCAGTGAGGTAGAGCACCGTCCTGTTGATGAATGAAATCTTTATGTTCATTTCCAATAAGCTTATCTATTAGCCAGTTTTGAAACATCTGCAGATATAAACACCGCCAGTCACATTTTTATTGAAGAAAAACGGCTATGAACAGGGTTTTTTGAGATGGCACAAAACACATTCACTTTTCGTGAGTCCCTCTCATGCTCAATAGTGGCATGGGGATTTTTTTTGCATTATGCCTATTGACTTTGCCATTCGTATAAAATGTGGTGTTACAGCAGGTTTCGAACTCGGTTTAATCTTGTTTCAGTTAATTTCTCACCTTTGTTATTGTAAGCTTGATTTGCCTTTTTTACTGCGCCTGACGTATTTTTTGTTTCTTATAAAGTTAAGTTTGATCATTGATAAAAGGACAGCAGAAATACAGACACAGAAAAACCAAAGAAAGAGAGAGATTGCATTTGTGACCTTTGGAAAGCCTGGAACTTATTGAACGTCGACTACTGTTTGAACGTCGAAAGAATACTGTTTAAATTATCATTGTAATTGTATATTGTATCTTGTGTTCTGGGCAGGTGCGAGCCCAAATCAATTAAATATCGTAGCTATCGTAACGTAGAGTCAACGTAAAACGTATCGTGAATCGTGTACCGTAGTCAAATTGTATCGTAACATTATTATATTCAATTACATTTCTGTCTTTATTTATATTTGTGTCCTTGTATCGTTGTTTAATTTATTTTCATTTTAATACATTTTACCCATCATTGTTCAGATTGATTTACGCATCATTTAATTAATTAGCTTAAGCACCAAAATCCCCAGTAACATGTGGCATTGTCACTGAACACAAGACGTTCGTTCAATTCGTCTTCTTCAAGTTTCCCTTGCATATCAACACAGAATTGTTGACGCATTCGCTTGTTATCTGCAGTTATGACCTGAACAAGCTGCAGTTTGTAGGTTTTCATTACCAAACGCTTCCTTGCCACCTGCCAAGCTGTTGTTGGAGGTATCAGGGTCTCCATACTTGTTCTTTTTGTAGACTTTTTGGGGTTTTGCAAGAGTGTTTGACGAATCCCCTCGACCTTCCCTTCTGCTGTTGCTGGTTGTCTAAATCCTTTTGCTCTGCACAGACAGCCTTCGTAATTGAATTTCTTTTTCCAGCTCCAAATTTGCTTTGCTGTTAGTAGCTTTTTAGAGAACTTTCTCACAAACGCACGCTGCACAGTCTTGTTTGAGTTTGCTTGAGCATATTCCAACACACAAAATGCCTTTTCTCTGCTAGTGAATACCATTTAAACACACAAATTTGAACACAGTGCAAATAATTTATCACTTAAAAATTTCTATACCTGAAAAGATAAACATATCAAATATTAAGCACAAAATGTGGCCTATTTCTACACAATAAAAGTTATTTAAACAAGAACTGCCAAAGTTATTGGATTGCAAAATGATGTCAAATTTTTTTAAACACCCTGTATTTTTTATACTTTGCCCTATCTTGCATAATGATTTACCATTTTTCTCAATTTTTTTTCATTAAATTTAAGTTTGTTGGGTTTTCAAAAAAAATTTTTAATCTTTAATTGGAAAATTCTTGAGCTGTTTTAAATTCAGGTAAAATATTTCACATAAAGCAATGTAAAATGATGGATTGCATAGATGCTTTAACCGATAGATTGAATGTACGTTTGAGCTGCAATAAATGCAGCTCACTTGATCTAATCATACGTGTAACTGGCTCAATGCATCACTTTCTTTGACATAAAGCTGTTAGTTAAAATGCTTAATTAGCAATAAGCTTTAGTATCCTTGAAATTAACACAAATTCTGTTTCACAGATGGAAGATTTAAGGGTGCCAAAAAGTGGGCAGGGTGCCGATTGCTTTTGAAATTCACAAAACTGAAGAATTTTATTACATTTATTTCTAAAATTAGCATATATTATATCGATTAAAATTTAGTCCAACTAACCTTGTTGGATTAAATTTTTTACACTTTGTTGGATATTTTAAGTATTGTAAAATGTCGATTTAGACAAGCGTTCATTAACTTTTTTCGAAAAGAGCCACCTAGCATGTAAGGTAACATTCGGTTGGCTGGAGAACAAATCAGAAAAATTTTCTTTTTTTGTTTAAAAGCATTCTCAACATATAGACTGAGCAAATCAGAAAAAAATTTTCTCTACAAAACTTAATGAAGAGTGAAGACCAAAAAACAATTTACGCTTTCATTTAAAGATAAAAATTTTTTAGTGCAGAGTGAAGGCTGGAAAAATAAAAAAAATCTTTCCAAAAATTTTCCAGCTTCTTGATTTAAAGCACCACTTTGTTTTTTACTTGACAAGCACTGCTGTTTCCAATTAAGTATTGTAGACTGTATTAGACAAGATTAAAACAGTATTGGGTAAGTTACTGTGTTGCTCAAACGCTGTGTCCGGACATGAAGCAATGACATGCTATGGCAAACCTTCTTCGTATAACCGAGCATTCTTGTTGCTTTCTTTATCAAACAGATTTGCATTGTAAGTAAGCAATATGATCCTGTTAAGAATTTGTCATAAACACTCATCCTGACTAAACATGGAACTCACATCCTTTTGCTTGCCAGTCCACAGTTGGCTCGAGAAGCGATCCCAACAAATGCTGTATAAAAGTGTATAATTGAGGTTTAATCTGGTATTGCTATTTTTGAACATTACATATTTTTTGTAAACTTGACTAGAATATAACACTGATAGTAAGCATTACTTGATGAAACGTTGTAGTCTTGTAATAATAAAGCACAAAAACATTTGATTTTAAATGTTTTTGCACGAAAAAGTTTTTGGAGTCTACATGAGCCACAGGATTTCTACCTCTGATTAAGAGGAAAACTTTTTTCTCTGTTCCTACCCTTGTCTCAAATATGAAAAAGCTAAAAAGCTTACTTGCATTTTACAGTATAATGATAACCAAACGATAACTAAGTTGTTTTTGATTTTTTTTTGCAGGAGCAAAGAACGCGGAGCTGATACATTGGAAAATTTTGCTATAGTATCAAACTTTATCAGTCCAGACGCAAAATTAAAAAGAAAAATGTTTCTAGAATCAAAAGCAAAATCCCTTGCAACTAAGTTCGACCAATCGTTTCTGGAAAAGCAACCAAAACAACTCAAAAATTTTTTAAAAAATAAAACAAGGTATAATCCACTTCAGTTTGCCGGATCCTTTTTTTTGTTTTCACACGTTATATGTAACCCTGTTTTCTTGATGCGCAAAAGCAAATAAAAAACTTAGAAAAAGAAACAAATGCGGTCTTTGAATAAAACCGGGCGATTTGTGAAAAAATTTCTATTTTGAATCAATTAGGCTTCGAATTGTTTACAATTCTTCCTAAGATCTTTTACAATTCTTTGATTCCTTGTTAACTCTACTTTGCTTAATTTGACTTGAAATCGAATTTATTTTGTACTTATCTTAGCAAAAGAACACTGCTTAAGCTGCAATACTGCACCAGAAATGACAAACATATATAGTTCTTAAATTTATTTCTAAGTTAGTATGCACAGTATTTGAGAGTGGCAATCAAAAACAATTAGAACAAAACCGAGAATAAAAAATATATAAAATTAATAACAGCGATTCATTTGTAGTGCCAACAAAGTAGAATAGATCAGAGAAACCAGTTTTTATGGTGACAAAATTATTTTAGGAAAGTTTTTTTCATTTTTTCCAAGGTTTTTATTAGACGATTTCTTCATATGGTAGATCAATTGTTTTTGCCCAAACTATACTCTATCCTGTATCATAAGAGTACAGCATTAACGTAGATTAACTTGTCATATAATTTGTTTCTTATGAAAATTAAGTTTCTTCATGAAATTAGCATCAACTTACTTATCAACAAAGTTTAAAATGTACATCTCCAATAATCAACTTACTTATCAACAAAGTTTAAAATGTACATCTCCAATAATCTCCAATACTAATTTTCTTTCCAGCAATCTTGAAGTTAAAAATTGGCAGATTATTTTTTGTGACCATTAAAATATACAAAAATGACCTAAGAATGTTTAAAATCCATTTTCTAACTGAATAGTTTATGCTTCCTTTGAATGATTTTTTTAAAACAACTTTTTCTTGATCATATTCTACAATTTTTTCATCAAATAGAAAAATAAATTTCTGGAAAAAAAAGTTTGCTAATTTTTACCTACTGTGATTTTGCAAACTACAGTAATAGCGTTTAAAAATTTTTATTGGCTGCAAAAAAAATAAATTTAAGTTGCCAAATATTGGGTAATAATTTAAAACATGGACCATCTAGAATTCTTTAGTATGAAAAAAAACTAAAAAGTCCTCCTTTATGTTTGTTTGTTGACCCAAATGGCAGTTGCATTCTCGCAGCCTGGGCCATAAGTAGGCTATGTCTGATCTTGTTACACATGACGGACCCAATTCAAAACTTCGAAAACAGAAAGGTATCTACCAATGCGGAGGTTCAGCAAGGGTCTGCTATTCGGCAAAGGTCTTTTTCAGAGTAGGACAATGTCTAGAAAAAAATGCTCTTTTCAGAAAACATTGCAAACAAGTTCTTAAGACCCATTATTATCCAGCTAAACATCAAAGGCCTCGCTTTTAGCAAGATGAACATTCTTTATTATCTTGCTTTACAATTTGAGGCACTCGTCATCCTAGTAGAGGAGACCACTGCACTAATGCAGAAACACTAGTACTTCCAAGCTTTCAACTAGCTGGGTCTTCTTTAAGCAGGAAGCCTGGCTTTGCCACGTTTATCCACAAATAACTAAGGTACATGCTTTTAAACCAATCAGTACCAGTATCAGAAATCAGTGGTTGTGTGTGTGCATTGATGGTTATAAAATAGTCAACATCTACCACTGCGGTCCCTAGATCTTCCAGTGTTTCTTAATTTCTGTTTTTATGCTAGCGATTTCAACAGTCGCCATATTGATTTGAGTTACAATAATAACAGCCCCAGACAGTAAGTGCTTGATTGGCTGGGTAAGTATTAATAGTCTTGCCCTCCAATACAATGCCAAGGACGCCGCCAGTATTTACTCCGGCCGCTGGAACACTGGCACCAATCCAGATCTAGCTTTTGCTAGGTTAGGTCTTTACAGTCGCTTACCAGATAGATGTGTTCTTGAAAAGTTCCCCAGGTCACAATATCGACCTTCGCTTATTATGCCATCAAGGTTTGTTTTGTCCTTGTCAAGCATGCCTGTTAAGCAATGAAACTCCTGCATGGCCAAATGGAATGACTACATTGGTTTAACAAGCTAATTTGTGAAGACTTTGTTGCTGCCTGATTCAATCGATGTGGATGCGGCTTAACAGGACTTTTGTAGCATTATCAAGATAGCAGCAAAAAAGACCATCTTACATGATTATCGAAACAACTATATTCCGTGTTAAGGTGCGGTGTTTGAATCCCTCTATAGAACTGTCCGAGAGTTTCCTCAAGGAGACAACACACGTTTAGCTTCTACAACTTGATGGAAGCAGAGGGATCGATGGTCCATAGCAGTTTGGAGCATAGCATGAAGTATTTTCAATTTTCACACTCTAGTCATAAAGCATGAAGTATTTTGAACAACCTTGATGGTAGGTCACGACACTTTACTGTCACTGTTTTGTCTTGACTGATGCTGTTGCATCTCAGCTAGTCAGAAATGGGAGATACGGTGCTGTTAATAATTATATCTACTTGCTAATAATTATATCGACTTGTTTTTCAAGAAATGTCTGAACTTTTGAGGACCACAACACCAGACCCAGTGAATATCTCTGACACTCTCTTACAGAAAGAATTTACTACTGCCCTCCAACATTTAAAACTAGGTAAAGCTAAGGCCCCTGTTTCCATCTTCCAGGAGCTTATAGTTTATGCTGGAGATGCTTTGAAGTCCTGTTTAGGTGACTGCCTTTCTTCTTGCTTGCCCTGATTCAAAAGTCCCAAGATCTGATGAAGAGCGCTTGTAGTTGTGATTCCAAAGCTGATAAAGCCAGTGAGGCATACAAAAAATTATCGACTGTTATCTCTGCTCTGTGTCTCCTATAAGGTCCTCGAGAAGCTTATCTACGCCCACGTTCAACCAATTATTGATCCACTGATTCTAAAAGAGCAGGCTGGGTTTTGACCCGGGAAGTCAACCATTAATCAAATCGTTCTGCTGATCTAATATTAGCACATCGAGGATTCTTTCAAGGCTAAGAAAAAAGTCAGTGCCGTATTGGTCAATCTGACAGCGGCATATGACATTGTCTTGCACCGTGGCCTTTACGTGCAAACTGCTGAGGCTTCTTCCAAATAAGAACATGGTCAGAATGATCATGGAGCTTGTCTAAAACCGAAATTTCATCCTACTGGAGGAATTGGTCTTTACTCCTTTCCTTTTCAACATCTATATGTAAGACCTGGCCTCCACGATTTCCAGAAAGTTTGCTTATGCTTACAACCCAGCACTGCTGCATTCTTCTGCAAACAAGAAGGACTTATAGGTAGTAGTGGGCACGGTACTTTTTAAAAGTACCGTGGTACCGGTACTCGGTACTTTTGAATAATACGAATTAATGGTAATGACTAAAACTCTGTCATACATTGGATTTCATTTGACATTTAAAAATTGTATTTAACAAAACGAAAACAATATTGTACGTATCCAACTGTTCACTTTCAAAAATTAATTATGCTTTGAATGTAAAAACATGCAGTGAATATTTTTTAGATAAATTATGTCTTGGATATATGAAAGGCCTAATGAATACATTGTTTTCTGCTTTGTTTTTTATGTTAAAAACAATTTGTAAGGAATCGTACCAATTTCCATATAACCTATTACAGTGGTTTAGTCAAAGTTATTCTCAAACTTTTTGGGTCACAAATCTCTATCAATTTTCTGCCCAACCAACGAGGAAAGATAAAACAAACCCAAAAATAAATAATACAAAATCCGTTAAAAAATAAATGCTTATAAACAGGAATACCATATTTCCGTAGGGGCAAACCGGGACGCTCGTTTATAGACAAAAATTCGTCCCTAAAAAAAATTGTTCTCTAAAAAAAAAGTATTCACTTTGAATCTGTCTCGGATTTCATAGTATGGAATACTTTACCGGGCATGTGTGTTGACAAATTTTGTCGTATCGTCGCGGACCCCTTATGCGCTCATCGCGGACCTCATTTTGGGAAACTTTGATTTTAATGATTTAGTAAAATTACTCAACCTTCGCTGGCCGTTAAATGTTATGGTACTTTTTTATATTTTTGCTTGCAAAGCAACGAAATCAGAATTTCATCAAGTCCCTTTCGAATTGGTGAAAATATAAAAATCTGGTGTTTAGTGGATTTTTGATTTTATGCGAAATATATCCATTTTTATACTTAGACAACTAGAATGTTCTTTGCAAATGCAATACCTTCAGAAAATATTTACTGCACTAAGATTAAGTCCTATAATTTCTGAAAGAACATATTTAGCGCTTTCCGCGATTTGATATAATTGCACGCAAAAATGCTACTTTTTCCAAAGCTACAATGTCTTTTTTGCACAATAATTACTATTTGCACATTGAACATGATAATCACTCTTTTTTTTGCACAACTGGTGCGGTGACCACGCACAATTTTTTTTGTACATGTTATAACGTATATAGAGAAGTATATAGTTTAGTTGCCGTCTTCCTATTTGCAACCTTTGCTCTATTTTGTTTTGATTCTTTTGGATGCAAATAAAAACAAACTGCTACTACTACTACTATTTTAATAGCCTACAACGTCTAGACCTTTCCATAAAATAATTTCTTGTTCAATTGAAAAAACTGTTGATAGTAGACTGGCATTTATGTCCCATTATCTTAGTTTTTAACTTACAAATAACGTCGACTTGAACACTGAAGGCAGCCTGCTGTGTGTTTAAGTAAAAATCCAAGTTTTATTTATTGTACGACAATGATCTTAACATATCGATTATTTTTTTTACATCATCTTAAAGGAATAGCTAAACTTATTTTTCTTTTTGCTACGTTCTAGATATGCAGACGTATGTCGGAAAACAGAATTGGGAGAAATTTCTTGCGATAGATTTTCATATTTCAGTAGCACAATGCGAAAAAAATATACTGCTTTTGCTAGTAAGCTATTGCAAACCCAAACGAAATCAATAATTTTAACTCACTCTAACTTGCAACAGAAAGCATTTTATTATAGAGTTTGGCTGTTTGATTGGTATTACAAAATGCGTTTTTAAGAGCTTTCCTCAATAGCCGCCAAAAAATGCGAAATACGCGATTTTATGACGGAAGGGTTAGCGCAGGGGCGTTCAACCCGTGGCCACATTTGACCCGCGTAAGGGTTTTGAGTGGCTCGTGCAATATTTTTCGAACAGTTCTGTCCCGCCCATTTTGACAGAAATTCAGCCAGAAATCGAAGACAGATTCCATTAATTGAGCAAAAACCTCATTCCAAAAAATTAATTGTTGGTGTTATTTATAGGCATCCAACATATGATTTTAAGACTTTTGAAAACAAACTTATAGATTTATTAATATCATTTGAAGATAAAAAATGTGAATATGTAATTATTGGTGATATAAATATAAATTTAATGATGTCTGATAGCAATCCTAAAATTTGTCATTATATTAGAAGTTTAGAATCTGTTGGGTGCAATATGCATATAAATACCCCAACAAGATTTGCTGAAAATAAAAATTCTTCAATATTAGATCACATCTATTCTAACAGCAATAATATTTGTAATAGTGGTATTTGTTTGTATGACATTAGTGACCATTTACCCATCTTTTTAGTTAAAAAAAATTTCAATCAACCAACTAACTCAGAAAATGCTGCATATGTTAGGTGCATGAAATCTTTTGATCCACTGAATTTTGTTGAAGATCTAGACAACAATCTTCAAGATGTTCGTCTTAAGACAAGCCTAAGTAATACTAAAGTTGATGATAATATAGTTGAGTTTGTCACTACTTTTCAATCTATACTAAATAAACATGCTCCTTTTATAAAATTATCCAGAAAAAAAAACAAATTATCACAAAAACCATGGATTAGTAAAGGCTTACTTATTTCAATAAAAAAGAAAAACAGACTGTTCAAAGCATGTTACAAATGCAATGATAAACCAAAGATAGAATTCTATAAAAAATACAGAAACATGTTAACTCATTTAATGAAATTAGCAAAACAAGAATATTATAGTAATTTATTTAAAAAGTATCATAATAACAGTGCAAAAACGTGGAAAACAATTAATGATCTTGTCAATTTAAAAAAAACACCTTGTAAAGGCAATATATTATCCAACTCCTTTAAAATAAATGGCAAAGAATATAATGCTTACTCAGAAGACTTTGCTAATCTATTAAACAATCATTTTTCAAGTATAGGGTCCAAAATGGCCAACCAGATACCACCCTCTGATATTTCTTACACAAGCTATATTAAAAATTCGTGTGTCTCATCAATGGTTTTAAGAGAAATTAATGAAGATGAAGTAGCTGAAGAAATAAACAATTTAAAAACGAAATCAGCTTGTGGCTTGTTGCAAATCAGCACTAAATTTATAAAAATGAGTAAAAACGTTATAAGTTTGCTTCTTGCCCAAATTTTTACTAAATGTATTGAACAAGAAACATTTCCAAAAATCTTTAAACAATCCCAAGTAATTCCAATACCAAAAGTATCTAATCCGCAAGAACTAGCTGACTTCAGACCAATTTCTCTTCTTCCTGCTTTAGCTAAAATTTTGGAAAAAATTTTATATAAAAAAATGATCAAATTTCTTGACAAAAACAAAATATTAACAAACCAACAACATGGATTTAGAACAAATGATTCAACTAGTCTTGCAATTACATCAATGTATGATGACCTTCTTCTTAACTTAGAAAGTAATAAAATTACATGTTCAGTTTTCCTTGATATTAGTAAAGCCTTTGATTCAATAAATCATGACATCCTTTTAAAAAAATTAAATATATATGGTTTTCGAGGTAAAATTTGGAAATTATTGATGTCATACTTAACCCTTTATGACCCAATTTATTTTGTCGGTGCAACCGACTTAGGCACTTCCTTGTTGTGATCTAAATTAAATAACACGAGACAGGTGATTGAGCAAAATATCATCCAAATCTATGATCATACAGCATTAAATAGAATCTTTACTGTATACTTCACTCAAAAATTAAAGCGAATTTTTTCGGATATAATAACTAAACCCATTTATTTCTAATGTCGTTCATAAACGCCAATGGGTCATATAGGGTTAAAAGATAGAAAACAGTGTACCAAAATAGGAAATAACTTTTCAGAATTTAAATACATGTGTTGTGGTGTTCCACAAGGGTCTGTATTGGGACCATTATTATTTTTACTCTATATTAACGATTTGCCAAATGCAACTAAATGTATTACTACAATATTTGCAGATGATACAAATCTACATCTAGCTGATCCAAATTTACTCATACTTGAACAAAATATGAATATAGAACTGAAGAAAATTGACTCATGGTTTAAATCAAACAAACTATCTCTTAATTTTAACAAAACTAAATATATGGTTATATGTAAAAAAAGCATTACTACATCTTCTTTTAAATTAACCATAGGAAAAAATGAAATTAAACAAACAGATCATGTAAGATATTTAGGTATTTTTTTGGATGACAAATTAAATTGGGAACATCATGTATCTAGCATATGCAGCAAATTGTCAAAAACAAGTGGCATTTTTTATAAACTAAGGCATTATGTGCCATTCAGTACTTTAAGAATATTATATTTTTCGTTAATTCAATCGCACTTACAATATTCTATTTTAAACTGGGGACGGGCTAACAAAACACTCTTGATGACCATAGAAACATTGCAAAACAGAATTATAAGGGCTTCTTTATTTAAGAACATTAGGACCCCAATTAACATGCTATACAAAGAATTTAATGTGCTAAAACTATTTGATCTTTTTCAACTAGAAGTTGTTAAATTTATGTATAAATTTGAAAATCATATGTTACCTTATTGTTTTTATAACTATTATGATAAAATAAACAGTGTGCATCAACATTCAACAAGATATAGCACTGATGGAAATTTTTTTCTGCATTCTGTTACAAAACAATCTGGTAAACAAAGACTGCAATACATTGGAGCAAAATTGTGGTCTACTGTACCCAGTGATATAAAAAAATTATCTCTTATTTCTTTCATTAAAAATTACAAAGTAATTCTTTCAAAAGCCTATGAAAAATAATAATAAGCAAAGTAATTATTTAAAAAAAATAGTATTACGAATAATACATATATATCAGTTTTCTTAATGTCATATATTGTTTTTTTTCTTTGACATATTTGTGCTATGCTGTTTCTTCAACTTTCACCAATTATATATATTTCAATAACTTATGTATACTGTATATTTCCTATATCAATTGTATTGCATTAATTACTTGTATTGCATGCCCTCTTTATCATTAATATAGTTGTTTTTGTTATTTTCGATTAACTTGATATAATGTAAAAAAGGAAATATATGTTTCTTTTTTTTTTACATTGTTTGCTTGAAATCATATTTATTGTGTATTTCATATCTACAACTTTTATTGTGTATTCATATATAAATTTCTTGAAATCATATTTATTGTGTATTTCATATCTACAACTTTTATTGTGTATTCATATATAAATTTCTTGAAATCATATTTATTGTGTATTTTTTTTAACCTTTAATTTTTTGTGGAATTTTTCACCTTTATGTGCTTGAAATCATACTTATTGTGTATTTCATATCTACAACTTTTATTGTGTATTCATATATAAATTTCTTGAAATCATATTTATTGTGTATTTTTTTTAACCTTTAATTTTTTGTGGAATTTTTCACCTTTATGTAGGCTACCAATACTGTAACTTTAATCAGTTTATTTTAATGTATAATATTACTTGTTTTTAGACTTATGTGTTGTATTTTTGTTTATTGTTGTTTTTCTCTTTGTAAATTTCTCGGTGTGTTTTGTACCAGCTGTAAATTGTTATGATATCTGTTGTATGTCATTGCATAATGGTGTGTACTATTATTTGTTTCTACTGAATTGTAGCCTATTTGAATATGTACATGTTATCACTTTAATTATTTTGAGGTGCTGGCTGACTTTGGTGACCTTGTTGGTCTTTCGCTGGCATCTAGTCATGGCGACCAAATGTTTTTGTAATGCATTTATATATTTTGTTTTGCTTGACTTTTCGTGTCTTGGTCGTAGACAAAAAAAATAAATAAATCTAAATCTAAATCCATGTGCAGACCTCCTTTTATCTTGTTTTTTCCGAGATCGCTAGTTTTCAAAGAAAATCATGAAATTTGAGATTGATTTATAGTGAAGATTTTTTTTTAGAAAACAAGGGATAAAATTCAGAAAATTGGGGAAAGATTTGAATTAAAGACCTTTTTTTTAGAGATCGCTACGATTTTGGGACAAAAATTGGAGTGTTTTATTTGTTTGGCCCGCCAATATTTTTAGTGAGCCAAAATGGTCCTCCGATCAAAAAAGGTTGGACGTCCCTGGGTTAGTGTATAAAAATACTCTAGTCATAAAATGCTGCCGCAGTGAGCGTTAACTCTATTTAGACTGGGCTTTTAAGAAAACTTGTAACACTAGAAGGGGAGGCGAGGCGGAAAGTGCCTGCGCTCTTTGTTCGCTTATATTTCGACAATTAGTAGCCCTAAAAGTGTCATTCAAGGTTGTATACAAAAAGAATTTTATACTCTTTCGATAGAGATACGTATTGTAAATGTTGTAATAAAATATTATTTCGGATTGAAAAAGCGAGTTTTCGAAAGGTAGTCAACTTTTGTAAATTGGCCGAAAAGAAGAGACTGGTTTCAGAAAGTTAACGACTTCGGCGGTTTGATTGATCTTATGATTAAAGGTAAAATTCTTTCACAGTTGTAATCCCCTTAGGTAGGTTACTGCAGTTTACAGAAGAAACTCTATTTCAGGAAAATCTGATTTCATTATTAAAATATACTTCGATCTTAGCCACAACGAATGTTTTCAAAATTCACTGGACTTTCTAAACAATTTTAGAAATGAACTTATCATACAATAAAAGAAATACAATTCATTCCAAGAAAAAAATTGAAATTTTAAGTGTTACATCGTACTTTTTTATAATTATTTCAAAATATTATAATAAGCCTAATTTAAAAAATTAAGTTAGGATTGATTACATTAATGAAATTAAGTTTTTTGAATTTTTACAAGCTTTATTTTTTGTTTAGTAGATTAGTCTAGCCAGCATCGTATAATATTCTATAGTTGAACTTGGCTAATGCTCCAGCGTATATTTTTTGATTTTAAATTTACCGTACATTGAATTATTTACATTTCATCAGAGTAAGGCTTCCCAATTCGATACCCGCAAGGTCTATTGTTGAAGCCCGCCAAAGAATTTGTGATTACTTAATCGATCAAAATATTGTAATGCTTTGAATCAATTTAATGAGGCGCAGAAAACTCGAAATGTATAATTTTCGTTTCAGTAGAGATTTTTCGCTTTATATAAGAATAAAACACGTAGGTACGTATATTAAACTGATGACCTTTTTTGTTTGGTCTTTAACTAAATTTGTGGTCCGAATTTCTGTTATCAAGGAGGTTTATTCAAAAATAACAAACTAAAATTAAGTAAAGACAAAAAAGAAGATACTGCGATTTTTTGGATCGATTGCGACCCGCAATAAACTTTTCGACAAAAGTTGGACCATAATGGTTAAAAAATTGAGCATCCCGGCGACAGAATATAAACTAACCTAACATTTTCCAAAACAGTCATCGCAATGAATTTCTATTAAGTGTAATTTTTGGATTTTAATATTGATTTGATCACATAACTTACGATACCGACATTTTTTCTTTCAGAATTATTTAATATATAGTACGTATTTTGACATCATAATAAAAAGATAAAACGTCGGTACAACCAATTAAGGATATTGCACTCAAGCATAGCACAATGTATAGTCTATTCGAATGTTTTTTGACCTTGTTTGCGTAAATGTTCGATACAGTCCCCAGCATAATTCAAAAGTAGGATGGAAATCCTTGGATAATTTTCGATTATCTCAAGCAAACTGTGACAAATATTTCTTAAAATTTCGCTTTTTAAATGAATCTATATAGTTGAATTTTTTGGTCATTTTCATTACACGTTCAGTGCAACAAAGAAAAGTAGGCTATTCTATTTAGAGTTATTTCTAACATAAACTTACAGGGAAGAAAAATGAACGCACACCTATCTAGATGTTGTACTGTACAGAAAATAAGATATAAAAATGAAATAGTTATTCACGCCAAGTCATTTATTCTAAATTTTAATACTGGTGCGTAGTGTTGTAAAATAATTTCTACTGCTTGTTTGTTGCAAGCTAAAACAAAGAAAAAAGCTGGAGCAGTGATCTTTTAACTCTTCTACATTTGATGTGTCATCTGCTTAAATAAAAACAAGTCAAATAACCTCTGTTGGTGCGTTTTCCGTTAAGTTCCATATTAAAACTTAAAAATGATTGTGTTATTTTTGTGGTAACTAGAATTTTATTGATTGATTTCACTTTATAAACCTCTTATTATTTTGTTAAAATTGGTCAAAAATTAAAGTTTAAATAAAGTTTCAAGAAAAACAGAGATATTGGATATGTACTGTATATAAAAGTCGAATGACATAGACTGACCCTGGCGCATAAAAAAATGATACAATTAATTATATAATGTAAAACTTCAAGCGCATAAGTACTCGTACTTAACGATCTTTCTTCAATTTAATCAAAACAAAACCTGATATTTAAACCGATAAGTTAAAACAATATTTTTTCAACCAATTTTAATTTTGTTTCTTTTTCTATGCACATTTAAACAGGATTAAGATTGATGGAAAAAAATAAGACAAAATAAGCTTCATACAGAAATCCATCACTCGTTTTCAAGATTTAAAATTTTTATTAATTATCATCGTATTTCAATTCCATTTATCCTCCAGACTCGTACAAAAACGTTGAAGGCGTTATACTACAGGCAACTATTAAGCGATACCGTACCTGCTTATTTAATGTTATATACTGTATGCGGGCCCACAAGCAACCAGAAGATTTAGCAGATAATTGCTTTTAGAGATGTCAAGATATTGCAGTGGGTTGGAATTTTTTAATTTACTTTTTTATTTTTTATTTGAGACATAACTAAAATGCTAGTCTACTCAGACTAACCTACTAGCCTGAGTAGGCTAAGCCTAAACAAAAAGTTGCAAAAGAGCTACTGGCTGTGAAGTGCGTAAAGCGTTTCTAAACCTGATCTTACTTAAAATTAACTAGTAACTAGTACCGGAAAGATGGGAAAATATTGATAAACACTTTACTATGACAAATGTCAATTTGTGATAATACTACTGTAAAGAAACTCCTTTGAAGCTGCAATCGATATGAAAAATAAAAACATGTTACAATGCTTGCAAAAAAACTTTTAATGACCCTAAAATTAGACGGAGTACCGCGATTCTTTATAAAAAAAGTACCGCAGTACCGGTACTTGATACCAAGTACCAAAGGTACTGGTAACGGTACTAAAAAAGTAGCACGGTACAGTACCGTGTAAAAGTACCGCGGTACTGCCCACCACTGCTTATAGGGGAATTTTAAGTCAAGACATGACTACGCTTTCAGCGTATCCCCAGACTTGGAAGTTAAAGTTCAGTCACCTCAAAACGGTGACAGCACCCTTTCATTTAAATAAAGAGTGGCCAAACGTGAGCTAAAAGTCTACAACAAAAATAGATTTTTAACATTTTGTCCAACCCTTACTTATCTTGGGGTAAAACCAAACAGATTGCTTACTTTTCGTCACCATTTAATGACATTGCCCAAAAACTATATAAGTACATCACACTGCTAAGGCAACTTGTAGGCTCAGGTTGGGTTATTGGTGCCAAAACACTGCATACAGCTGCCCTATCTCTGTTCTACTCAACAGCTGAGTACCTTGCACCAGTCTGGTGTCGCAGCGCTCACACTCGCTTCATAGACAATGTCCTAAATGATGCTTTGTTCATAGCTACTGGATGCCTGGGTCTCACTCCAACAAACCAGTTACCGATACTTTCAGGCATCCAGCCAGTTGAGCTTTGCTGACTAAGAGCTACCCTCTCTTTGGCTTACTGTAGATTTCTGTACCAAGACCATATGCTTCATGTTCCTTTAAGTGGGTCCTCAGTTGCTTGCAAAAAGAGACTAAGATCTAAATGCCCGTTTGTACCAGCTGTGCAGAATTTGTTAAATAACCTTGCTGGGCTTGGCATCTGTGCTTCTTAGTAGACAAGTAACAGATGGAGTACGAAGCACTGTGAGAATACATCCAGGCTCCATGTTTTGATACCCATTACCAGTGCCAGGCCTCTTGGATTGGGCTTGTCCCAAACTGCTGAAATCAAGCACCTGCAAACTGGTGTTGGGCGATTCCATTCATGCGTACACAATTGGGTCTTTCTATTCCACCAAATTGTGAGTGCAGTGCCATTGAACAAACCGCAGACCACGTTATAATAATGTGCCCTATAGTACATCAAAGTACCACATTGATTACAAGGTCTGGCGGCTTTGAGAACAAAACTTGATGCTGGCTTAACACCATCACTGCCAGCATCTGATTCAGCCAATACAGAAGCCTGGGGTAGTGATTAACTCTCGGCCCCATTCCTTTGCAGCAGTCTCCAACTCCAGACCCAGTGAATATCACTGAGGAAGGATAATCGACTTAAGTAGTGTAATGATAATCCCCTCAGCCATAAATGTCTAACAAACATATCGTCGTTTGGAAGGGCTAGCAACTATGGTAGATTTGTTAGATATTTATGGCTACTGTAAAAGATATTTAGTAGCAAATATACATCGAAGCGACATAACTGATAATCACAACTGAAGCGACAACAATCCATGTTTGTTCATCTAAATAATTTTTGCTGGGTGTGGATATTGTGGTGTAGATATTTTGTCATAAAATCAATTTTTGATTTCAATCAATTTGGCTAATTACTTTAATGATGAAAATTAGTCAAGGATTACTTTGTCTCCACTTGATTTGTATTTGGTTAGTTTTTCCTATTCAAGATTAACCATCAAAATTTTAAAAGGTTTACTTTTTTTCTGATAAATAAACAATTAAAAATAAAATGATTCAACTTTGTTTTTTTTTCAATAAAAAAACAGCTTTCAGTAAAAAAATCAATTATTTGACAAGTTAGAATTACATTTAGAATTATGATTAGGACGGTACAATTGTGCTATTAGAAATGACAATTATATTTTTGATTTTACTGCCTGATTTTTCTAACAATTTTTAAGGATGCACAAATTGACCCAAGACAAATAAACCAAGAACGGATTGTACCAAGTTAATTTGTAATTGATCTCAAGCAGTTCTGCTTGGAAGTTGCAGTCCAAATCAGAGAGCAAAGATTCTGCATTGATTTCATTTTGTAACATTGCTACGTTTTATCGGGTGACAAAAGAAAAATATTAATTTTCAATGTCTTTTTATATGAAACATTCAAAAAATGTTTTTATTTGTTAAAGTTTTACAAAAATCAGTAAAAACCAATCAAAAAACTTTGAAGAATTATTTAATTAAGGTTGGTTGCTTGGATCGTCAGTAACTGCGGATCCAGACTAAGGATGAAACTCTATAATAAACTCGGAAAAGCTGGACTTGAAATTGATCAATTTGGTAAATGTTCAGGAAAGCGTGTTCCATTGTCTCGATGGTAACCAGAATTTTTAAGTTTTATGTCAAAGTAAGTTAAATAAACATAGCATTAAAAATTTGCATATAGACTAATGTTCACTTTGCCAACAACACCTGGGCCAATTTAAATCGCAGGGTGCATATTTTTTCTTAGTTTTAAATACTTCTCTCTGCGCGTAAAAGAAAAATAGAAGCAAGTGTGTTAAATTTTGCCTTAGAAAGTTTTTAATTTAAGCTAAAATGAGAAAAAAGACTATGGAGAAAATATCAATATAAAGCCTCAAAATTCATTCTACAAAATTTTTCTTGATAGTAGAGGAAGACGGGAAAACGGACATCTGTTCTATTTCTTGGAATTTCAAAGTTTTCATTTATTTTTTTATCTTTTATTTTCCTATTTTAATTAAAGTTATAAAATTAAAATTGGATAAACGTCCGGATGTTTAACATGTGAAAACGTGTTTGGCAAAGGTTTGTAAAATTCGATACAAAACTCAGTGGATATGTTTATCAATCGATGACTAAATTTAAAATTTTTTTGACGTAAAGTGTAGTGTGACGAAGTAAAATTTAAACAAGGTTTATGATTTCAAAAAAATATTTTTAATAACCGCGTTGCATGTCAATTGCTGATAGCAGCATGTTGGGGGCCGAACGGTCATAGGCTATAATCGTTTTGCCCAAGCAACTGCTAGTGTACCAAATTAACACAATTAACACAGTTTATTATGCTAAAAGCTGACAAATTGTATGTCTGAATTGAATTTTTATATATCTTTAAATTTTTATGTCTTCCAATGTAGCTTCGAAAAATTCTTCAAATGAAAATATATAAAAATATCGTAAATTCTACTGTTCATGAGTGCAATGATTTGGCTAGCTGTAGTGTTTTAAAACGAAGTAATGAAAATGAAAAAGTTTTTTTATTATTTTTCTGACATATCCCCTCTCCTTACTGCAAAGTTAACACATAGAAAGCGTAAAGCAAAACAAACCACCAACATAACTGGTTCTTGCTTTAAAAAATCTATCACTGTGAGTGGAACAGCATTACACAACTAAAATAAGCCTATGTTAAAAAACCTCAAGCAATGAATAAAGCAAATAAAAAAAATAAAGCAAAATATATCTGTTTGCTTTGCACACAACCTTCGGAAGACCCACCATCTGAAAATTAGATTCAATGTACTAATATTTGCAGTAGTGTCATGATTGATGTTTGGATTATGCTGGCCAAAGAATTTTAGGGTGCAATTTTTGTCGGTTTCAATTTTTTTGACATTGCCTTTTGACATTACCTTTAGACTTTTGATTTTTGACATTACCTTTAGATTTTTGACATTTTTTTGACATTCAATACCATGTTTGCATAAAAAAATATTTCTATTTGAATTTTTTAGTTGCCACAAAGCAGAAATAAGTTATATTGATGCTTGTAATTCAAAACAAAAACAAAAAAACAATTTTTTTTACCTGGGGCAAAACGAACGCCTTATGACCGTTATGCTCCAAGCTCAGGGCAAAACGGGCATGTAAATTAAATATCGATTTTTCTAAAAGAAAATTTTTATACTGTTGGCACGGATTTTAAATTACATTTGTGAGATAGTGTATTGCCAGACCAATTATGAGATCTTCTTTTGTTAATTCAAGGCTAGCACCGAAGAAGTTATGCCAATTTAAAATAATTATGATCGTTTTGCTCTGCCTTCCTCTACTTATAAAAATTTCGTAACAAACTTTCATTTTTCAGTTACAAATTCTATTTGGCCTGGGAAAATTCTATTCATTGCTATGATTACATGACTGAAAAAGTTTTTTTCACTTCGCTGTACAGTGGAGTAGTTCCTGTGATATTTGAACCTCATCGAGACGACGTTGCTGCAGCTTTGCCTCCCAAATCGTGCATCTTCGTAGAAGATTTTCCAAATGTTCAAACATTAGTCGATTATCTGTATTATCTCGATAGAAATGCGAGTGCTTATGCTGAGTATCTCGAATGGAGAACATGGGTGAAATATCTTGATGAAAAGGGAAATTTTCAAGCGGACAAGTTATCAAATAAATTTGACAAAACGAAACTAATAGAAAACTTTCTTTTGCACAAAACAGAAATCCCATCCAACGCATCTTTTTGTAAACTTTGTCGCCGATTAAATTTCGGAAAACATGAAAATAAAGTTGTTGATAATTTAGTTAAATGGTTGAAAAATAACCGTCCTGAATGTTTCAACGTGAATTTAGCGAATGTAGGATATTTGATTGATCCTTAAAAGCATAAGCGTACCAGCCGAAAAACTTTAGGGGGAAGTAGAGTTTTTCCAAAATTTGTGATGTTTTCCAGAATCATGATTTTCTAGTGTTTTACGGATATGAGAAGAAAATTTGTCTAAAATATAGGGTGAAAACAAAAAAAAGATTTTTTTTCCTTTGGATCTGTCTGAAATTTCTCGATTTTCCTCCAAAAAGCATAGTGATCTCTAAAAAACTATCTTCATGTTAAATTTTAAACTTTTTCCTGCATTTAATATTCATTTTCGACGTACAAAAAATTGGTTTGCCCAAATCGAACCTTGGAACGAATTGTCCCTTCCGCCCCCCGGAGGTACCGCTATGCCTGAATCTCCATCTTCGTATCATGGACATGTTTTTTATATGAATTATCTGCCAAGTTAAAATCGACAATTTTATCAGAACTTGAGTTAGTATTTTGTCTCATACTGTATTTTATTTATTACGTTTTTACATGCAAATAATTTTTTTGCATCAGAGCGCAAAAATTCCCAGCTGATAGTTTTTTTATCTCTAAGATCTTGTTTATTAATTTCAGCTTACCGGTGAAATTAATAATATATAGTTTCGCATTTTTTTATTTAACTCTTGTGTTCGCAACTACTATTTTACTCTCAGGCCAAAAAAATGTACTATAATGTAAATAATGATTGTACAAGATGGATGCAGAGTACCGGTGTACGTAATTAAGTTAACAAGATTTATGTTTTTCAACTTTCCTAGCCTACGTTAAGATCAAGTTTGTAATATACTGATGAGTTCTAATTAAATCCAAAAACAGAGTATGTCAATAGTTGTTTGTTGTTCAACTTGACCATTTTTATCATTTTTACTTTAATTCTGTTTTATATATTTTTATTATAGCATCAAATATCAACATGAAATTTTCTTATAAGAAAAAAGATTTTGTGGCTCTAGACAAGCGCTAGACAACTGGCAAAAACTTTCAACTTGATAGAACTCAAACAATTAGCCCAGCCTGTTTTTGAAGATCCTCTCTCATTGCTATCAGATCGAAATTTTTTTATCTTAAATAAACTAGAAAATAAATATTTAAGATAAAAAAAAATGTCAATCGGATATAAAATAATAAATTATCGTGCTTCAAAAAATGCTTAATTATAAAGTAATTAAAAAATGAATTGTTGTGCTTTGAAGAATGCGTAATGTAATTTCAGAGCCGTATAAATTTTATATTTTATACAATTTATTTATGAAAAGGTATTGTTTGTTAAGACCCGGAGGAATGGAATTATTGAGTGCTATACCAAGGATACAACAATATGACAAGGTCTATTTTACTGATCTTTTTATGAATTCAGTTGAACCGAGATTATGTTGATCACCGTGCCATGGAAACGGCGTCTGTAACCCACTCTTGCCACGCTGCCAATTTTTTTGAAAATAAATACAGTAGCACTGCTCTTAAAATAGTACTCCGTACTCCCTTTTGTGGTCTGTAAAGCATCCTTAATTAACTGCAGTAACCTTTAGTGTAGTAGTCTGCAAAATGTTCAAAAAATTGCAATTTTATTTTAAAAATTTGCTTTTTTTAATTTAGTTTTTGTCAAATTGTTGGTGTGGGACATTAATAAAAATTAATTACTCTTTTCAAAGCAAGGGAGTCGAATACAGTAACTTTAATTTGTTACTGAAGACAAAGCAACATTGACACTAAACTTAGTAAAACTATTGATGCCATTTATACAACTTTTATTTTAAATGAATTAGAAAATCGAAAAATTATACTAAAAAAAAAAAAATTGACCACATCTTAAACAATCGCTTTTGATAAAATTAAAGTGTTTTATTAGATATTTTTCAGGCTTTCTTAAGCCGACCTAGATCATTACATTTATGAACTCGACCAGTGCTTTTCAATCACAGAACATTTTTGTACTTGAAAAACCTCGCCGAATATTATGAAAAACTCAACGAAATTCTAGTTGGGTCGGAACAAAACAATAAATTCAATCACAGTTTCTCTCATTTTCAATTATTTTAGTATAATGTTTAGACCTGCTTTGAGAAAGATGAACTTGGATTAGAACTGACAAAAAATGAAACGCGAAAATCTTCCTTAACAGCTCTCGAATTTCTTGTTTTTTTAACTTTTACAGCTGTCAGTGCCAGAAAGCTCATTTCACAAAGATAAGTTCGTTTAATGAGAAAACGGTTGAAATAGCCCCATTTGCCAGATTAGTAAGCTCATTAAAAGTCATCAACTCAAAACTTTTATAGTTCTAAAAATCCATAATTTCGTGTTTTTGTGTAACAGAGCCTATGCCTTCACAATACCCAACGCTGGCTCAACATCATTGCAGCCAACATCTGATCCGGGCAGTACAGCAGCCTGGGGTAGTAAAAAGGAAAACCCTTGACCCCAGTCCTGTTTGTGTCCAACCCCGAAAGAATTTTAAACGGCAATGACAACAGAAGTATTCCAGAAATAACCTAACAATGGTATTCACATGAAAGTAAGTTACGCTCTTTACGTCCTGTTCTGCAAAACAAACAAATTTGAAGGGACAGCTGATGGTCTTCTGTGTAACACCAGTATACCGTGGAACAAGGCTGAAAACAATTAAACTAGACTAGAGCTTCTCAAATTTTTTGTTTTGCGACGCATTTTAAAAATTAAGTTTTTACTTGATAATATGTGGAGGCTAATTTTACGTTAAATTTTTCTACGGAAAACTACCCATGTGCATAAAAACCATGTAATAACCATGAAAAATGAAAATAGTAACCTAAAGTAAATTAACAAAATTACGAAAACCAGATGTTCTCTAAAAAAAATCTATACTGTGATTCAGTCTTTATTTTGTCGATTAAATGCCTACTAACCTTAAAACAACAACAATAGAAAGCACGGCGTAAATCAAATGAAAAACACAACATTTATAAAAAAACAAAAATTAAGATTAAAGTTATCCAAAATCCAAGTTATGCAAATTACGTTAATAAAAGACAAATAAAAAATTAGATTTTCGGTAATAAAAAACAAATAAAACATTAGCAAATAAAGACAGTATGTAAGTAATCCAAACGGTGAAAAAGACCAAACAAATCATCGCGATTGAATTCCTAATAATCTTTTATTGTTACCAAATAAAATTAAATGAAATAAAATAAACATCGTAAAGAAACAAATACAAACAAGGAATAAAATAAACACAAATATGAGAAAACTCTAACAGTTAGTAGTGCTCACAAAACACTTTGCCTCAAAAGGTTGCACATAAGTTTTTTTGTCATTATAAAACGATTTTGGTTTGCGACATTTATTTGATTAAATTTTTACTGAACCATTAAAAAATTGTTATTGTAGCCTTACCCCAGAAAATCCTTGCTATGCCATTATTTCGATTTGAATATACTGCAATCACAAAAATTATGTTGAACCTTGCAACCTTACTAAAATTTTATTCCAATTACATCCTTTCGGTTGTTTCGTAATCGGCCCTTTTATGGTAACAATTTAATTCAGTAATTAGTTATTGTTTCTGAAAATTTGATCAGCATTGTTTGGCTTCAGAACATTTTGGGATATGAAGCTTTGAAGAAAGTTTTTGATCAGTTTGAGTTTAAAAAAGGACCTCTGTGCCGTAGCAACTCTTACAGGTACTGTCATATACATCATATATCCCGTACAACGTCAGGATACGTTTTGGGATGTGATGCATTTTCAACAATCAAAATAGAAGCCATTTCTTTAGCACATTTTAAATGGGCAATCTTTTCTCTAAACAACGTTTTGATGGAGAGCATTTGGCTAGGAAACAACGGAAAGACATTATCAAAAAATTTGTTAGAAAGTTTTCTTGCTTCAACCTAAAGATTTAGATAAGAAGTATTTGATAAAAAACTTGGTTCCAAAACATGATATGACGTCACCACTGATTTTATTTCTTCAAAGCGATTAATTATTTAGCAAGAAAGTATCTCCATTATTGGAAGAAACACAGTTATGCGAAATTGCTTCATAGGATCGGTTAACGTTATTTCTTCGGATATTTCATCTAAGTAGGCTTTTGTTTAATTTGCTCTTTTGTTTTAAAACTTTCTTGGCAAACCCCACCTAGAAGCAATAATGGAAGCTTTGTTTAGTACCTATAGTCTAAGGCATACCTTATAATAGATATGAATGCTAACAAACTTGCAGACACAATCTTATCATGGGGTAATGATGATGAGCTGTCAGCTTAGGAAGATAAGTCCAGATGGTAGGTGCTTTCTTGCAGCTTGGGCCGTGAGTACGTCTATTGATATTAAAGATGACATACCGAAACCAAACCTAACAAAATGGAAAAGTATCCACCCATTCTGATGTTCAGTGTGGGTCTGCTAATCGGCAAACGTCCTTTTCAGGACGGGGCAATGCCAGGATAAAACTGCCCTTTTCAGGGCACATTGCCAACAAGTTCCGAAGACCCACTATTCTTCAGCTGAACATCGAAGGCCTCACTGCAAGCAAGATGAACGTTCTTCATCACCTCACTATGCAGTCTGAGGCACTCGTCATCCTACTGCAGGAGACCCACTGCACTGATGCAGAGAAGTTGGTGCTACCGAACTACCAACTAGCTGGGTCTTCTTTAAGCAGGAAGCATGGCCTTGCCACGTTTGTCCACGAGCAACTGAGATACACGCTTTTGGACCAATCTCCACCGACATCGGAGATCGAGTGGTTGTGTGTGGACGTTGATGGCTATAAAATAGTCAACGTCTACAAGCCACCGCCAACGCGATTGCGATCCCTGGACCTCCCGGTGTTTCCTCACCCCTGTCTTTACGCTGGCGATTTTAACTGTTGTCATGCTGACTGGGGTTAGAATGACAACAGTCCGGACGGTGAGTGCTTGGCTGGCTGCGCAAGTATTAATTGTTTTGCCCTTTTATATAATGCCAAGGTCGCTGCCAGTTTTTATTCGGGTCGCTGAAACACTGGCACCAATCCAGATCTAGCTTTCGCTAGCGTAGGTCCAAACAGTCAGTTACTGGATAGACGTGTCCTTGACAAGTTTCCCAGGTCACAACGTTCGACCTTCGCTTATTACACAACCAAGGTTTGCTATGGCAGTGCCAAGCATGCCTGTTAAGCGAAGAAACTTCCGCAAGGCCAAATGGAGTCACAACATTGCTTTGACGAATAAATTCGCAAAGACTTTGTTGCCGCCTGATTCACTTGGTGTGGATGCGGCTTATCAGGACTTCTGTACTGCCATTAAGAAAGCAGTCAAAAAGACTATTTCACGCGGGTATCAAAATAACTATGTTCCATGTTAAAATGTAGAGTGTGAATCCCTCTATAAAACTTTTATGCAGTCTCCTCAGGGAGACGACTCAAGTTTGGCTGCTACAGCTCTGCTTGCCAAGCTTGACAAAAAGCGGAGAGATCGATGGTCCGAAGCAGTTCGGAGCATTGAATTTTCACACTCTAGTCGAAAAGCGTGGAGTATTTTGAACAACCTTACTGGTAGGTCACGACACTCTCCTTGTCACTGTCCCGTTTCAGCAGATGCTATTGCATCTCAGTTGGTTAGAAATTGGAAATACGAGGCTGCTGACCGCAAGTCAACTTGACTTGTCCATCAAGAAGTGTCTGACCTTTGGAGGGCCACAACACCAGACGCAGTAAATATCTCTGACACTTTTTCACAGAGAGAGTTTACTGCTGCCCTCCAACATTTAAAACCAGGTAAAGCTCCGGGACCTGATTTCATCTGCTCAGAGCTTATACTCCGTGCCGGAGCTGCTTTGAAGTCCTGGTTGTGTGACTTCCTTTCTTCCTGTTTGCGCCGACTCTAAATTCCCACGATCTGGAGAAGAGCGCTTGTGGTCGCGATTCCAAAACCAACGAAGCGCGTGGGGGACCCCACGGCCTACTTAAGAATACGGCCGGATATGTTACATTGAAGCGAAAAAATTACCAGGCCGATTCGGTAAAACATTTTTGGAAGATAGATGATACATTTACGTATTAAATATTTGTTTCAATCGTTTTTTGCAATACTACACAGTATAAACAGCGAATGAAGTTGTTGTTTTAAGAATTTTTTTGCTTAACTCCCAGTTTGAGTCTGTTCGAGGAAAAACAATTTAAGCAAGTAAGATAAAACACTTAGCATTGCAAAAAATTTATACCTAAAAAAATTTAATAGTTTGACATAAAACAACATCAACAAATGCATTCAAATAAATACCGGTACGGAAATGTTTAATAATAAAACAAGGAAAGAATAGCGTGCGATTACGTTCTTTTTGCTAGTTGTTTTTAAAACAAAACTTTTATGTATTTTTATACTTTTTTCAGCTCTGGAAAACCCACTTTTTTTATCGTATACAATCTCGTAAAAAATTATGTAATCATTTGTCTTGTGATAGTTGTATCCGGATGGTGCATGATTAGTATTTAAGTTATCAAAAGTACGGATTTTGTCATGTTTTGCAAACTTTTCAATTTTGTCAATTTATAGCATCCTCACTTTCGGTAGTCTTTGTGAAGTTGATGGAGTTTGTAATGCTAAAGGACGCTTTAAAGTTTTTTGCATATGTATAGTTGGAAAAAGTTCCAACTCCCACTTTATGGTATTTTTCTTCCGAAAATTTATGAAAACATCTTCAAACAGTACAAACAACAATTCCACTGGACCTGATGGCATAGACATCAAACACGTAGGCCACTTGCGATCATATACCTCAAAAACATGTACAACACTGCCCTATACACTAATACAATACCCCATCTTTGAAAACGTGCCACAATCATCCCCATTCCAAAACCAATCAAACATCACAACATTGGCACAAACTACCTACCCATATCACTTCTATCACCCATTGCCAAAACACTAGAGAAAACACTATTACCATACATGACAAAAAACATTCCAGCGATTTCTCATCAACATGGATTGAAACATAACACTCAACACACATTGCTTTGCACAACATCTGCCACCAAATCACAACACGTTTCAACAATCCCAGACCTCCACAACGCACCGTAGCTGTAACTTTGGACATGAGCAAGGCGTTTGATACAGTAAACATTCACAAACTCACACTAACAAACATTCCTAGCATCATTATCAAGTTCAAAGCAAACTACATAAAAGGACAAGCATGCACTCAATACAATGGCACACTCTCAAAACTCAAAAGAATCAACACCGGAGTACCACAAGGTAGAGTTCTGTCTCCAACATTATTCAACATTTACACTTCTGACATTTCACTCTCTCCAAAAGACGTACAAATCACAACATATACTGATGATAGAACAATCACTTCATCGCACACCACCCGTAAGACCCAATAAATTATTCAACCATATCTCTGCAAAATATATGAATGGGCCATCACTAATAGCCTTAATATAAACACAGACAAAATTACTACCACACTTTTTATACCAGACACAGCTAAATATAGCACAACTCTATCACAACAATAAAACACCCAAAAATTCTTGGAACCACTCTAGACCCAAAACTAACATTTTCACAAAATATAAGTGTTACCATCACTAAAGTAAAACAAATGCTTACCATTCTGAAAGCACTCACTTCTTCCAAATCGGGTAAACAAAAGTAATTAATTGTCTCCACATTCAAAGCTATCACTCGCCCCATTTTGAATTACACAAACACCATATGGAGCCCTATTATATCAAGCACCAACATCAAGAAACTGCAAACCATTCAAAACAAAGCTTTGCGAATTGCTACTAGCTGTACACGAGATCCAAACACTCAACATACACGACCGAACCAAAGTCCTTTCAATGGACAGCCATCACAAACTTTGTTCTATTTAACTTAAAACAACTGACTCAAACACAAATACACCTTTTACATAATCTTATGCATACTTAAATCTGCCCAGAAATATGAAAGCCACAACCTTTTATAACAATGAGCACACAAACATCATCATCTCAAAACCAGACATTACAACTGAGGAATGTAGAGAAAACCTCATTCACACTACCATCACCTCACAATACCTCAGTTCTAAAAAAACAAAAAGTTACTAACACCACACCCTATGGCATTCATTTATCAGAAAAAATATTACCATGTCATAAGCATGCAAAACTGCCACAGCTCACAGCCAACAAATCAACACTCTCACAAAGTTACCTACATACAGTAAACCCTGAAACTTACACGCCACAATGCCCACTATGCTTGTTTTACACACAAATAACACAAATCACCTCTTTAACTGTAGTCAATTACCAACAAAACACAACACCACTAGTCTGTGGAAAAAGCCTTTAGAAGCAGCAGCGGTAATCCAAGAGAGGGAATCTTGATTGGCTTCTTTGTGAGATTAAGGGATGGCTACTTCTAAATATCCTTGGAGGGGCAACAACATGAAATCATCTTTAAAATATCTAATGCATATGACAAAGCTTTTTGAAGGGGTTTAATTACGTCGATTTACAAATAAAATTCATTTTTTCATTAACTGTGGTCGTTTAATTGGAAATTCAAAACTTGATACTTTTTCTTTATTTGTTTTATATCCTGAAGCACAGCCATATACTACACATTTATTTACCAAATCAACTTTTAAACTATATACTATTAGATCTAGGAAAATTGAATAGAATGACGATTAAATAAATGCTTTCTGTAATCTTTCAGAATGACAAAATATTCTGGTAGCCAACATAGACTAAGTAAAATTTTAAAGTTATTGTGTTCGCGACTTCTAAAGTAGAAAGCATTTACCAGAAACTAATAAAAATAGTTTAAGCTACTTAATACTTATATAAGTTAGAGTAAATTAGTTTCTAACATCCTGATTGCCGAGCTACGATCACAGCTTTTACTCGGTATCGACTTTAAACTCTTCTACGATGAGCTGCATTCTTAGTTTTAAGACTAGTCTAGTCTAAACTACATTGTTTTCATATCTGGATTTTATCTTGTTAAATTGCATATTAATTTACAGTAGGGGAGAGTGGGGTACAGTGAATCACAAAAGTTAATTTTTGCATTTATTCAAATATGGGGTAACATAGAAACACCAAACTTTGGTGATCCAAACTAACTGGTCTAAGCTACATTTTACACTAATAAAAAGTTTTTGAAATTTTTGATCATTGAGTTATTTTATATTAAAGGTGAGCAGAAAATTGATTCACTGTGTACAGGTATCAGTACGCAGTGAATATAGTACAAGTACACAGTGAATCAAGACAACAATTGTCCTATTAACATAATTACTTTTTTCTAAAATAAGACTTGTCTTTTATTGCACAAACAAGAGTTATTAATTCAGCTGTGAAGATTAACTTTAAAGTTTAATCATTAAGGTATTAAATAAAATAGACTACTAAAAAAATGGCTAAATACCAATGAATTAATGCACAAAGCCTGCACAACTCGCATCAAAAAACTTTAGAAAATGGAAACGCAACAAAATTAATGAAATTCATTTACATGAAAAAAAATTGTTTAGTTTGAAATATACGATGAGACATTTGCTTAAGACAAGAAATTTTTATATGCAGTTAAGTCTACTGAAAATGATAGTTGTTTCCTTGCCCTTAAAGTTTCTTCAGAAGTTTGTGGACTTGGCAGTTTAAGAATTACATCGCTTTTTGTACATCACATGCATCTCTCACATTAGGAAACGTAAAGAACCCCAATACGACTTTCGTAAAAATTTTACTTCGTATTCCACACCAACACTAGTGATTGTACCAACATACATTGCGATTCGCCATTTTTCCGTAAAAAATTTGCATAGCACAAAATCGCTAGTTTGCAGCTCCTTTTTATTGCAATCATTGGCATCGAAATCCTCAGAAAAACTTGTTTCCTATTCATCAAAGCATATTGCAACATCAGAGTCGTCCTTACTGCTGCTTCGTGAGCATTGAATGATCTTTTTTTTGCACTTTAGATTTAGCTTCCTTTTTCTTTTTTTTCGGTAAGCATTTTTTCTACCACAATAGCTTCTTTCTCTGGTGTGTCGGTTAAAATTTGAGTTTTTCTTCCTTTCTTTGCACAGGACGATTTCTTGCTTTGTTGTGTGCACTGAGGTAGTGGTGAGACCGTCTCCGGAGTAATAGTAGCAGCAGATATTGACAAAAACTCAGATGCACTTTCGATTCCGATGTTGGTAGACAATGCAGATGAATGGATTAATAGTCTTCTGTCTCACTGGTTGTATCGCAGTCATTGGTGTTACAGTGGGGCCTGTCCGAGACATATGAGGACAAAAATTCATCTTCTCCAAATACATCTCTATTAAACGGCCATATGCCACTGGTAGGAAATCCTGATTTTATAGTCCTGGGTGTTAATGTTTGCTCGTTTGCTTTCCAACTAGCTCTGCCACGTCATAAATGGTGATAGTCTTACCAGGATGACTAACCATAAAAGCATTTGCAGCTTGATTATAAAACGTTTTGAGAGGACCAAATACCAATTGATCAGGGGGTTGAAGCTTGTGGCTACAATGTGGTGGAATCGTAAGAAGAGTAACACCATTCTCTTTCGAAAGATCTATTGTTTCTATGCTGATATGGTTATCATGGTTATCCAAAATTAGTATGACTGGGCGATCTTTTGAGCATTTTGTGTGTTTAATAAAATGCTTTATAAATTCTGTAAAGCATGCAGCAAACATCCATCCAGACGGATTTGCTACACCAATCGAATCTGGAGGAGCACCCTTCATCATGTGATCTCTCAATTTTACTCAGCGAAAGACAAGCATTGGTGGAACAGAATTACACGCTGCATTAACTGCATACAATACGGTAACCAAAGCTCTTCTTTCACCAGATGTCAGCTTTCCAACTTGCTTTTCATTACGACAAGCAATCACTTTGGCCTTTCTTACCGACTGCACAGTCGTACAGCCATTTTCATCAGCATTATATATGTCCGACGGACTGTAGGTAGCCCTTTTCAGACACTCCTCTACTTTGCAAAAAAAGAGGACACGTTAGTGTTATTTAACGAAGTTGCCCTTGCGAGACTGGTTGCCTCTGGCTTCCGTAAAGAAAGTTCAGGAAATCTCTTAAAAACCAAAAAGCCAATCTTTCCCTGCAGGTTTATTCTTTTTCCAATTCGATGGAAAAAATTTATTTATTTTATTGCAAATTAATATGCTAATTCCCGAGCAGATTTTGCAGATAAACTGTGATGAATTTGATGCTTTTATAAAGTAGTCCTTTAACATAGTCTCTTCAACATCCGAAAATACTTCCCGGCAAATGTATCTTGGTTCAAAAACAACATTGGTAGAATGCTCGAAAAATTTATACTTGTATACATAGCGCCACAATGTTGTAAATGGTATGGCATGTTCTTCAGATACATTGCAAATTGATGCTTTATTTTCAATAATTTGTTCTACAGCTTCTTTTGTCAATCCCGAAAAAGTACCACTAATTTTTCTTGACTTATTTTTAGCTCTAGGCATTTTTAATATTTTTTTATAAACGTACAGTAGGGGAGACTGGGGTAAGTCGGGAAAAATTTTAGTTTTTGGACCATAAATCGGAAACTACACGAGCTATTTTAAAATAAAACTTTGGATAGAAAACTTTGAAAACTAATGAATTAACATGAGCAGTACCATTTGTTTTCAAAATCGGGAAACAGCCGAAAACAGGGTTTGAAATGACGCACTCAAACGTCCCGACTTACCCCATGCATGGGGTAAGTCGGGACGAGCTATGGGGCAAATTGGGACAGCTACAACATTTATCACACACGGACGCATAAAGGCAGTTTTATTAGAAAAAGAAGAATTTAAAAGCAATCAATTGTACATTCAACTGTAGGCTACTACTATACATACCTGCAACTGTACATTGTACATTCAACTCTAGGCTACTACTATACATACATGCAACTGTACATTGTGGACAACAAGAACAACACCTCTTTTTCCCAGTGACCAATTTCTGGCAAAGAATTAATTCAACCAATGTGTTATATCAACAGGAAACACCAATTGATTACATTTTCTGGTGCTTCTTTACTGGTTCGGGTAACTTTGCAATCATATCATTCCGTTGAAATGCTGCGATGTCAGTTTTGTCAATTATAAACACTGGCACATGTCCTACAATTTGAGGCACTTTTTTAAGAAAAGTACCTTCAAACTCATCTCCGTCAATAGTATCCACTTTGGCGATATATCGTACTTTTTGAGATTTTCTTTCCACTTTTACAACCACAAAATCGCCTTCGATAACTTCGTCATCACTCTCTTCAGTGCATGTACCACTTTCCAGCACTAATTCTACTTCACTTTGACTATCAGAACTAACTTTACAAAATAGGGACTTTCTTGCCTTTTTTGTTTTCTTAATTTTTGTTTGACCATTTGTTTTATTAATTACAATTTCATCTCTGACGGAGGTGCTCGTCAGCACCCTTGATGACGCTCTTTTTCTTCCGCCTTTTCGCGTATTTTTTCTTGCAGCAGCTTTTGGGATAGGCAATATCTGTGAAGGTGAGACATACGTTTCTTTGTAAAGTGCTTTTCCAAGTCTACGCAGCGGAATGTTATATGAACCTGCACTTGAGGTACTTGGTTGTTTGAAGTTTGCAAATTTTTGCCCAGTTGAATTGCTAGACTCTTGTTCACTTAATTCATCCGGATCTGATATATTTTGGATTCTAGGATCTTGTTGGTCATTTTTATCACTTGCACAATCAACAATCCCCATATCTGGGCAATTAGTGACTTCGGCTGGCGCAAAATCCTCATCTGTGAAGACATTTTTGTTATATGGATATATACCCGAGACACGGAAACCATTTTGAATATTCCGAATAGTAAGTGAATGAAGCTGAGCTTCAGCAACTAGAGATGGTACGTCATATATTGTAACAATACAACCTGGGTGAGAGCGCATCCACCCATCCATTGCCACACCAAAGGCAGTTTTGAAGGGTCCATAACATGTTCGATCTAACGGTTGGAGGTAATGCGAGGTGTGTGGAGGTATGGTTAACATAACTACACCATTTTCACGTTCCAGATCAATTGCTGTAGCACTTATATGTGCATCCACGTTGTCCAAAATTAGTAGTACGGGTCGCTCTTTGCTGCTACGCACATGATGAATAAAGTGCTTAATGAAGTTGACATACAAGTCTTCATTCATCCATCCCGACTTGTTAGCACCTCCTATACATCCTAATGGCTCACCAACAATAAAATTATTCCGAAAATTAACCCTGGAAAAGACAAACATTGGTGGCACTACAACTCCAGATGCTCCCACTGCGTATAAGACAGTGACCAGTTCTCGACGTTCAGCACTAGTCACTGACCCAATTTGCCTATGGATGCAACCACGCCCCCCCGGTTGTAGCGCAGTTGTGCAACCCGTTTCGTCTAAGTTGTAAATATCATGCATTTCAAATTTGTAGCGATCATACAAGTCGCCTAATTGATCAAAAAAATTGCCAACAGTGTGGCGATTGAACGCTGTTGCACATGCGAGAAATGTTGCTTCAGGCTTTCGCACAGATAGTCCATATTTAAACTTAAATGATAAGAACCAGTCAATTCCTGCTTTTCTCTTTTTTTCCCAGTTGTCCGGTATCGTGATATTATTTTGCATTGCGAATTCGAAAGCTAGTTGGCGACATTTGTTTGTTGAGAGTCCATAAAACATGTTATTTGATGATTTGATATGGCTTGCGAGGTCTTCTTCCATTTTTGTAGAAAAAATGCGATGCCTGTCACCCACAGGCTGGTAGCCTGACTTTTTTGTTATATCCTCATCAATTGACATCTGATCGACAAAGCGCTTCAGTGTGGTTTTACGTTAAATTCTCGAGCAGACTGCCGCAGCTTACCACTTTGCCGTAAGGCACCTGCTGCCCTTTTCAGGACATTTATTGGAGTCTGTCCTCTGTTGGTCTTCCTTGTATATTTTCGAGCCATAGGCTATAACTCTTACACCTAGAAAAGACAATATAAGCAATTTAAAATGAGCATTATTTTTATTATTTGTTTTGGTTTTACTTGTAGATAACATCATAATTAATAGCTTTCTACCAGTAGTTTATATTTCTTGCTTTAATAAGATTTGAACACGTAAACTTTCTGATTAGCTAGATTGAAAGGTTATATTATCACATAAACTTACATGTAAATAGCTCCAGGTTATTGAATATTTTTCTTTATTACACAGCCGACATTACAAATGCTTACCGCTTGGAAGTTAAGTTATAAGTGTCATGGGATAAGTTGGGACAGTGGTCCCACTTGCTACTGTGCTACCTGGAAGTTTGTTTGTGAAAAGAAAGCTTTACTATCGTCATGCAACGTGATTATTGTAAAAATATATGAAATATTTTTCAATTTAGATTGTCTGATTCACTGTGTACCGTGATTCACTGTACCCCACTCTCCCCTACTTTTAAACAGTCACAACATTTGACCATGAACCTATCAAAGCATTTTAGTTTATTTTATCCTTTTTTTTGGTCATTCGCTTTAACTTAATATTAATTCCCAATCAAACTTTTACGCCTGCCTTTACAATTAAAACAATTTATAACTGATAAATGTTGAGTTAACTGTCTACACAAACGCATTGTGACGTTACACCACCCGCACACTTTATCAATACATTCGTTTTTGCTGATCAGTTAAAATACAGCTTTTGCTCCAGCCAGACGCGTATTACGAATTCATTACAATTGCATCGGCCTGGTAATTTTTTCGCTCTAATGTAACATATCCGGCCGTATTCTTAAGTAGGCCGTGGGAACCCAAAGAGTTATCGACCGATATCTCTACTCTGTGTCCCCTACAAAATTCTCGAGAAGCTTATCTACGCCCGCATTGAACCATTAATCAATCCACTGCTCCCTAAAGAGCAGGCTGGGTTCCGACGAGGGAAGTCAACCGTAGATCAAGTTGTCCTGCTAACCCAGAACATCGAGGATTCTTTTAAGGCTAAAAAAAAGCGGGTGCCGTATTTGTCGATCTGACAGCTGCTTATGACACTGTCTGGCACCGTGGCCTTATCTGCAAGCTGCTGAGACTTCTTCCAGATAAGCACATGGTCAGAATGATTATGGATCTTGTCCGAAATCGAAGTTTCACCCTTACCACCGGTGACAGCAAGCAAAACAGGCTACGCCGTCTTAAAAACGGCGTTCCTCAGGAATCGGTCTTGGCTCTCCTCCTATTTAACATCTATACGTACGATCTTCCTACCATGATTTCCAGAAAGTTTGCTTATGATGATGATCTAGCATTGTTGTACTCTTCTAGAAACTGAAAGGACTTGGAGGAGACTTTAAGCCAAGACATGTCTACACTTTCAGCATATCTCCAGACTTGGAAGTTGAAGCTCAGCCACACTAAAACGGTGACGGCAGCCTTTCACTTAAATAACCGAGAGTTCAAACGTGAGCTAAAGGTCTACAAAAACAGTAGACTTTTACCGTTCTGTCCAACACCTACTTATCTTGGGGTAAAACTGGACAGATCGCTCATCACATTTCGCCATCATTTAGTGGCATTGCGCAAAAACTATCATCGCGCGTCACACTGCTGAGGCGACTCGTGGGCGCGGGATGAGGTGCTGGTGCAAAAACACTATGCATAGCCACCTTATCTCTAGTCTACTCAACAGCTGAGTACTGTACGCCAGTCTCCTATCGCAGTACTCACACTCGCCTCATCGACAGTGTCTTGAACGACGCCTTGCATGTAGTCACTGAATACCTGCGTCCCACTCCAACGGACCACCTACCTGTACCCTCACGCATCCAACCAGTTGAGCTTCGCCGAATGGGAGCGACACTCTCCTTGGCTCATTGTGGATCTCTAGACCCTGATCATATCTTGTATGGTCTTTTAAGTGGGTCCTCAGATACTCGCCAAGTGAGACTAAGATCCAGACCCCCGTTTGTGCCAGTGGCGCGGAATCTTTTGAAGAACCTTACCAGACTCGGCATCCGTGCTTCTGAATGGACAAATCACAAATGAAAAACGGAGTACTTTAAAAATGCTTCCAGGCTCCGAGCTTTTGTGCCCCAGACCGGTGCCAGGCCTGTTGGGATGGGCTTACCCCGAGCAGCTTGGGTTAAGCTCAACCGCCTGCGGACTGGTGTTGGGCGATTCCATTCGTCCATGCACAAATGGGGTCTCGTTCCTTCACCGAATTGCGAGAATCCTTCACCGAATTGCGGCGCCAGTCCTGTTTGTGTCTGATCTGTAGTGGATACCCTTCAAACGACAACGAAAACGACAACGACGACGACAACGGTACCGGTAATGGCATTAAAAAAGTACCGCAGTATTGCCAACCTCTAAAAAGATTATGAAATTTCCTTTCTATGCCAACCTGTATGACAATTCTAGCGCTAGTTATTGTCGAGATATAAGCAAGCTAAAATATCCAGCACTTTACGCCCCCACCCCCCACCAGTCGGGCAAAGTTTCCGAAAAACTCAATTTGAATAGGGTCAAACAAGATGTTCAAAAATCTTCACAAAAGTTAGTGATGACTAAGAAAGGATAAGATTGTTTAAAATTGTTCAGCAAGCCGAAGAATCTCGTTGAGAGTTGCGATTCAGTTCCTGCTGACTAAAATCTACAGCAAACAATTTGCAAATTTTAAAAAATTTTCAAATTTTTATTAATAAGAAAAAATCGATGAACTTTTTAATTCGTTAAATTTTCTCTAGCTTTCTATCTAATTAAAGTTATACTGTAGTTATTGCGTAGTATTGAAATAACAAAATTTTGAATTTTTATGAATTGCACTTGAGACAAAAATAAGTAATTCACTGAAAATTAAGCAAAAGTACTTTCCACAAAACGTTTGAAATATCTAAAGAGATTACTTCAATAACGTAAAATCACGTTCTATAAAGTAAAAATTGTTCAATGAAACATTAGAAATGAGCTCGCGTAACACAGTTTGAAAAATCTATCTAAATACAACTACAACAATAATGTCTACAATACGTAAAACACAGTGTATCTAGTTTCTACAAAGCAAGGAAAACTTGAAGAAAATTTTTTTGAACTGTAGCATCATAAAGTAGTCCGTAAACAAATCTCGTCGGATGTTTGAAGAACGCAGTGAAGAGAAAGAAATCCATTAAAATCAACCGTTTCATTAAAGAGTCTGGTGTAGTTTCCAAAGTTTATTTTATAGTTGCCGCCGACAATGTGAGAAAGCTAAAAAATATAAACAGATCTTTCAAGGAAAACTTTTTAATAAACTTGCTTCATACGCCAAATTAAGTCATATGTTCGTTGTGCTTATTTCCGCAACCACTACAGTGCTTACCCCTAAACTGAACAGGGTATATACTCTACCGCAGTGGTTTTCAACCTTTTCTGTACCGTGGCTTATTTTTCAACCCAAGTTAACTTCACAACCCACTTTGGTCAACAAAATTAAATTCCCATCCCAAAATCATAGTGTTCTCTAAAAAAAAAAAAGGTCTTCACTTGGAATTGCTGTCAATTTTCCCTATTTTTGCTATTTTTGTCTCAAAATCATAGTGTTCTCTAAAAAAAAAAAACAAAGTCTTCATGTGGTTGACTGCACAGGACGCCAGATAAATGCCTATAAAATGGGACGGATGGCAAGCCTAATTATACATATATATTATACATATTGCTTTCATTTTGATTTATGCTCCATGGTCCACTAAAAAAAGCACTATGGCCCACAGGTTGAAAACCCCTGCTCTACCGTATACGTGCGGAGTAGGGTAGGTCGATTTTGAAACCAACCTTAGGTAAGGGTAAGAATAGTTGGAAAAACATACTTATATTCCAAAACGATAAAAAAAAAAAAATACTTCAAACCTGTTTTTCTTTTGCGCATTTACGTTTATTTAAACAAAATTTTTCCTTTTTTTTTTTTTTTAAAAAGCACTATTTTTGGTGGCGCTAAATGCTTTTCTTCATAGCAACATTGTAAGCAATTCGCTTTTGGCTCCTTAACTGGTGCGCGGTAAATTAAAAACCATAATTTGTTCTATCATTTAAATAAGTTTAAATAAATAAAAGCTAGGTTCAAAAGAAAGTAAAAAGTGATAAAAATTTTTATTATTTTGTTTCATAATTTATTTTACTGAATGTATACTTTAAGGTTGTTTTTCTACTTTATAAATATAAGAAGAATAACTATATTTTTTGTGAGCCTAAATAAATTTATTTTATAGTTAGTGGAGAGTTTTTTAAATTTTGGAGAGTTTTTTAAATTTTGTTACAGTTGATAAAAAGTTTTTGAAATTTAGGTTCAACTGGTAACTTAGTTCGCTATTTAGTCGTCTAACTTTTCGGCGCCTGTAATGAAGGCTCGCCGATAACGCAATCTTGGTGTCATCTAAAAAATAAAATTCTTAAATCTTTGTTTACTGGACCAGCCCTAAGTACCAGTAACGGCAAAAATATAGTCTAGCTAACCACAGATCAGACTACCGCAATATCTTCTTTATTAATAAAATATGCTCCAATCAACTTAGGAGCCCAAATTAGTATAAATTCAACAACAAATAAATCAACAGCAAATATAGATTCAGTAGCTTAACTCTTCAGCTCTTCACAATAACGTCGACAACCAAAGACTTGCGCTTAAAAAACTATGATTTCACAAAGCTAACACAATTTCCAATACCGATTTATCACAACGTAACATTCCATCAATAATAATGCTTCCGAGCGCGTCTTATTTATATCACTCAGTCACATGTATCTCGAAAGTTCTTTAAATTTACTCAAATTCAGGTTAAAAACAACAATCACTTAATATTGCATCATCTTGCTAAATCCAGCGATTCACAAACAAGCAATATTGCATCATATTGACTGTCACGAGACAAAACCAGTCAAGCACGATAATCTCAAAAGTTTTCCACGAAAGTGTTGCCATTTTCTTGTCACTAAATATACAATATTTAAATTTGCTTGTAAAACCGTTATTTCTTCGGCTATTCAAGCCGGACCAAAGCGCAATCAAAAAGATTTTTTATGATATTGTGAAAATACATAATGTGGGTGATTTTCAAGAACGGAACAGTTAGTCTAGAAGCAAGTATTTCCGAATTTGCTTTAATTTTGTGGTAAAATTTAAACTTGTAAAATAAGCTTATTTTAATTTTTTAAATATAGTTTTTAAGAGTGTTAGCTGGCGATTGATTGTCATTTGCGAACAAATTAAAAGAATGCCAAAAGAAAAGTCAATACACGAAATAAAGCAAACAAAATGTTTGGTGGTAGACCCTGTAAACTTTCTATTGTTGAACCAAGTACATATAAGCAAATTATACAATACTACTATCATGTTTAAGTATTTAAAATTTATTTCAGAAAAATAATTTTTCGCAACCAAAAAATTATCGACTTCCGAAAAATATAATATTTTAAAATATCCCAGATATGCTATGGAACTAGTAAGAAGTGAATGTTCTTCAACATTAGGAAGTTCACTAACAAATACCTTAATTCACGATTTAAAACCTTTTTTTAAAGAAAATGTCGACCTTAACCACATTTTGTTAGATAAATCCAAGCTTGATCAAGCCAAGAATAAAGTCTGTGTTGTCAGTGAAAAATGTAGAAAATAGCGATAAATTTGCGTTAACTTGTCTTGGAGTTGATGGAAAAATAGATAAAGATACATTAACTTATTCTCAGTTTTAATAATTTTCATGAAGAATTTATGTTAAAAAAAACATTTGCTGCTGAACACCATCTAACATTTACCAAAGAGGACGGAAAATTACCTCGAAGCTATCTTACGTATAGAGAAACACCTCTCGTTGGAGCTACTGGAAAGCTATTGGCGGAGGAAACATCAATGTTCTTGAAGAGTTTAATAGTACCAACAGCCCAACAGCACTTCTAGTAGACAATACCTCTGAAAACACTGGAACTAAAGCGGCTTAGTAGTAGTTCTGGAAAAAATATTAGAAAGAAATCTTCATTGCATTAGATATTTATTACATCAAAACAAGCTACCTTTAAGGCCAATATTTAAAAAATTAGACAGTGAAACTGCAGGACCAAAAAGCTTTAACGGACCTCTTGCACAAAAGCGCGCAGAAAATATTCACCTTATTCTTCCCGTGCAATTCAATCTCATAAAAACGAATATAAATGCAGGTTTTTTAAAAACTGAAGTTAAGAATGATTTAAGCAATGATCAAAAGTTACTGCTTGAATACTGCATGAGTATAAGTTCTGGAGAAATAGATAAAAGCTTGGTTTCAAGAAAACTAAGTCCTTTATGTCATTCAAGGTGGTTAACGTTAGCAATTCGGTTATTAGCTTTATATACTCGAGAAAAGAAGCCAAATGAAACACTAAAGAAGCCTGTTTCTTATATTATAAAGGTTTACGCTTTTGCATGGTTTGAAATTAAAACATCATCAAAACTTCATGAAGCTCCTAAAATTCTGTTCACCATTTCGCGATTAAATCAGCTTCCCGATGAAGATGTCAAAAAAATTTGCGCATCAAAGTATACAAGGAAATGCTTTTTGCCTTCTTTGAGATAATTTTGTACACGCCATGATTAAAAATAGTAGGCTAACCCTGTTGTTCGCCGAAATGGATTTAAACTCATGGTAAAATTAAGGTAACTTACTGTTTTAAATAGCTTTACTGTTCATTTTACATTGGTATTTATTTAGCGTAATTTTATATTTCTAGGATTAAATGCATTGAAGTTTTATGATTTTGCTGAATTAAACCTTATATTTTGTAGAACTTCTACTTCTCTCAAGATAAAACGTATTCCTCCTATTAAGTGGAATGCATCTACATGGCAAGACTTGATTGACTTGACTGATATTGAACTTCAGGAACCAGTCACAACACAACACTTGAGTAATGCAGAAATTTTTTCTTTGACTCAAAAAGATTCTTTGTGTAAAATTCCTGATTTACCAAGTCATTTGCAAAGCCTTGAGCGAAGTGTTAAACTGGTGTCTGACGTTTCACACACAATTTACGATTATGAAAACCGACACAAGTCAATTTTGACCAAAATTTTAAGCCGCAAACCGCGTCAAAAATTTTCATCTAAAGGACATTATCATCAAACATACGATGATTTATATTTGTAATATTGCATATCTTATTAAATTTGATACTTTATAATGTTCATAATGTTTTGCTTTAAATTTTATTTTTATTTAATACAAGATTTGTGGTTCCTACCAAGTGCAAGACTGCACTGGTAGGAACGGCATTGTGCATCACGCACGCCGTATGACCAGATGCTGTAATATATCGAGTTTGGGACAGATGGCACTAGAGAGTACCACCTGTGGCATTGTGCATCACGCACGCCGAACTCGAGCTCACTGCCCGACCATGGTTTCGAGTTTTAAACTCTCATCAGGGACAGTCTGCTTACTTGGGTTTAGTTGCAGAGCTGGTCATACAAGAAAGGGTAAATATAAGATTTGTGGTTCCTACCATGTGCAAGACTGCACTGGTAGGAACCACAAATCTTATATTTACCCTTTCTTATATGACCAGCTCTGCAACTAAACCCGAGTAAGCAGACTGTCCCTGATGAGAGTTTAAAACTCGAAACGATGGTCGGGCAGTGAGCTCGGGTTCGGCGTGCGTGATGCACAATGCCACAGGTGGTACTCTCTAGTGCCATCTGTCCCAAACTCGTTTTATTTAATACTTAGAATAATATACGTGTGCATTAAAATACAAGCACAGTTATTATTTTGTGTATATTTTTATGCTTTGTGCTTTTTTTATGAGCATTATTTAGAAAATTTTAATGTGCTTATTTTATATTTCTTATTTATTTTCAAGCTACAACGATCCAATAGAGTATTTTCCTTGTGTAAATTAAAAAAAAAAAAAAAAAAAACTAAAAAATTTTACTAGCGCTATCTAGTGGCAACTAAATTTTTGGACAAAAACATTAAAAAAATTCAAATTCAATTGTACAAGCGAATATACGTCCAATTTACTTGATATTTTAGAAGTAAGTGTTTGAAACCATTTTGCAACTACTCTGAATAGGATAATTGGAATTAAAAAAAAATGTAAAAATCGACCTGCCCTAGTGCAGAGTGTGCGGCGCACACCCTGTAATTTTTTACTGTAAAGTGTAAAAAATATTTTCTTAAATCTTATATCAATCATAATCAATTGATAAAATTATTTAAATTAATGCTCCGCTTCAGATTCGGCTACTTAATTTTTATTGTTTCAGTTCCATTTCAGATTCAGCAAAATTCATTTCTAAAGGTTAAGTTTCGATTCTGCTTCGGTTCGGGCTCAAAAAAATTATTGTGTGTCTTTGTGGTCTCAAAAAAATTAAGACCTTTGTGGGTCTGGCTTTTTTTTATTTTTTATCTCTGTATTTATTCTCCTGACTCGCAGGAAAGCGCCGGAGGCCCTATGCATAGGGCAACCAATTACCCCAACCTGCTTCCGAAGATGCCAAGATATTGCTGTTTGCTTAAAATTTTAATGGAGCTATGACATCCTCACTTTGACCGCTTCCGCACTGGCGTTAGTTTATTCCGTTTCACAGTGCACAATTGGGTGTGGCTACCACAACAGGATGTGAGTGGGTGCGGAGGAGCAAACTGGTGACCACATCATAAAATTTTGCCCCATCTTCCATCATCCAAGTAGGGCTTGGTCTGGAAGCAGTTGTTGAGTAAAACAGTGGCCTGGCTGAACAATACCTGCTCTAGTATCTGAAGAGTCTTTCCGAAAAAAATCTACTCCATAAAAATAAGATAGGAATTGTCGATTTGGGTTTGGTTTAACCTCTAATATGATAATATATTTTTCTGTCCTTTTTTGTAACGGTATAAACTGAAAATTTGGCTTTTGGGTTCTACTCGTAGTCATAAAAGACCAAAGAATTTGAGAAAGGGATGCGAAAAAATTTCATCCGAATCATGGTTTTGTACGATTATATCAAAAAGCCCAAACCTAGCAAATAAAGCTGAGAAAATCTTTTGAAATTTTTATAATTTAATATGCTGTACAACACACTAAAAGGTTTGTGTTGTGATATTGTGCAATCGATGACGTAGTGTTTTCTTAAACGCTCTAATCTTAATCAGCGCCTTCTGCTCAAACAATTATTGGACACGCGCATCTCCAAGCATAATTGTTACTAGTTAAATATGCGCCTTTACTTCGGTTCTTCAGTCAGTTCAGAGTTATCAAGCTACTACAGCAAACTAACTAAAAGCATTCTTTTTCAATACGGTTGTTTTTTGGCTGAGTAAATTTTGTGAATATATATTATTGTTTTTTTAATAAACCTGTGTATTCGTGCAAAGATACAACAGGCAAAAGTGGCGACGAGGATTCAAGGAACTCAACTGCGTCAAGAAAGAAAAAAGAAAATTTGTTGAATTTGCATTAAAGCTTGAATTGTCGAAATGAGTGAAATTTCTGAACTGATTTTGTTGTTAAATAAGCAACACCAAGAGCAAATGGCAGTTTTACGCGACGAGCATCGCGAGCAGAATAAGCAATACCAAGAGCAGAACAACCAACACCAAGAGCAAATGGCAGTTTTACGCGACGAGCATCGCGAGCAGAACAAGCAACACCAAGAGCAAATGACAATGCTTCAAGAGCAGCTGAAAACTTTACAAAGCAGCTTGAACAACCCGCGAGAAAATGTTCCAACACCGATGGCAAGTTTTCAACCATTCGATTCCACATCTGAGTTATGGACTGATTATTTGGCAAGGTTCCGAACATTCGTCACTGCTAACTCTATTCCCGACAACAAGCAAGCACAAATTTTTCTTACCAACCAATCTAACTCCGTTTACAAAATGCTTAGCAACTTAGCGGCTCAGCAACAACCTGTCAAAAGCATATATGAGCTAACGATGAATGATATTCAGACGTTTATGGCAGAGCAGTTTGATCCAAAACGGTTTGTTGTCAGAGAACGTTTCAAGTTCTGGTCTGACATGAAACGCAAACCTGGCGAAACTATTCCTGAACTGGCAAGCAGAATACGACAAGATGCAGCTACGTGTGATTTTCAATCCATTAAAGATCCTTTAGATGAAGCCTTGCGAACTAAATTTATCTGTTCAGTCGACAACGAAGCAGTTTTGAAGACACTCTTCAAGCTCAAGGACGATGAACTGAAGTTTAGCAACGCCATCAGAGTGGCTCAAGAAGTGGAAGAAGCAGCCAAGGTAGCAAAGGAAACCGTACACGGTCAACCTTCTACGTCGGTGCAGAAAGTTTATCACGCAAAGTCCAAAACTTCCAAAACGCAAGAAAAGAAAACCGCCTGCTTCAGGTGTGGAAATTCTGGACATTTTAGCAAAACTTGTCCTCACATCAAAGCTATTTGCAGCTTCTGCAAGAAAACAGGGCATCTGCAATCTGTATGCATGTCTCGACTAAGAGATAATAAGCTTGTGAAACAACAGATGAAATTGGTGCACAAAGTCCAATGTTCTGTTTCACCCATCTATCAAACTATTAGACTTAATGACCACAGAATTAAGTTTGAAATTGATAGCGGAGCCAGTGACACATTTTGCTGTGAAGCGACGTGGCAAACGCTGGGTAAACCCATTCTACAACCTGTATCAATTCAATATCAAGTTGCTGAAGGTAGCCCGCTACCCGTCGTGGGACAATTCCAATCAACCGCAAGTATTGATGGAAAATCATCTGACGTGACCTTTCCTGTAATTGTCACTAAGGTGCCCAATCTAAATTTACTAGGTCGTCTGGCGATGATGAAGTTGAAACTCACCAACTTAACTGATCACTTCAGAGAAAACCTAAGTTGTGCTGAATCTACTGCAACGATAGAGCACGTCACTACAACTGGTCCAGAAAACTCATTAGATGCGGCATGTATTCAATTATGTGGAGAGTTTCCTACTTTATTTGAATCAACATTGGGTTGTCTAAAAGATTTTTCACTGGACATACAGTTTAAACCTGAAGCTAAACCTATTTTCAAGAAGCCAAGACCTGTTCCGTTCTCAATCCTACAAGATTTAAACGAAGCATACGAAGCAGGAATTAAGAGAGGTGTATGGGAGCTTACAGATTTTAACTCGTACGGCACACCCGTGGTTCCTATTCGAAAGTCTCCTTTGCCAGGTCAAGCAAAAGCAAGCATCCGAGTTTGTGGAGATTATTCGGTGACTGTAAACTCGCAACTGGAAGACCATCGTCAACCAATCCCTCTCCCAGAAGATCTAATGCGCAAGCTAGGACGTGGTTACTGCTTTAGTAAGATTGATCTAGCTAATGCATATAATCAAATCTGTCTTTCTCCTGACAGCCAGAAGAAGCTGGCTCTCAGCACTCACAAAGGGGTTTTACTTCAGAAAAGACTTCCTTTCGGAATTAAATCCGCACCAGGGTATTTCCAAGAAATCATGGAACAGTTAACGCAAAATTTGCGAGGAGTTGCCGTGTATTTCGATGATATTTTGGTAAGTGGTGACAACGCAAAAGATCATTTGATGAACCTGCGAGCTTTGTTCAAAAGACTAGAAGAAAAAGGTCTTCGCTGCAACCGTGAGAAATGCGTTTTCGCCCAAGTATCAATTGATTACCTGGGTCACACTTTATCAAGTCGAGGAATTGCAAAAGGGTCCAAAGTTGATGCCATACTAGAAATGCCTACACCCAAGAACATTTCTACGTTAAAATCTTTTTTAGCATCTGTGCAGTTTTATTCTAAATTCTTACCTCCATATTTTTCGGAAATCACCGAGCCGTTGTACAAGCTTACACGCAAAGGACATCAGTGGAAGTGGGGTGAAGAAGAAGCGACATCTTTCAAAAAGATCAAACGGTTACTATGCACAGAGACTATACTTGCGCACTATGACCCATCTCTTCCGTTGGGTTTATCTTGTGACGCCTCAGAATGCGGAATTGGAGCGGTATTATTTCATCGCTTTGCAGACGGAAGCGAGCGTCCGATTCTCAATATTTCTAAAATTCTATCGGCAACACAAAGACGCTACAGCCAAATACAGAAAGAAGCACTATCCTTAGTGTACGCTTTGAAGAAATTTCATCAGTTTCTCTACGGTCGTAAGTTCATTGTGGTTACCGATCACAAACCTTTAGTGACCTTGTTTGCCCCTGATAAAGGTACTCCTGCAATGGCCGCGAATCGACTTGCACGATGGGCATTACTAGTCCATCAATATGACTACACGGTGGAATACCGTAGAAGCAAGGACCATGGCAATGCCGATGCTCTTAGTCGCTTGCCATTTTCAAATGACACAAGTTTTGATGGGGAGGAGATGGAAGATGATGTCGATAGCGTTTGTTTAGTTCGAACAATCAGTCGTCAAATCAATCCTGACAATCCATTGCTTGTGGTCAGAGAGACTGCCAAGGATCCAATTCTTTCTCAACTAATGCGATTTGTGAAGGAAGGATGGCCGCATGCATTTTCGGAAGAGCTTAAAGACTTCAAAAAGTTGGAAAATTCGTTGTCAACAGAGAATGGTTGCGTTTTTTACGGCTTACGGGTAATAATTCCTTCAACCCTACGTAATCATATTCTTAAATTATTACACCTTGGACATTTCGGCATGCAACGGATGAAACAACTTGCCAGGTCAACTGTCTATTGGCCAAGAATTGACTTTGACATCGAGAACTTATGTCGCAAATGCACTTCCTGTGGCCAATTTCAAAATAAGCCGGATAAACCTTCAATCCATCCGTGGATGATGCCAGAAAAACCATGGTCAAGACTCCACTTGGACCATGCGATCAACTTTCTGGGAAGAAACTGGTTAGTCCTTGTAGACGCTTATTCAAAATATCCTTGCATTCATCCAACAACCTCAACGTCTTCGAAAAGTACTACTGCTATACTTGAACAAGAATTTGCTCATTTCGGATATCCCCACACGTTGGTGACCGATAATGCCACAACATTCATGTCTCAAGAGTTCCAAGCTTGGTGCAAACAACAAGGCATTGTACATCTCACCGGAGCACCTTATCATCCAGCAACAAACGGTGCTGCCGAGCGTTTGATACAATCGTTCAAACAGGCATTGAGAAAATCCTCGTTACCTCCAAAGGAAGCTTTGCAAGAATTTCTAATGCAATATAGAAGAATTCCTTTTGCATCGGGACTGTCACCAAGCGAATTGTTGAATGGAAGAAGAATTCGCACCAAAATTGACACTTTGGTTCCATCCATTCCGCATCTCCTGCAGGGAAGACAGTCAAAACAAGCGAGCAAGCATTCAAATGCTGAAGACTCGGAAGTGGTTTCGAAAGTCGAACATCATTACTCACTAGGAGACCCTTGTTACGCACTGTACTTCGGCCCTAGAAGAGATCGTGACCCACGATGGGTGCCTGCGATAGTTACGAAAGTCCATGGTACACGAAGTGTCAATGTACGAGTCATTCCTCGAGGACCAACTTGGAGAAGACATCTTGATCAACTTCGACCTCGATACGGTTCGGATCAAGATGATGATCCCTGTGAAATCCCAACGAGCGTTTTGTCTACAGAAACACTTCCAGCCGGAACTGACCACGCATCTAGTTCTTCTTCGATGAACCAACGCAACAATCCGAGACTACCAACCGGAGACGAGTACGGGCGACACAATCTACGACGATCAGCGAGAACAAAGAGACCTCCAAAAAAATATTGTTGCTAAAATGTATATATATTTTTTTGTCGTAGTTTATTTGGGGAGGTGTTGTGATATTGTGCAATCGATGACGTAGTGTTTTCTTAAACGCTCTAATCTTAATCAGCGCCTTCTGCTCAAACAATTATTGGACACGCGCATCTCCAAGCATAATTGTTACTAGTTAAATATGCGCCTTTACTTCGGTTCTTCAGTCAGTTCAGAGTTATCAAGCTACTACAGCAAACTAACTAAAAGCATTCTTTTTCAATACGGTTGTTTTTTGGCTGAGTAAATTTTGTAAATATATATTATTGTTTTTTTAATAAACCTGTGTATTCGTGCAAAGATACAACAGTTTGGACGTATAAAAGCTTCTTATATTTCAAGAAACATTTTTACATATGCAATTTATGCCTCAAAAAAACATAGCCTACTCACTGCCTTAAAACTCAGATTATTTTTGAATATTTTTTCGGTATGAATAGGTTAAAATGATGATATTGCCTCTATTGCTCCCAAATTGTAAGGCTATGTATGTAGCCAAATGATATTTTATGGTCTACAACTAGCATGTTTCTCGAAGGATTTCGGCAAACATCGGCATACCAAAAATTTTTAAAGTGGAGGTATTTCTGGTTGTATCCGGACAATTGCTTAAACCCGTTAAACCAATGACATACATACCATGATCAGAAACTCTTTCTCTCAGTTTGTTTTCTTTATTAAGAGAACGCCGACAGAAGCTCGTACGCTTGACTGCATGCTTCTTTAGACGACTGAGTCGTCAAAAAATACATTGATTTATATATTGAACTACATAAAATTTGGTTTGTTTTTGCAAAAGCGTGAACAAAAATTGGTCAGATTGTGAATGATGCAATTGTCGAAAATAACAAACTTTTTAAATTAAATTGTAAGACGTGATAGAGTGTAAGTTTTCATTAAATTTTAGCTTAATAAATTAATAGTTATGCCAAGTTAATGAAATTAAATTGAACTACATAAAAGTTTGTTTTGTTTTTGCAAAAGCGTGAACAAAAATTGGTCAGATTGTTGATGTAGCTATTTTTGAAAAATAACAGATTTTATAAATTAAATTATAAGATATGATAGAGAGTAAGTTTTGAATAAATTTTAGAATAAAAACTACAGCCAATATATAAGGACGTACAATCACGGCCATGAAAAGTTATAAAGAAGCACGACCACGTAAAATTATGAAGAATTTTACGCAGTTGATAATGGAATGAGTAATAATTCCGAAACGTCCTTAATAAACTTTTTTTTAATAAATAAATTTATTTTGTGTATTTTTTTTTTTTTTTTTTATCTCTATATATCTCTATTTATCTGTATATATAATATATATCCTTAATATAATATTTATATACTTAATATATATCTTTAATATAAAATATGATATATATCCTTAATATAAAATTATTTTAATATAAATAAGTTTATTACGTAAGATTGAGGCAAATAAAAAGTTTAAATCATCTAATTTTCACTACCGTACTTTAGGTGTTATAGCAGTGTTTCTCAACCTTTTTTTGTGGCGACCCAAATGTTAAGCGAAAATCGAGAGTAAAGTTTTGGCGACCCAATATTTTTTATAGACGTTATTGCAAGCATAATAAGGGAACTAAACTTATGACCTCTGAGGCTGATCATGCAATTGACATGCAATACTTTGTGGGTAGAACAAAAAATTGTGTGAGGTTCTAAGACGTAGACCAATTTTTGTCCCCAAATCAAGGTGTTTTCTAAAAAAAGGTCTTTCTTTAAATTCAATGTCGGATTTCTAATTTTTCGTCCCAAAATCATAGTGTTTTGCAAAAAAAAGCTGTCACTTGAATAGTCTCGGATTTCTCATTTTTTGTCATAAATTTTCATTCTTTATAAAGTAAAAATTTTGGGTCAACCCTAGGTCGCGACCCAAAAGTAGGTCCAAATTGACACGAAAGAACGAAAATGGTTTAATTGTTACACAACTAGCCTACACTTGTCGGAGACCCAATCAAACTAAACGGCGACCCAGGGGTTGAGAAGCACTGTGTTATAGGGAGAGATTTTTTTTTTTAAGAGAATATTTTTGTTTTGAGATGAAAATCAAGTAATCCGAGACTAATTAAAAGTTTTTCGGATGAAAACCAAGAAATCGGAAACTGATACGAAGTGAAGACTCTTTTCTTTTAGAGAACACTAGTTTTTAGGGACGAATTTTTTTCTATTAACTAGTGTCCTGGTTTGCCGCTCCCAGAATAAAAAAATTGGGGGCGAAACAATCTTTGCTGGAATTTTATGCGACGAGTGCCCAAAAACCAAAATTATAGGCTTCCACTGTTTTAAAAACTAAATCGGATTTTTCACAATAAAATGAGAGTAATTCTGCTCAAAAAATACGTACAAAAAAAACTTCTTTCATCCCAAATGACGCATGCTCAATGCTGGAAAAATTGTAAAATTGCCAATGATGCGTCTCGGTGTGCCAATTGCCGCCCTTGCCCTCCAGCTTGGTATGGCTATGATTATATGTTATGTTTATGTTAATTATTTATAGGCTATGCTTACATAAACATTTACGTCTATTATATGTCAAAACATTTCAACATTCTATGGATGTGAGAATAAACCACATCCGTTTGTGAGCTATCTTTGATATGTTGGGAGGAATGAGTATACCCTATCACAACTTCTTCCAGGTCACTCTTGAGAAAGGTGTTGCACCTATAAGCCTCCCTAAACATGGGTTACTAAAATTTAATTTCCCTCATAATAGACTTTAACTGATAGAATTTCAGGGAGAAAAGTATAAAATTTGAGAGTAATTGAAAATGAAGACCTTTTTTTTTTAGGGAACGCTACAATTTTGGGACGAAAATTGGTTTAGAACACCATGATATTAGGACTAAAAATTTGAATTTCACAAACAATTTTTTCTACCCGTAAAATATTGCATGTCTTGGTGTACAACGCCACGATCTTAAAACTAAAAAAATCTCACACAGAATTTTTTTGTACCCGTAAAATATTGCATGTCTTACTCACTAACTACCCATAAAATACCCGATTGCATAATCAGATTTTGGCATGGCAATTGAATGACCAGTCTCAGAGGTCATCGCACGCCACTGTCAACCACATATGTGAGTTTTAATATAAATATCTGCTGTGTAGTGGACGAAAAAAATAAAATCTTGCTTGATTGATTGATTGAACCGTTGATTGAACATAGGCAACATTGGCTAAATAAATTAGTGAGATTTAAATTTTTTTCAATAAATCTAAATGGAATCTAATCGATGGGCTATTTGCATAAATCTGAATAACTTGAAAGAATTCGATGATTTGTTTGAAAACAAAGAAGAAATAGTGTCACAAACTGGAACCGATTATAATAATTTTTTTTCCAAGAATGAAAATATTTCTTCCGATACCATAAAAATTTGGTGGCGACAAGTCGGTGGCTCACTACAAAATTTAAATAAAACTGCTTTAGATTATTACACAAAAACTTTTAACAATTAACTTTAAATAAATAAATTTAACAAACTTTAAATAAATTAAACCAAAAAAAGATACAGTAATTTAAAAAAAAGCAAGTTATTTATTTAGCATAATGAGAATGCAGAACAGCTATTTAGACTTAAAGTTTTTATCAAAGTTATTTTTAAAAAATGTATCAAATTATTTTAAATGTAAAAAGATTACAAATGAATTCAATTGAATAAATATAGTCAATTAGCTTATTAACTCTTTATTTTCATTAAATTTTTTTTGTTAATATTTTAGTTTATTAATAAATTTCTTACATTTTATATTTTTTATTTTTTATTTCATTAATTTATTGAATTATTAATTCAAAAAGTGTATAAAGCTGTTTGGCTAAATTGGATCAGACTGAATTTAGGTTCGTGCATTCAAGCGTTCAACGGGCGATACAAAATCAGGTCACGTGATGTGAGTATCACAATTATGGAATGTATATCATTGGTTTGAACCATTAATCGATCCACCATTAATTGATCGTTGAACCATTAATCGATCCACTGCTCCCTAAAGAGCAGGCTGGGTTCCGACGAGGGAAGTCAACCGTAGATCAAGTTGTCCTGCTAACCCAGAACATCGAGGATTCTTTCGAGGCTAAAAAGAAGGCCGGTGCCGTATTTGTCGATCTGACAGCTGCTTATGACACTGTCTGGCACCGTGGCCTTATCTGCAAGCTGCTGAGACTACTCCCGGATAAGCACATGGTCAGAATGATTATGAAACTTGTCCGAAATCAAAGTTTCACCCTTACCACCGGTGACAGCAAGCAAAACAGGCTACGCCGTCTTAAAAACGGCGTTCCTCAGGAATCGGTCTTGGCTCTCCTCCTATTTAACATCTATACGTACGATCTTCCTACCATGATTTCCAGAAAGTTTGTTTATGCTGATGATCTAGCATTGCTGTACTCTTCTGGAAACTGAAAGGACTTGGAGTAGACTTTAAGCCAAGATATGACCACACTTTCAGCATATCTCCAGACTTGGAGGTTGAAGCTCAGCCACACTAAGACGGCGACGGCAGCCTTTCACTAAAATAACCGAGAGTTCAAACGTGAGCTAAAGGTCTACAAAAACGGTAGACTTTTACCGTTCTATCCAACCCCTACTTATCTTGGGGTAAAACTAGACAGATCGCTCACGTTAGTAGTATATAAAAAAAATTTTGGCGTCAATTGTGACGTCATCAGTGGCGCTGGCGCTGGCGCGGTGGAGCGCTGACGTCAGTGCGTTTCGAACCCTAGACTCCATGAACCAACAAAAAGTCGAAACCCTATCTTTTTAATGCTTATATGTTTCAAATCAATTTAGTTTCAAATTAATATTAATAATAAGTTCGAAAAGAAAAAAGAAAATTAATAAGATCTATTGAAAACGATTTTAAGTTCTAAACAGTTACGACGTATTTCATGAAGCCGCGTCATTTCCTGTTCTGAATCG